>CM076579.1:428464327-429022629 GCA_034641835.2 Pinus albicaulis | reverse complement strand
TACCGTCCCCAAAGATTGCAACCATTGTACTCCTAGTACAACATCAGCACCTCCCATAGGAATGGAAAGCATTGGACTAGTCAACACATATTCCCCCATGGTTAGCTTGATGTTATTGCATTTTCCAGAGCAATTTTTAGTTCCTCCATTTGCAACCATCACTTGACATTCTGGTGCTGGGTATAGGAAACAATTTAATTCCTTGGCTACCTTACAATGAATAAAATTATGGGTGCCACCTGAATCAATCAACACTATTACCTTTTTCTTCTTGATCTGTCCTGCTATCTTGAGAGTTTGAGGAGTGGTAATTCCTGCCAGTGCATTACATGATATGGTCGGATTCATTTCTTCCTCTTCTCTGGCTGGTTCCTGGTGTATATCCTCTTCTTTTTCATTTTCTTCTTCTTCTTCACAATCTATGTAAAATAATTTCTTTTCAGCACACTTATGACCTTTAGTGTATTTGCTATCACAACTGTAGCAAAGCCCTTTTGCTCTTTTTTCTTCCAATTGCTGTGGTGTCAACCTTGTAGGTTGTGGAAATCTAGGCGTAGCCACACTTCCTTCTTTATAGAATTGAGTAGTAGACTTCCTTGTTGCCATAATTTTACATTCAACTTTTCTTGCCAACCTGAATGCCTTCTCTAATGAATCAGGTTCCAGAACACGAACTTCATGTTGAATGTTATCCTTTAAACTGCCCAAGAAGAGATCAATCCTGTGGTCCTCTGAAATATCAGTTACCCTTATACTCAATTTTTGGAAGTCCTCAATGTGCTGCCCCACTAAACCCTTTTGTTTGAGATTTATCAATTGGGTAAAGAAGGTTTTGCTCTTTGTATCCTCATAATGTGCTATCATTTCCTCCGTAAAAATTGACCAAGTGACAATTTTTTTACGGGAACAAAGCCATCGATACCATACAAATGTTTTTTGTTCTAAATGTAAAGTTGCAATGCGTACCTTTTGTGTGTTTTGCACGTTATGGAGATCAAAATATTGCTCCATCTGTAGTATCCATGTTACAGGATCCTTTCCATCAAACTTCCTCATATCCATTTTTGGAATATGGTGCTTCTTCCCACCAACATTCGAGTTTATGAAATCATGATTAACATTTATTTTGTTCTCATCATGAGGTTCTTCTCCTATATTTCCGCCATTAGGAATCATTTCTGGTTTTAAGCTTGTCATCAAGCCTTCCATGTATTCTTTTAGATCATTCTTCATGTTTTCTATGTTGTCTTTCATGTCATCCATCTTAGCTTCCATGCCCACTTCCATGCCATCCATCTTAGTTTCCATGCCATTCATCTTATCTTCCACGCCTTTCTTCAAACCTTCCATGCCTTTCTTCAAACCATCCATCTTCACTTCCACACCTTTCTTCAAAACTTCCATTTCATTTTTTGCTGCTCTTTGCGAGAGTGAAATTTGTTGCACGTGTTCTTGTAATTTTGATAGATCATGTTGCAATTCTTCATCTTCATGAGTCATGGTAGAGCCTTCTGAAGGCTTGATGGGTGTTGAATTCTTTTTATGGGCCATTTTAGAATCCAATATTGATATCTATTCTACAAGATGCCCTTGGAATCAATTCAACTTGATTCTTCAAACAAGACTTATGCAATTCGGAAAAAAATACACACCTTTTACTAGCTTTTAAGAGCTCGATATTGAAATTGAATTATCTCTGTAGTTGAAAATCTTCGATATCTGAAATTCAGCCCTGTAGTAGATCTCTGAAGCTTCTTTCAAATGCCACAGGTCTGACCTGATTTGGATTCTCCAAGACAAATTTGTGTCCAATCTCCCACAATGACCTAATTCTGGACTGGTTCAGTAGAGCGAACTTGTACGACTTGCCACGTGTCACTTTTTTGTCTTTTGTCTCTGAAATTGATAGCTCAGAAACTTCAGTCTGTGTACTTGCGACCAATTTTTACGGCACTTCAATTATAATATACACAATAGCTGCGGGGTTTTCAGCTATAGGCTTTCCCCATACATACTGAGTTAATGTGTGAATGATTTGATGTGAGATTGCTTCTGTTATTTCCGCATGTGACAATTAATTGTAGAAGAAGGTTATGTGTTATGTATGCAATTCGAAATTGATATATGACCGAGTTAATATTCAGTGAATAAGTGATTTATTCAGCTAATTTCTACAGTGGTGACTAGGAATTTCTGAGGTCTACGTGAATGGAAGGGAGCATCTAGTGGGTCCTACACCAAAAAAACAACATCTTCAATGTACCCATCGGCTCGGTTTCATCCAGTACAACATGTAACTATGTTGAGATGGAAGTCTACAACACAACTCATCACTTAGGTTGTTTTGTATTTCAGTTATTTTTGGACCTTTCTATAGTTATGCTACTGATCAAGATAGGGATAAATAGATAGATAAGGTTGATTTTCTGAAATTGATGTTGAATTTTTGTCATATCTTAAAGACATGATGTTTCTAATTAAAATTTTTTTTGATCCTCTTAGTAGATAGGAGATACATTATATCTGATCTTTGATTTTTCATGTAAGAAAATATTCTAAAATGTATTTAAGAATAATGAGTTATGAAAAAAATGGGGGATTAGGGAGAAAATGGGCCAGTGTATGCTTCCCCATTTGCCTCTCTTATGGGAAAGGATCTCTGGATCCCAGCCATGGTTAGTATAGGTGAAGCAGACCCTCAGTTGAAACAAGGCCTTCTTCTTATTCCCCAATAGGATCCTCAAAATATTCAGAAGGCTCTCCTATAGGGGGTTCAATCTCACTACCACTGAAGAAGAGTGAAAGGTGGCTAGGAGGTGGTGTGGGGGTTTTAGGTAAGATTTGTATTTGAGTATTCCTACTCCTACGAGGCATGAAAATCAAATCTTTTTGTATTTTTTTCAATATTTTTGAAATGACATAAAATTAAGGAAAGCAAAAAATAATGCTAAAACAAAATCAAGACACCTCATCGGAAATGATACCAAAAAGTGGTGAGCCCTGGTATTACACCAAGAGTGCTGCAACTCCCAGGGGCTGCCATACTTTAATTTATCAACCCGGGGTTCTTACAAACTTGGAGGTGACAGTGATATATACACAGCAAATGCATTCTACTCATGTCATCCTCTTCTGCTTTACGAAAGGGTGCTATTTCTTAAACTATGATGAGAACTGGAAAGTAAATAGCTGGAAGGAAATGACGGGAATGAAACTAACTTAAATTTCAGAAAGGAAATGAAAGAAAGGAAAAAAATTAATCCACAAAAAGAAAATGATTGAAAATAAACTAAACTAAGTTTCACCTAGCTAGGCTAATCGGCTAAACACACCCTACTTATCCTCTGATCTATTTACCATGCTATCATGATTCTAACCATGCAACTATTCATGATAAACTAAAATTGACAAAGTGTGGCTTGTAGTTAGGAGGAAAATGGGCTAAAGGTGCTAATGGAGGGCTCACCACATGAAACAAGGCTTAGAGGTGGAAAGAGAGGGTTTAACCTTATTAAAAATTTATTATAGCACAAAAATTCTTTGAAGTGGAATGATTTGAAAAGTGTGGTGGCAGAGTTGTGATGGAGGGTTGGTAGTGCGATATGCGATGAGTCAGATGACGTGGCAAAGCGTGATACCAATATCGCAATCAGCAAACAGGAGCGGTAAGTATTAACAAGGATCAGACGGAGAGTGTGAAATGTGATTTGAAAAATGGCCAAAGGTTGCGATCTGCGATATGTGATATCACAATATCGCGTGGTTGGAGGAGTGGCAGAAGTGTTTTTCGGGAACGAGCTACGATATGTGATGAGTCAGATGACGTGACGGTGGGACCAGTGGCGGAGCGCAATACCAATATCACAATCGGAAGATAGGAGCGGTAAGTGTTAACAAGGAGCAGATGGAGAGTGCGAAATGCGATTTGCGAAAAGGCGGGAGGGAGATGCGGTAAGTTAAAAGGTAATGAAAAGGATCAAGTTTTACAACCTTTTTGAATGATTTTATTAACAAGCGGAAAAGGTAAGGAAAAAAGGAAATATCACAAACGGGACTTGGAATGGGAGAGCATAAACAAAGACCTTGGACGATTTGCGATTTGCGATGGAGCGAAGTACGGTAGCAGGAAGTTTGATAAGCAAGGGCGAAGGTCAAATTCCAATGGTTTCCAAGTGTTTTGTGTTAAAAAGGGTAAGGTAATCGTGACTAATAAAAACAAAGGAATAATGCGGGTTGAATGGTTTAAGTGTTTTTATGAATAAAAAGGTGGGTGCGGTAGTGAGAATAAGCGAGAAAAAGCGGAAATGGAGGGCGTAACAACAATGCACAGTTTGTGAAGACAGAGATGGAGAATGAAGTGGTGAGGCACCATGGAGCTTCTCTAGGGTTTTAACAATAATTCCTGCAATCAACCTACTAACTTATGCTTAAATAAATAGACAAATGCATAAAAATACAGTGCAAAGGAAGACTGAAAAATGGTAATGCAGCTCTACTTTTAATCTCAGAAAGTGTGAACAGAAATCAGTCTTTGGGTTTGTGGGAAGGTTCGCCCTCCTCGAGTTCTATTGACAAAGATGAGAAGGGGGTCATGATCCACAACCTTTTTGGTTTTTCCCCTCTATTATATTACTCACAAGCAAATGAAACCTACAGAAGCACACTGAAAGAAAAACTAAACAACAACTTGAAACATAAATGAAATTATCAGAAGTAGAACTAATGGAATGATATAAAGCAGAGAAAAAATACAGCAGAGAGTCTAAGGCACATGGATTGGGACCTAACCCACAAGCCTAGATCTCTAAAACTTAAATCAGTAAAATGAAATCAGTCTGCTCATTTCATAAAAGAATAGCCTCATACATTTCTGAAAGTTTGATCATTGAGTAAAATAATAGAAATCTCAATAGCTTGCAACAAAGTTCCGACCCTTGCTAGCTCTAGATTTGCTCTATTTATTCTACATGGCAACTACCAACGACTCCCTAGAAAATAGTGATTGAGTCCACTTGAATCCAAGTAAACAAAGATTGTGTGCACTCCTCTTTGAGTTGCTTGGCTGCCTCTGGAATTCGAATTGCTGGAGAGAATCCTTGGGGATCTTTGGCTACCTTTTGAATTTGAATTTATGGAGTGAATATTTGGGATCGTTTGGATGCCTTTGAGAGTTAAGGAGGGTGGAAAATCCTCCTATAATTTCTCATGTAAAATCCTCCTAAAATTTCTCCTTGTTGTCTCCTCCAAGTCCTTATGATAAAATCCTTATAAAAATGCTAATAATTCATGATTTTCTGCACTCAACCTCCTATTAGGCACTTAGAGTATGTTAGCCTTAATCAACACCTATACTAGCATCATAAAACCAAATAATAATAAAAATTCAAGAAAAATAGATATGAGAAGGCAAAAAGGTGACCATTAACGCCTCCAAATATGTCTAATGATGGAGCTCATCACATAGATATTACAATCCTATTGATGTTGCTTTCTTCTTACCCCGCAAGAAATTTTTTTCCCCATTTATCATCCAAACACTCAATATCCTTGTCATAACAATCCACCTCAGTCCTATGAAGATACAACCAGTCCATATCCAAAATCATACTATAAGATCCTAATGCTAATACATTCAGATGTGGTGAGGTAGGCATCCCGTTCAAGTCAAATGCACATTGAGCTCTTACCCAATGATGAACTCTCTTCTGGTATATGTAGCAAACTGCACTAACCAAGATTCTACATGAAATTTCTTATTCAAACCACATTTATCCACTAGGTTAGGATTATCATAACTATAATTATATCCAAGATCAATCAAAATAGAAACAACTTGATCACAAATCTTAATGTCCATCTCGATAATAGATTCCAGGTGATATGCCTGCCTTTTATCCAACGCTGCATAGATCCTAGGAATACCTTATCTAACATCTCCCACTGTCTATGCCTCTTGAGTATTGTATATCTGGAACCTACCACCCTGATGTTGTGGAGAATCCATCCTTCGATGATATCCTCCACAAGTCCAACATCGCATGGGCTCCCTATTTTCACTCATATTCTTCTCCTCGGACCGAATTCCATGTCCTCTGCCAGATGTATTGAACTTATTAGGTGTTGCAACATTCTCTTTGTTACATGTATCTTGATTTTTTTCTTGCTTCTTGTCCCATTTTCCTTTATTCTTATCATTACCCTTCCAGTCCGGCTTTGTCTCAGATTTGCGCTTTGATTGCTCATAACAATTCTTTAGCTTCTGAATGCGTCCTCCAATGATCTAGGCTCATCAAACTCAATCATGTCTTTGAATGCTATTGAAAACCTAGTGATAAATCACTGAATCTTGGCCTTCTCTTCATTGAGGTAAGGAACATATCACAAAATCTCCATAAATCTTCCAGTGTACTCCTCATTCGTCCGATAGATCCCATATTTAGTTCATAAAACTTTTTTTCCATGTCATCATAGTATCTCTCTGATAGATAATTATTTTATAATATTCTCTCAAATTCACTTCAATTCAATTCCTCCTCATAAATATCCCTGGTATTATTCACATCTTCCCACAAAATATCTTCTTTACCTTTTATGCTGAATGTAGTTATTTTTTCTTTCATGTTATCTGAGTAATCATGCAACCTGAAGAACTTCCTCATACCAAGAAACCATGATTCTACATCGTGTGATTTATTCATTTCCCTGTCAAATTTAGGTGGATTTTATTTCTTAAACTCATCGAGAAAATATCCTCGGTGACTCCTCCTGTAAGGATGATAATGATGGCAATCATAGTGCATGTCAGAACCAGAACTAGAATAGTACGTGTTTATGTCACCTCTCCTATCCAGAGTGTCTAAGAACCTGCGATATATGATCATGTCATCTTTATCTGACCTATGACCACCATGATATCTACTGTCATATGCCCCATTAGTCCCATCCTCCTATCCATAACTGAACCAGACTGGCCCCTATCACTGCAAATCTGACAAACTCTGAAGGATTACTGCATTAACTTATGTTTTTTTCTTGTGCCTGTATGATTTTGACATTATCTGATTTACAACTCCTTATTTCTTCCTTCAAACTTATCAGTGTGTCTATTAAGTCAGAAGAGTACCCAACACCATATTTCTCATCTGATTCATAGGGAGAATCTATGTAGTCTACCATATTTCTAATAATATTTGATTTCTTCTTGCAAGGCATCTCATATCAGCGAAACCAAATCACAATAAACCAATGTACCTTAGCATCATCGGGGAGGATATCTCATCTGCAATATCAACCAATCAACGTAAGACATTTATAGACATAATCATAACAACATGTAGACATATAACACATACGTATATCAACATGTAAACATCATTCTAGATAGATTCTAGTCATCAATGCATGATCGTATCAACCACACACACCATGACCTCATTCATGCCAACAAAAATCATACCAATTTACACTTGACAACATGTAATCACTTGAAATGTATAAAAAGCACATAACCATTCATACACTCATGACAATGCATTTCACAAGAACACCATGCAAATGCAACAACCACATAAACCACAAGCATAAGAAACACATACACAACCAACATGAATGCATGACCAACACACTGCACATTGATTTCAAGGGGTAAACCATGCTCTGATACAATTTTGTAACACCCTCCTCCCACAACTACACAAGTAACAGTCTAACTGGGGCAAACATGTGATGAATAGTTACTATGATATGATTCAACCTCTTAGGTCACCTTAAGGAAGTGGAATCAACACCACCCAACAACACGGACCATCTGCACATGCTACACGACACCCAAGAGCCATCCCAACCTTCCATTAGTCTATCCCCTAATCCAGCTTGACCTTTTCATCCATCAATCCCCCAGTCGCTCCCTTGACATTTGAAAGAGTGCAACTAGAAACCTCCAGTCACACGCACAACATGGATATGCATGCTCCTGGGGACTTTTCCCAATAGTTCTGAGCCAGTGACCCCGATTTATGTGCCACTTTTTTAGGCCTAGAGCTCAGTTCACTGCCCAGAAATCCACGACACTTTCAGAACTGAAAGCTAATAGCAGAATAATGATGTGAAAGAAAACACTTGAATAAGGACTTGACTAGACCCCTACTAGCCATGACAAGTGTTTCATCAAGCATATCACAAATATGTAAAATGCATGTTTAAACATAAAATCTAATCATAGGGGTCTCATACTTATCTCATAATCACTAAGAAGAATTGTTTCCTCATCACATTAACTACATTATCATCTATTTGGTCATAGATACATTTTTCATTCATTTACGAATCAAAACATGATGAGAGCCATACATCATTACTGACATAGAATACATTCATAAACATCATATAAAAAACAAAAATGACAAGAATAGAACAACCATATAAGCCACATAATAACAAGCATATTTACCCATTAATACAAGAGGAAAATAACTCATATTTCCATAAGAAAAATGTAACCAAGTCTGGACTTCGATGTTCCACCAGACCATATACATGGCTAAGCCAAAGATCTCTTCATCCAGTCACCCCCGTGCCATATTCCAAGCATGAATGTGGGATCTCATAAAAAAAAATCCATCAAAACCAAACCAGGGCTTCTAGAAGCCAAACCACCTCAACCCTCAACTAGTGATTCCGCCTAACAGTTGAAAATCACAACCATCACCATATTGGTCTCCACCCAAGTTGTCCAAGGCTCCAAAGAATTTGTTCCAACCAAGGCTCCAAGACTAGTAACTCAAAAAACCAAGGGCTCAAGAGTGTTTTTCCAACCAAGTCTTTAGGACTAGTAACTCAATCCAAGTTGTTACAGGGTTCTAGACAATTTGTCCAACCAAGGCTCCAGAGACTAGTAACTCAACCCTCAACTAAAGGAACATGAGAACCAACCAGAAAAACAAACAATTAAATTAACCCACAACACCATGGCTATCCAAGAAATGGGAAGGCTAGGAAAATCCTCTGTCAATCTAAGAAATCCTCCATGCTAATGACATATCATAACCAAGAAACCACATTCATATGCCATGCATGCCAAAAATAGTGACGAAAACATACATGCAACTCGGTACCTACAAAAAAAACTTGTTGTATATGTTGATCCCAGTGTCCTCCTATGATTTATTACTCTTCCTTTTCTTTCTTGATCCAAATCTCCAAGTATGCCACACTCCTCCAAGAGTGCACCAAGAAAACTCTAAGTATTAAAGAGTATGAGAGAGAGAGAATAGAACGAGAGCTCCAAAAATGAACTAAGAAAATATTACCAACCAATGATCATAAGCCTTTTTATCAATGAGACCTTTAATTTCTTCAATTCTCCATTATTTTCCTTCATTTTCCTCCTCACATGCAACCTATGACCTTTCACCTCCCTTTTCTCCTATTTTCCATCATTTTCATAAATAAATTCCAATAAATGCCGCTTTTCCTTTCTAAATCCTTTTCCATTTCCATATCCATATAAACCATATGAAAACCCACACTAGGATTTTTTGTGTAACATTTAGCTTGGAATACGTGTCCCGTGATCATGGCTATTAGTTTTCCTTTATTAACTTTTATTACATGGAATTTTCACGAGGTTTGTTACAATTGAGTTGGTGAGCCACAACCATGAACAAGGTCAATTTTTGGATTCAAAGTTTAGTAAATGACTCAAATTTTCCCAAAATAAAGGATCATCTCCAAATAAATCCTAAGATATCTTGGAAATCACTGTATCATGCTAATGAGAAAGTGAATATTATGAAGCTTCAAACACTTAGAGAGAGTTTAAAACATTGAAGATGAAGGAGACATAGAACATTATCCAATTCATTCCCATAGTGATGGGAGTCATAAATCAGCTTAGGACTCATGGAGTGATGATTAAATATCAGAAATTTGTGTATAAAGTTCTCAAGATTCTACTTAAGAAGTTGAAGATGATTTCCATTTATGTAGAGGAGTCCAAACATATGTTTAAAAGAGCACTAAAGGAACTAATGATATCTCTCTTGTCCCATGAATCAAGAATTAGCATGGAAGAGGAGTCCTTAGAACATGCCTTCAAGATTAAAAAATCCATTGGTAGAGGAAGTGGGAGAGGAAGCAAAGGTGGGTTCCAAAAAGGCAGAGGGCATCATCAAAAAAGAAGAAGAAAAACTATACCAGAATAGTCAAGACAATCAAATTAGCTAGATGCTCTCAGAATCAAAGGGAGAGAGGTAGAATATGGATAGACATTCCACAATACAATGTTACTATTACAAAAAATATGGGTGTTATCAAAGTGAGTGGAGAAAGAAGCTGGTAGATTTGAAAAAGGGTAGAGCTAATGTCTCACACACTGAAGAAGGGACATCTAAATCAATGTTCATCTCATGTCAAATCACTAAAGAAGATCAAAACGAGGATTTTTCATTACTATATACTGGCTACAACAATGACATGACATGTAATAAGAAGTTTTTTTCTAATATTTACAGCTTTGTTCAATCTAAAATTAATTTAGGAGATAACCATCATGTCAAGGCCATAGGAAAATTTGTTTTGTTTATCTTCACTATGAAAAAGGAAAAGATATTCGTGATGCCTTTTATGTGCCAAATCTTAAACATAATTTGTTAATTATTGGAAAAATGAGTCAACACGGTTATGATCTTATATTTAGAGAATCTAAGTGCACAATGTTACATAAGTCACGTAGTAGAAGACTTATTACAAAGGTCCAAATGACCAAGAATAGAATGCTCCAAATAAATATTAGAAGCATAAATATGTCAAAGTCATATGCACAAAATATCATAGGAATAAATGAGACTTGGTTCTGGCATCTTTTTGTATTTTTCTTAAAATATTTTTGAAATGACATGAAATTAAGGAAATCAAAAAATAATGCTAAAACAAAATCAAAACACCTATTAGACACCTCCTCGGCAACGGTGCCAAAAAGTGGTGAGCCCTGGTATTACACCAAGAGTATTGCAACTCCCAAGGGCTACCCTACTTTACCTTATCAACCCGAGGTTCGTATAAACTTGGAGGTGACAATGCTATATACACGGCAGATGCATTCTGCTCATGTCATCCTCTTCTTCTTTACAAAGGGGTGTTATTTCTTAAACTATGATAAGAACTGGAAAGTAAATTGCTAGAAGGAACTGACAGGAATGCAACTAACTAAATTGCAGAAAGGAAATGACAGAAACGAAACTAATTTTAATCCGTAAAAAGGAAATGACTAAAAAGAAACTAAACTAAGTTGCACCTAGCTAGGCCAATTGGCTAAACACACCTTAATTATCCTCTAATCTATTTACTATGCTATCATGATTCTAACCATGCAACTATTCATGATAAAATAAACTTGACAAAGTGTGGCTTGTAGTTTGGAGGAAAATGGGCTAAAGGTGCTAATGGAGGGCTCACCACATGAAACAAGGCTTAGAGGTGGAAAGAGGGGGTTTAAACCTTATTAAAAATTTATTATAGAAAAAATGCTCTGGAGTGGAATGATTTGAAAAGTGCGATGGCAGAGTTGCGATGGAGGGTTAGTAGTGCGATATGTGATGATTCGGATGACATGGTGAAGCGTGATACCAATATCGCAATCGATAGACAGGAGCGGTAAGTGTTAACAAGGAGCATACGAAGAGTGTGAAATTTGATTTGCAAAAAGGCCAAAGGTTGTGATCTGCGATATGCATTATCGCAATATCGCGCAATTGGAGGAGTGGCGGAAGTATTTTTTGGGAATGAGCTACGATATGTGATGAGTTGGATGATGTGACGGTGGGACCAGTGGTGGAGCGTGATACCGATATCAAAATCGGTAGATAGGAGTGGTAAGTGTTAACAAGGAGTGGATGGAGAGTGCAAAATACGATTTGCGAAAAGGCGAGAGGGAGATGCAGTAAGTTAAAAGGTAAGGAAAAGGATCGAGTTTTCCAATGTTTTTGAACGATTTTATTAACAAGCGGCAAAGGTAAGGTGCAAAGGAAATATCGCAATTGGGACTTGGAATGGGAGAGCATAAACAAAGACCTTGGATGATTTGTGATTTGCGATGGAGTGAAGTACAGTAGCAGGAAGTTCGAGGAGCAAGGGTGAAGGTCGAATCCCAATGGTTTTGAAGTGTTTTGCGTTAAAAAGGGTAAGGCAACCATGACTAATAAAAACAAAGGAATAATGTGGGCTAAATGGTTTAAATTTTTTTATGAATAAAAAGGTGGGTGTAGTAGTGAGAATAAGTGAGAAAAATCAGAAATAGAGGGTGTAACAGCAGTGTGCAGATTGTGAAGATAGAGATGTAGAATGAAGTGGGGAGGCACCATGGAGCTGCTCTGGGGTTTTAATAATAATTCCTGCAATCAACCTGATAACTTATTCGCAAAGAAACAAACAAATGAATAAAAATATAGTGCAAAGGAATATTGAAAAAATGGTAATACAACTGTACTTTTAATCTCAGAAACAGTGAACAGAAAGCAGTTTTTGGGTCTGTGGGAAGGTTCGCCCCCCTGGAGCTTTATTGACAGAGATGAGAAGGGTGTCTTGATCCACAAATTTTTTGGTTTTTCTCCTCTATTCTATTACTCACAAGAAAATGAAATCTACAACAACACACTGAAAGAAAAACTAAACAACAACTTGAAACATAAGCGAAATTATTAAAAGCGGAACTAATGAAATGATAGAAAGTAGAGAAAAAATACAACAGAGAGGTTGAGGCACATGGATTGGGCCCTAACACACAAGCCTAGCTCCCTGAAACTTAAATCATTAAAATGAAATTAGTCTGCTCATTTCATAAAAGAATAGCCTCATACATTTCTGAAATTTTTATCATTGAGTAAAATAATAAAAAGCTCAATAGCTTGCAACAAAGTTCTGACCCTTCCTAGCTCTAGCTTTTCTCTATTTATTCTATAGGGCAGCTATGAATTACTCCCTCGAAAATAGTGATTGAGTCCACTTGACTCCAAGTAACAAAATATTGAGTACACTCCTCTTTGAGTTGCTTGGCCGCCTCTGGAATTCGAATTGTTGGAGAGAATCCTTGGGGATACTTTGGCTGCCTTTGGAATTCGAATTGTTGGAGAGAATATTTTGGATCCTTTGGCTACCTTTGAGAGTTAAGGAGGGTGCAAAATCCTCTTATAATTTCTCTTTGTTGTATCCTACAAGTCTTTATGATAAAATCATTATAAAAATGCTAATAATTCATGATTTTATGCACTCAACCTCATATTAGGCACTCAGAGTATATTAGCCTTAATCACCACCTATACTAGCATCATAAAACCAAATAATAATAAAAATGCAAGAAGGAAAAAAGGTGACCATTAACCCCTCCAAAATATGTCTAATGATGGAGCTCATCATCACCCCCCTACTGAATGGCTTCTCATCCTCTGAGCAACTAATCCTCGTCCTCTATTTCCTTCAAGGCTTTGACAACCCCCCTGATTTCCTGAGGAAGAAGTGTGGGAGATTCCCCAAGGGGGTAAAACCTTTATTCTTTTCTGCATTCTCCCATTCTCTATCTTGTGCATATGTGTCCTTTTCATCATTCAACCCCAGCAGCGAAATTGGGCTGAGCTTTAGTCCCAACCATTGGATCTTTTTGGCCTGCATGGCCCTCTTGTATAATGGTGCCCTTTCCAATGCATCCCTCAGTATTTCTGAAGTATGGAAATCCATGTTTGTTGGCTCGAGGGGTCCTGACCCAGGTTCAGAGCTGAAGGTTTGCTAACAAACCCCTATACTATTGACCCTTTCAGCAGTGACCTACTTGCACAGGTCAAAGTCTCACCCGAAGCAGTATGGGTGGGTGCTAAAACCAGTTTTTCACACCCTGAGAGAGGATAGGTAAGCCAAGCAGAGCTACGTACAGCTTTATAATGACCAGATCGCCTATCTCAAAACGGGATCTGTAGATCTCCTTCGCATCCACGTGCGCAAGGTCAACTATACTTACTGTACTCAACAAATCATATACTTCTAAAATAATAGTGTAGCATTACAATTACTCTTTGCATGAAACATAACAGAACAGACCCAGACGTAGAGGAAACACTTAACACAGTATTAACATAGAATATGCATAACACAGCAGCTATCAAAGATTCACATCAACAGTAAAAATATATTTCGGTACTGTTGGGGTTCCCATGTTTGGACAGATTGGAAAGACCAAAGATGAGACAACATCAGAACCACTTTCAGACCTCAGGATCTAGCCCTCCTAGGTCCAGAGAGGGATCTCTCTATGATATGTCAAAGGTATATGACCTTGAAGCTCAGTTCTAAGATATTAGGCTAGCTATAAGGCTCGGGGTTTTTTTGTTTGATGTATGTTTGGTTGTTGGGAATCAGGAAAGAAAGGTTCGATATAAGACAAGGATGAGCAAAGAGGGTTTTAGGCAACGAAGAGATATTCCAGGGAACATTCAAGACCATTGGGCAATGGAGTTAGGAAAGGGTTTACTTGCTATTCAAAGTGCAGTCTTTCAGTTGGGCTAGTCATCTAAAGCATTGGATCCTAAAGATGATTATGTGATATGAAATGGTAAGAGAGAAGGTGAAAATAAGGAAATCGTCCAAGGTGACCTTAAGAAATTAGATCCAGGGATAGGGCATACCATTGACCACCTGTGATTCTAAAATCCAAAGGCTAACTCTTTGAAAAGAAACATTAAAGATTTATAACACAAAGTTAAAGACCTGAGATCAGAGAGAGACTTTGAACACTCAATGCTTCGGCCTCCAGCTTGAGGGATCTTAGAAAAGTTCAATTAATTGAAAAGGATTCTAGTGAGATAGAGATAAAATTCTAGACCTCCCAGTGTTTCCAATTCATTCAATTAAATCCTAACTAGAACATCTAAGAACATATTCATTTAATTCATACATCAGCTAGCAAGCAATAACATCCGCTACACCGGTTAAATTAATTGAAATCACACCTTAGATAACACATATAGTAGAAAACATTGAAGGCAAGGAGAGCAGAAACATAGGGTACCTAACAAGGGTAAATCCTATGCCAGATTTCTTATGCGAGCCAGTAGAAATGAAATGAGGTGAACTGCTAAATGAAACAAATATAGAGATAGGAAAACATCATCGCTGCTTTAGATCATGATCCAAAGAAATGTGCTTGTCATATTAAAGAGAAACACCAGTCAAGTACAACATTACCAATAGTTGGATATTCAGTCTGAAAACATCTTCCTCGGCCTATCTTACAACTTTACACAGAGACTATGTCTCAAAAGAAACAACTTGTAATTCTCTGATAACCGATCAACAACCTTTACAATGAGTTTCTTCATGAATTTATAGCTCAAGTGGAGCAGAGAAAATAGGTGGAAACTAAATGCAGCATTAAAACTCAGAAGAAGAAGAGGGCCGAAGCCCATTCTGTTTAAATTCTATGAATTTATATCTGGTACTCTTTGGATGAAAGAGTGATCTTCGTCAGGTAGCAATTTACTTCGGGTATGTCTATGATGTACTCTGCTGCAACACACTGTAGTGCTTCTGGTGAATAAATAAAAAGGTAAATAAATGATGCTAGGGTCTTTCCATACTGTGAATCAAATGCTCTGATAGCATCAGGACTGTTGTCAGGGGGGAAACCTTTACTTGGACACAATGCAGACTGAAACAATAATGTGTACCGTGTCCTTTCATGGAGAAAAACATTCTGCTGATGTAGAAAGCTTGATATACATTGATTTATGTACTCTGTACCCTCTGTGTGATCCATGATGTCTTCAATCTGGTACGTTGCCTCTAAACCACTGAGTTAAGGCTCAAAGATCTTCATTTTCGTGCCTTAAACTCTCTGCTGCTCCATTTCTGTCTCTGTCGATGAAATCTGCACTTTTAACGGCTCTGGGGAGGTTTTATAGAGTTCAAACCCTGTTCTTTTAATGCAAGTCCTGTCATGGCTCCTTCCCAGGCTTTCTTCGTGATTTCGGCCTCTGAAAAAATGGTCCTTTCTGCGTTTTTTGCTGCTGTAATAAAGACTGTGAAATCATGGCAGCTTTCACCATCTGATAACCCTGCAAAACAAAAAAACCTGTTAGGAAAAACACACATGGAGGTGGTGGATGCAACGGGGATGACGAGAATGGCCGTGCAGACTGGTGAGATGGCGAAAAAGTGTAGGATCATGGTGGAAAATGCAACTTAATAGTGGAACATGGTCTGGAGGACGTGGGTGGAGCGCATCAAATTTTTAATGTAGAACCTTTGAATTTTGATCTTTTTAATATATAAAGAGAGACGGGCGAAATACGACAAGACTACGTGGAAAGGGTGACGTGGCGATACAGGGTTAATTGGCGGGCATGCATTTAATCTGGGCCGTCCGATTTCTGGCAGAGATCAACGATGGAAAACACGTTGGAGGGTGATGGATAGTGGGCCAAGGGTATGATTGCCTCTGATTAATCCTTGTGCGACTTCGCGGAGCGATCGCCGTTGGATGGCCTGCCTCAGATCGGACGGTGCACAGTGATATCACACCGGGGAAAATGCCGAACGATAACACGCGATGGAGGGCGGATTGTGAACAGTGCCTGGAGCCATGTGTCATGTCATGAGGGGAATCGCTCTGAAACAAAAATTATTGCCCAACCTCCAAACGCAGTGCGATGGAAACCATTGGTTTATGCACAGTGCGCATTGCGGGGACAACTAGGCGGAGGGAATACGGACCGTCAATTTGCGGGAAAACGGACAGTTGATATATGGTCGGGCGGTGGACGGGAAAATATGGGTGTGAAGAGACTTTGTGACAACCGTCAGATCTGAACAAATTGACGGTGGAAAAATCACCCAATAACCAATTGAGATAAGCGCCTTCCGCCTTGGCACCTGGTCTTGGTGCTGGGCCCATGGAGAGAAAGATTAAGGGGGCTGGTCTGAAGGGGGCTAAGACCCAATAGACATGAAGATATGGTTAGTTGGCCCATTTTTAGAGCATTTTAAGGCCTATGAAGGGTAATGATAGGGGAAAGGAAGGGAAATTAGGCCAAACCAAGGGTGTGGGTAGGATGTAAAGGGAGTTTTGGGGGAATTTAGGGGATAACAGGGGAACTTTGACAGAGGGAAAAGGAGGCTAAAATGTGGCATTCTGCAGGGATACAAGGGGTGAATGTAGGCCTTTAGGAACAAAATTTTTCAAAATCAAAGAGGCTTTTTGGTTGGATACAACGGTAGAAGTAAACCACCAGGGCAGAGGGCATGAAGAGGCTTTCAAGGATGATGTGTCTTCAGTGGAGATGCATTCCTTGAAGGCTCAAAAACAATTTAGTGCCCTGCTTGCTTCTCAAGAATTTATAGGGGGTTAACAGTGGCTCCACATGGGGATGGCTTCTTCTTGAAGGAGTCAAGAATTCAGAAAATGATCTTTGGTGTAGGCCAGATGCCTGCTGCTTGAGCCACCTTTCTTCTTTGATTTTTAGCTGTCACAATTATGAAGACATCAATTTAGCAGAAACATTACCCTAACAATCTACCTACCCATCCTACAATCCTAGCATTTTCTCTTCCAGGGTGCATTTGAGCTAGCAGACCCTTTACATCATTTTTATTTTTTACAAACAAGAAAATAAACCTGTTCTATTTCTACCCTTATTGCTCCATGAGACCAGATTAAACTGTTGGCCTCACATGTTTCTCTACCTAATCTAATATCTGTTGGGATTACACTGTCCAACATATTTCTTCTCTACATTCTACAACAGAAATTTAAAAACAGTCAAACTAGGATTAGACAGTCTAGTTTGTTGTTGATCCAAGGCATAAAGACAGTTGATCCAATTTTGAAATCAGAAGCCTTAGTTCTTTTGTCAAACAACTTCTTTATGTTCTCCTGAACTTTCACTGCTCTATTGTAGATCTCTTCCCTTGTTTGTTAGAGGTGAATTGTTTGGTTTATTCTCCTCACCATGCTATCTTCTTCTGTATGTATCTCTTGGACAAGTTTGATCACTGGTATTCCAAGGCTGGTTGGAAACACTACTTCTGTCCCATAGACGAGCTAATATGGTGACATGCCAATGGATTTCTTTGTTGTAAGCCTGTCAGCCCACAAAGCATGCACTAACTTGTTATTCCATGACTTTTTGTTCTCTTCCAGCAGCTTTTTGATGATGGTCACCAGGCTCTTGTTTGATGATTCAGCTAAGCCATTACCTTGTGGGTAATAGGCAGTTGAATGAACGAGTGCTATTTGATACCTGTGACAAAAATCAACCATTTTCTTGGATCCAAAAGCAGCAACATTATCAGTGATTATTTTCCTTGGACAGCCAAACCGAGAGAGGATATGATCTTCTAGGAACCTAATGATGACTGAATCTGTGGAATTCCTAGTGGGTATGGCCTCTATCCACTTAGTGAAGTAGTTTGTGGCTGTTAAGATCCATTTGTGTTGTGCAGAAGAAGCGAGGTGAATTTCTCCTATGAAATCTAGGCCCCATTGCATAAAGGGACCCTTAACAGTGATGGGTTGTAGAGGTAGGGGGAGGATCTTTCTTTTGCCTTCGAAAATCTGGCATTTGTGGCAGGAAATTATCATCTTATGGGTATCATTGAAGAGTGTAGGCCAATAGTAGCCTGCTCTGAGTATTTTTTTTGCAGTGGCTTTCCAGTTCAGGTGTCCTCCACACTCTCCTACATGGAACTCTTGTTTAATCCTTTCTGCTTCAGACTCAGGCAAACATTTAAGCAATAGGATATTTTCATTTTTCCATTATAAGCATTCATTCATGATGCAATAGCTTCTGGCCTTTAGCTTTAGGAATCTGGCCTTGGTCTTTGATAGTTCAGGAGGGGCATTGAGGTGTGTAAGCACATACAGAATGTCAGAATACCAAGGAGAGCTCTGAAACTTTTCCTCAACGGTGGGATCAGGAAATCCCTGCTGCTCATCCAAGGCATCTACCATGTTAATGTTAAGGGCTTCTAGATTTGATTCAGCCATTAGCTGAGCTAAGGCCTGACCTTTGATCAGTTTAGTGGGTTTTATCTCAAGGTCATATTCTAAGATCACAGCAATCCATTTGCCCCTTTTCCCATCTGGGTCTTGGGACAAGATATCTTTGACCACTATATTTGGCACATAGGCTATGGTGTGGGAATGCAGTATGTACACCCTAAAGTCTTTCAAAGCCTTTACCAAGGCATAGGCATGTTTTTCCATAATTTTGTGTTTCAAGGGTGCGTCTCTCAAAGCTTTGCTGAAGAAAGAAATGGGCTGTTCCATTCCCTCTATATTTTTCTGCAGCAGAACTGCAGCTATCGTTTGCTCGGAGGAAAATGAAAAAATCAGGAAATATTTTGAGAAATCTGGGCTGATTAGGATAGGAGCCTGGGTGAGTGCAAGTTTAACTGATTCAAAATATTTCTTAGCCCCGAAAGCCCACTTAACTCCTACACATTTCTTTAACATGTTATTCATATTCCTAAGGTGTTCAGCTAATTTGGGAATAAACCTCCTGAGGAAATTAATTTTCCCAAAGAAGGACTGTAACTCCTTGATGTTTCTCAGGTGTGTGATTTGTAGTATTCCATCAAATCTTTGTGGTTCTATCCTAATCCCCTTCTCAGATATGATGTGGCCAAGAAGTTTACCTTCTTGCAGCCCAAATACAGTCTTTTTGGGATTCAATGACAAACCAAACCTTCTACATTTTTCAAAGATCTTTCTCAGATGTTTTAGGTGTTCTTCTTCAGTCTTGGAATAGACTGTTATGTCATCCATGTAGATGACAATGAAGTACCCTATCTCATTGGAAAAAGCTATATCCATCGCTTGTTGGAAGGTTGCACCAGTGTTCATCAGTCCAAAGGGAATTTTAACATACATAAAGGTGCCCCATGGAGTGGTAAAGGTTGTCTTGAGTTGGTATTCTAGGATTAATAAGACTTGGTTGTAACCTGAAAAACCATCTAGCAGGGAGATCCTTTTAGAGCCTACTACCCTCTGAAGAATATGTTCCATTTTTGGCAAAGGGTAATTGTCTTTGAGTGAGGCTCTATTAAGATTCCTGAAATCAATACACAGCCTGATCTCCCATGTTTTCTTTCTCACAGCCACTAGGTTTGATACCCAATCAGAGAACCTCACAGGAACAATTATACCTGCCTCATACATCTTCTTAATCTCCTTTTCCACTGCAGGCATTTGTTTTGGGTTTATTCTACGAATTTTTTGTCTGAAGGGTTTCTGATTTTATTTCAAGGGTATTTTATGCTGTATGATGTTTATGTCATAGGCCCTTAAGTCCTCATAAATCCAAGAAAGCACATCAATGAATTCATTGAATAGGTCAATGTATTTCTTTTTCATGTTTGCAGACAGGGACTTAGCCAATTTGATCATCTTGGGTTTATCTTCAGTGCCTATGTTGCATTCCTCGACATCAAAGTCTGCATGTTATATAGTGGGATTTTTTGCTACATCATCGAAGTCAAAAAGGTCTTCTAAAGGTGCTAGACCTCGAGGTATGTTCTTATCCCTAGTCTACAGCACCTCTAATCCTCCACTATCTGCATTTTCACATTCTTCGTTTGGATTTCCAATATGTTCATTTAGAACGTTTATTTCTATGTTACAGGGTGGTTCTTCCTCATCTGAGGACTCTTCACTCAGGCAGCTACTGCCATATTTAGAATCTGAATCATAAAACTCAAACTCGTCTCTGCCTACCAGGAAATCTTCAATCTGTTTATCGCCCTCAAATACCTGCCAATATTTTTCATTATCTGGCACTGCAGGTCTGAATTTGTTCTGAATGATGATCTGTTGGTCACTAGGAGATTTACGATACAAACTATCCATGCAGGCTAATCCATTTGCAATTTCATTCTGACTCCTAGGGACAAACACCAGCTCGTATTATATAAAGGTTTTCAATAAATCCATAGTGTCATTCCTGTATGCTCTCAGTCTAGGATGTTTCGTTGTGTATTCATGATTCACCTGTTTAATGATTAGCTTAGAGTCCCCACACACAGTTATCCTACGGGCTCCTAATTTTCTCAACAGGTTTAAGCCTAGGATTAGAGCCTCATATTCTGCAATATTTTTTGTACATTTGAACTGCAGGTTACAGGCATGGCTCTCTGCGTAATCAATCTCCGTGTTATGTATCCACACTCCTGCTCCAGTAGTTCTCTTGGTGCATGACCCATCGAAATTCATTTCCCATAAGGTTTCATTCTCGGGTTTCTCATAGATTCGTTCTTGGTGTGGTGTATGTGTTTGTGAAGGGTGACTAATCAGCTGACTGCATTTTGTTTCTGGTTCACTTTGAGTTTTTATTTCAGTGCAATGTTCAAGGTTTTCTACATCGTTCTTCTCCGAGTCCAGAGTAGCCATTATGTTAAAGTCCATGGGCTCTGTTTCCTTATTTGTATCTCTATTTTTAGACTCTGACCCCTCTAAGGATTCATCATTACAAAGGATGAAGGAGTCAAGGTCTGTATGTACAGAGTATAAAGGTGAATTCTCAGGCTTTTCGGGGCTGCTGACCAGAAATTTCATTGGTGCCTCTCTATACAATCTTCTAAGTTGGCTAAAGACTGGGATTGTGGCATAGGCCCCATCCATATGTATTGTACCTTGCAGCTTGGCTCCCCATGGTCTTGAAAATAACATGCCATACTTGTGTGGCACGTCTGCCACCACAAAATCCATGACCATAAATCTGGGTAAGGCTCACACATAAATCTTTGATCAGGCCAAGACACTTTACTCTGCTAGAGTCAAATGAATATAGGTCTTTATAGGGGCGGGTTATCTCTAGGCCTAATATTTCCATCACTACCTTAGGCATCAGGTTGTGTGATGCCCCAAGATCATGCATTGCATTGTGAAGGATCTTATCATGGATATTGAGACTGATATAAAAAAGTGGCACTACCCCCTCCTGAAACTTTCCTTCTATCTTTGGACCAAACAGAAGGGTCGGTTGATCATCATTCAAATTAACAGTGTCACTGTTCTCACCTAAATTTAATGCTTTCAAAATTTGGCCTTTATATACATCCTGAGTGGCCAGCTCAGAGAGTGGGACAGAGATTTTAATTTTTTCAATCTCACTTTCCAGATTGAAAGTGGACCGACTCTTTGGAATGCTCGACTTTGTTTTTTTAGCCACTGCCTTGGTGGCTGAATCAATGGGTTGATTCTCACTATGTACAATGTTTTTGATAGTGTTATCAGGAGCACTAACTGCAGTGCTAGTGCTACTCGTTGGTTGACCTTGTTTATCAGTGTTTTGGTTGTCTTTTTCTTTGTTCTTTCCAGAATTCTCAGCTACTGATTTGTTACTTTCAGCAATCACTTTAGAAGTTTTCTCAGGCCTTTTCTTGATGGTAACCTCAGAAGCTTTCGGCCTGGCAGTGTCTTGGCTCTTTTTTCTTCTAAGTTCATATTGTTCTCTGACCTGCATCATAGAATTTTCAAATCCTAACCTGTAATCCTCAGATTCTAACCATTCCTCATCCCAATATGAGGTTGAGGGCTGATATTCTTCTGTGGAACAGTTGTGGATTGAGTTTTCTACTTCAAACATGTTTATTGTGTTCCCCTCAGACTCTTCTATGATTCCCTCATCTTCATCGAGAAATTTCTCTTGGAATGGTGGAATAACTTGCTGATCTGATTCTCTTTGTTTGTTGGGAGTGGTGTTGTTTCTTCTAAAGTTCTGGTTCTGGTTGTGATTTTGACTTCTGTTTTGGTTACTAACTGTGACAACCATTTTTTCCATCATTTTTTGTAGCCTTTCCATGTTTTTGGATATGCGATCATAATTTGGGTCAGATGTGGAAGCTACATTGTCATCTCTTTATGTTACCTTTTTCTCAGCCCTCAATCTTGCTTTTTTCTCAATCAAATTTTCCTCTACACTCAGTTCTCCTTTTTTCATGTCTTCCAATGTGTTGTAATCCCTCTCCCTAAGCTGGTAGGCCATGTCAGCATCCAGGCCTTCAGGGTATTTCACTAGAACCATACCTAGGGGAGGTTTCATATGTGGAGGAAGAGCATTATAAACGCTGTTAAACCTTGTAGAGTAGTCCTGGACACTCTCTCCGACGTTTCTCTTAAGATTCTTGTATTCTGCTAAGATTTGGAGAGGGTTGGCCTTAACTTCCCATTTGTTTATGAAGGTCTGATATAAAGCAGGAAGGTCTTGGATGCTGTTGGGAGGTAGGCTTTTGAACCATTTCTTCACATCACCTCCTAAGCTCTAGGCAAAGATTCTCATTTTGACTGTATCATCATCTATTTCCATGTAGTCAAAATAATATTCCATCCTATCTACATGGTGTTGAGCTGTGGTAGACTTTTTTGCAGTGAAGTGTGGGATCTTTGATTGATAATCATTGGGCAAGGGTACTAGAGGCTGAGGTAAAACCAGAGGTGCATACCAGGCTGCCATGATGATGTTTTGATGAGGTAAAGGGTTGGCTTGAGCAACTAGTGTATGGATGGCAGGGATATTATGACCAGCAGAAGACTAATGAGCAGATCTAGGATGACTGAGTCCCAAGTTTTGAATGAAATGAATATTAGGAGGAGTAGATGGAGGGGTCTATCTATCCCAAAGGTGTTTACCACTTTGAGGGGGTGAAACAGGAAGCTCAAGGTCTGACCGGTCTAGGACGCTGAATGACCTAGTTCTTGGTAAACTGTTTTGAGTGCCTAGGTCAAAAAATGGGTCTGATAGAGCTGTAAAGTCTTCTGGTGTAGAGTTAGCTCTATGGATGTGGCTAGAAATAGTTGATTGTTGAGGTGTAGGAGATCTCTTGAGGATGCTCTCAGGGTTATCAACTATTTCAGGTGGGTTTGGGTTGGGATAAGCTCTCGTGTGAATGGTTCTTAAAGCCAGAATGCTGTTTTCCAACAAAGCAACTTAACCCTACTTGTTACTTCTATTATGGCTGATGTTGTAATGGGCTCTGGTCTCCCAGTGGAGTCTTATGTGAACCAAGATAATCAGCAGGCCTACTGATCACTAGTGGAGTCTTTTGATCTTTGCAAGCCTACTGATCACCAATGGAGGGTACACTGTCCACCACAATGCTTATGAGATGTCCCTTTTCAAGGATATCTTGAAAAAACACAGCAAAATCTGACCAGAGATTGACTGGGAGGGCTTTACCAGATATGTCACCTCTGAAAGAGTGTGAGATCTGGAGGCTACCTGGCCCTTTCCAGACTCTGTCTAAGAGTGTGGGGGAGAAAAAAAAATGTATAGAAGTTGATCTGTGAAAAGGAGTGTTTAACTGCCAACCTAACCAGAGATCGTAGGTTTCTGAGGCTCTTATGATGTATTAAGGTGAGAAATACTCAGATTTTCCCCAACGGAGTCGCCATTATGTTGGTGACAACAATGGGAGACAGACGAATGTTATCAGTTATAGGCTCTCAGATTTTCCCCAGTGGAGTCGCCATTATTTTGGTGATGACAATGGGAGATAGATGAATGTTATCAGTTATAGGCTCTCATATTTTCCCCAGTGGAGTCGCCATTATGTTGGGGTTCCCATGTTTGGCCAGATTGGCAAGACCAAATATGAGACAACATCAGAACCACTTTCAGACCTCGGGATCTAGCCCTCCTGGGTCCAGAGAGGGATCTCTCTATGATATGTCAAAGGTATATGACCTTGAAGCTCAATTTTAAGATATTAGGCTAGTTATAAGGCTTGGGGTTTGTTTGTTTGATGTATGTTTGGTTGTTGGGAATCAGGAACGAAAGGTTCGATATAAGATAAGTATGAGCAAAGATGGTTTTAGGAAATGGAGAGATATTCCAAAGAACATTCAAGACCATTGGATAATGGATTCAGGAAAGGGTTTACTTGCTATTCAAAGTGCAGGCTTTCAGTTGGGCTAGTCATCTAAAGCATTGGATCCTAAAGATGATTATGTGATATGAAATGGTAAGAGAGAATGTGAAAGCAAGGAAACCTTCCAAGGTGACCTTAAGAAATCAGATCCAGGGACAGGGCATACCATTGACCACCTGTGATTCTAAAATCCAAAGGCTAACTCTTCATACAAGAAACATTAAAGATTTAGAACACAAAGTTAAAGACCTGAGATCAGAGAGAGACTTTGAACTCTCAATGCTTTGGCCTCCAGATTGAGGGATATTAGAAAGGTTCAATTAATTGAAAAGGATCCTAGTGAGATAGAGACAGAATTCTAGACCTCCGAGTGTTCCCAATTCATTCAATTAAATCCTAACTAGAACATCTAAGAACAGATTCATTTAATTCATACATCAGCTAGCAGGAAATAACATCCACTACACTGGTTAAATTAATTGAAATCACACCTTAGATAACACATATAGTAGAAAAAATTGAAGACAAGGAGAGCAGAAACATAGGGTACCTAACAAGGGTAAATCCTATGCCAGATTTCTGATGCGAGCCAGTAGAAATGAAATGAGGTGAACTGCTAAATAAAACAAATATAGAGATAGGAAAACATCACCGCTGTTTTAGATCAGGATCCAAAGAAATTTTCTTGTCATATTAAAGAGCAACACCAATCAAGTACAACATTACCAATAACTGGATATTCAGTCTGAAAACATCTTCCTCAGCCTATCTTGCAACTTTACACAGAGACTATGTCTCAAAAGAAACAGCTTGTAATTCTCTGATAACCGATCAACAACCTTTACAATGAGTTTCTTCATGAATTTATAGCTCAAGTGGAGTAGAGAAAGTAGGTGGAAAACTAAATGCAGTATTAAAACTCAGAAGAGGAAGAGGGCCGAAGCCCATTCTGTTTAAATTCTGTGCATTTATATCTAGTACTCTTTGGATTAAAGAGTGATCTTCGTCAGGTAGCAATTTACTTCGAGTATGTCTCTGATGTACTCTGCTGCAACGTTCTGTAGTTCTTCTGGTGAGTAAATAAAAAGGTAAATAAGTGATTCTAGGGTCTTGCCATACTGTTAATCAAATGCTCTGATAGCATCAAGACTGTTGTCAGGGGGGAAAACTTTACTTGGACACAATGTAGACTGAAACAATAATGTGTACCGTGTCCTTTCATGGAGAAAAACATTCTGCTGATGTAGAAAGCCTGATATACATTAATTTATGCGCTTTGTATCCTCTATGTGATCCATGATGTCTTCAATCTGGTACTTTGCCTCTAAACCACTGAGTTAAGGCTCAAAGATCTTCATTTTCGTGCCTTAAACTCTCTGCTGCTCCATTTCTGTCTTTGTCGGTGAAATCTACGGTTTTAACGGCTCTGGGGAGGTTTTACAGAGTTCAAACCCTGTTCTTTTAATGCAAGTCCTGTCATGGCTCCTTCCTGGGCTTTCTTCGTGATTTCAGCCTCTAAAAAAATGGTCCTTTCTGCATTTTTTGCCACTATAATAAAGACTATGAAATCATGGCAGCTTTCACCATCTAATAACCCTACAAAACACGAAAACATGTTAGGAAAAACACGCATGGAGGTGGTGGATGCAATGGGGATGATGAGAATGGCCGTGCAGACTGGTGAGATGGCGGAAAAGTGTGGGATCATGGTGGAAAATGCAAGTTAATTGTGGAACATGGTCTGGAGGACGTGGGCGGAGCGTAGCAAATTTTTAATGTAGAACCTTTGAATTTTGATATTTTGAATATATAAAGAGAGACGGGTTAAATATGACAAGACTACGTGGAAAGGGTGATGTGGCGATATGGGGTTAATTGGTGGGCACGCATTTAATCTGGGCCGTCTGATTTCCAGCAGAGATCGACGATGGAAAACATGTCGGAGGGCGATGGACAATGGGCCAGGGGTACGATTTCCTCTGATTAATCCTCGTGCGACTTCGCGGAGCGATCGCCGTTGGATGGCCTGCCTCAGATTGGACGGCGCACAATGATATCGCGTCGGGGCAAACGTTGAACGATAACGTGCGATGGAGGGCGGTTTGTGAATAGTGCGCGGAGCCACGTGTCATGTGATAAGTGGAATCACTCCGAAACAAAAATTACCGCCCAAACTCCAAACGCGGTGCGATGGAAACCAGTGGTTTATGCACAGTGCGCATTGCGGGGACCACCAGGTGGAGGGAATACGTACCGTCGATTTGTGGGAAAATGGATGATTGATATATGATCAGGCGATGGATGAGAAAAGATGGGTGTGAAGAGACTTTGGGACAACCGTCAGATCTAAACAAATTGACGGCGGGAAAATCACCCGATAACTAATTGAGATAAGCGCCTTCCGCCTTGGCGCCTGGTCTTGGCACTGGGCCCATGGAGAGAAAGATTAAGGGGACTGGTCTGAAGGGGGCTAAGACCCAATATACATGAAAATATGGTTAGTTGGCCCATTTTTAGAGCATTTTAAGGCCTATGAAGGGTAACGATAGGGGAAAGGAAGGGAAATTAGGCCAAACCAGGGGTGTGGGTAGGATGTAAAGGGAGTTTTGGGGGAATTTAGGGGATAACAGGGGAACTTTGACAGAGGGAAAAGGAGGCTAAAATGGGGCATTCTCCAGGGATACAAGGGGTGAATGTAGGCCTTTAGGAACAAAATTTGTCAAAAATAAAGAGGCTTTTTGGGTGGATACAATGGTAGAAGTAAACCACCAGGGCATGAAGAGGCTTTCAAGGAGGATGTGTCTTCGGGGGAGATGCATTCCTTGAAGGCTCAAAAAATAATTTACCCCCCTGATTTCTTGTCAAGAATTTATATGGGGCTAACAGCTACGCAACAACCTTTCTCATTCATTAATCCTTCAGTTCCTTCTTACAATACCCAAACCCTACCTGCGCACACAGCAGCAGGGTCCACACACAGCAGGACTTGGGATCTCCACGCACACAGCTAGCAGGAGTCCTTTCCCAAAAAACCTAAACAGATCTACTAAGCCATAATTCGCATCAATATCTCATCATCTTCTTACCTTACAATTAAAAATGTATTTCTATTTATAATCATCTAACCTAATCCTTCGTATGATCCGCAAAACGTGGTTTGCGGACTCGAGGTCTACCCTTTGACCCATTACAATGATTTTGGGGCTTTGACCCACCCCAAAAACCCCTGCGCTAGACTAATTATACTAAAAAATATACAAAATTGGACCAGTTTCGCAGCTTGTAGGAGACCCTATTCCAACGGTCCCCCAACACAATCTTGTGACTCGTCTCGAGTCACTATGGTGGTGCGGTATCTACCTGTGCACATAGGGCATTGATGGTTGTGATCAGTGGAGGTAATAATTATTGACTCTGAGAAGAAGCACTCTATGCAATGTCGACAAGCTTCTCGGAAGTCGGTCCTTCGGTTGCCGTGGTGACACTCTCTAGTGTCTGAGTTAGTCACTTGATCACGCCATCTACATCTTACGAAATATGGATGGTTGTGGCAGTCCAAGGCTTCAGAAATTTCCCAATGATGTTCTTTTTACATCGGAGTTCCTCAATCTCGTCCTAGAGATCATTTCTGGTCTTCAAACGTGCTAAGCGTTTTGCAGGCACTAAGGTGGGCAGCATAGCTTCGACCTGTTTGTAGAAATTTGATAACTGATATTTTATACACTGAGATTCTCCTGATCACACACTATTTTAACTTCATGCACAATACAGAATCTCTTCTACCATTGATCATTAATTGCGGAAATAAAAACAATCGCATGCGCACATTACAACCATAAACAATCACACATATGAACACAGTATTTATGGGAAAGATTAAAGCTGAAAACTGCCAACTATATGTATATTATATGTCATAGAGATCATGTAACAATCATTATACAAATCTCCTCACAAAGCTCTCAGTACAATCTCCAATTGCTACACACTAATCAAGCTCGATCTAGCAAATCACATGCTCCAATCTCTGCCACCTGATAGCCTGCCTCTACTGCGCAATCACTGCTGAAGAATGGCTCTGAATGAACTCGAATTGGTCCAGCCTTGCTCACGCAATCCTCATTGGCATCTCCAATCACTGGTTGTTGCAAATCATGCAACAATATAGTCACAACTGATAGTCACACTGCTCTTTCACCTACCTCTTCACTGGTCTCCACTGAAACTGTCCATGCACTGTAGTTAAATGATGTATTCTTTAGTTGATTAATGAGTTAATAATTAGTGAATTAATTAATAATTAATTCACACCACTCTAACTAGTGTATCAATCACTTAGACTAGATACAACTAGCTCAACTATGTTTAACTCAGTTAAACTGAACACAACTCCACCAACTACCTCAATAACTCCACCAAACTCTGTCACATGAGTTCTAACTGAAGTATCCATGCAATAGCTCCACTTAACCCTCAGGAATAGCATAATTCCTTCTTTCAGCTCCTGTGCCACATCTGTGCACTTAACTGAAGTGCTCCAAGAGAATAAGATAATGTTTATAGTCCAAATATTATTAAGAGCTAATAATATTCGACATATCTATTTTTAGACTGGCAATCTAAAAATAGATTCCGCCCAATATGTATAAAAATATAAGTCCATCTATTTTTTTTCTGACTTGACCAACCATCCACAAATAGCATCCTGCAACTCATAGAACATGATCCATATGTCTAAAAATAGACATAGTCTAAAAATAGACTTTGCGCCAAAAATAGCCTGCGGGCCCACTTAGTGAAGGCGACTTCTTTCCACTAAGCTCATCATCGTGTTGCAATCTCAACACTCCCTTCACAAGATAAGGATTATCTGCCACCCCTATCCTGCCCCTGTGGTATTCGAATTTTCTCCTGGTGAGCGCCTTCGTCAAGATATCAGCATCCTGATCCTCCGTGGGAATGTATGAAAGTAACATGATCTTCTGCTGCACACAATCTCTGATATAATGATACCGGCTGTCAATGTGTTTAGATCTATCATGAAATATCGGATTAACCAAGAGTTTTATGCAACTCTAATTATCACAATAAATCACAGTAGGATCTTAGTGTGAATCGAACAACCCAACTAGGATCTTCCTCATCCATATAGCCTCGCATGCAGCCAAAATCGCTGCCATATACTCAGCCTCTGCTGAAATGAGTGCCACGGATCTCTGCTTCCTGCTGTACCAAGAAACTGTTGTCGACCCGATACTGAAAATCCCTCCAGATGTGCTCTTTCTGTCCATTGGGCTCCCTGCCCAATTTGCATCCGTGAAGCCATGCAGATTCACCTCATCCGACTGTCTGTACCACAATCCATACCTAGACGTGCCCCTAAGATACCTCGGGACATGCTTTCCTGCCTTCCAAAAGAGCTTGTTAGGCTTCACCATCGCTTGTGAAAGTTGGTTCACAGCATAGCATATGTCCGGTCGTGTATTGACTAAATACATGAGCGAACCAACCAATCGTCAATAAACAGTGGCATCCACTACCTCTGTCGATGTAGCATCCTCTTTCCTCCAACCACCATGAAGAGGAGTGTCGATAGGCTTGCAGCCTTGCATGTTGAACTCTTCGCATCTCCCCGGCATGGCTTGCCTTGAGACACAAATAGTCCATCACCGTGCCGCCAAATTTCCAATCCCAGGAAATAATGAAGGAGGCCCAAGTCCTTCATCTCAAACTCCTTTTCAAGATCAGCCTTGCATGAGTGTATCAACAATTCATCACCTGTCAAAATAAAACCATCTACATAAAGTACAATGATCAACAACTTACCCTCCACCACAATCTGGTATAGGTTCGGATACGCCTCACTCTTGGAGAATCCAAGTCTGGTGAAATAACTATCTATCCGTGTGTACCAAGCACGAGGTGCTTGTTTCAACCCATACAGTTCTCTCTTGAGCCTGCACACATGCGACTCACTGCTGAAGATCTCGAAACCTTTGGGCAACTCTATGTACACCTCCTCCTCAATCACCCCATTGAGGAACGCAGTATTCACATCCATCTGATGAATGTGCCACCCCATCTACGCTGAGAGAGAAAGAATCATCCATATGGAAGAATACCTTGCGATAGGTGCAAAGGTTTCCTCATAATTGATCCCCTCAATCTGTGAGAAGCCTCGGGCAAAAAATCTTGCCTTGTACTTCTCCACACTCCCGTCAGCTGCTTGCTTCACTTTGTATATCCATCTCGAACCCACCAATGATTTCCCTTCCGGCCTTGGGACAATCTCCCATGCACTATTTCTGACAATCGAATCATACTCTTCCACCATGGCATCTACCCATGTGGGATCCTCCACAGCTTCCTTGAAAGAGGATGGCTCTGTCACGATACACTTGCTCATAAGAGCCATGTATCCAGTATACTGGTCAGGTGACTGTCTCTGTCTGCGCTGTGATGTAGGTGCTCCTACAACCTTCTTTTCATCTTGAGCCAGTCGCTCAGCTTCTGTAGTGCGCTTCCGCCCTCTGATGGTTGGCGCTGCTTGAGTGGTCTCTTCCACTCCATGAACCTCATCTTGTGGCTGATCCACATCCTAAGACTCATCCTTAGGAACTAATAGCTCCTCATTTGCATGCAAGTGTGGCTCCCTCTCAAGTGAACACTTCATGGATTTCTCCTAATGAAATTTGATATCCCGTCACACAATAGTCTTGCGATTGTCTGGAAAATACACATTATAGTTGTGGGGCGTAGCAGTGTACCCAAAAAATATCCCAACCTTTGTAGTTGGCTCCAGCTTCTTCCTGGCATCCTTTGTCACATGAATGTAAAAAGGTGAACCAAAAATCCTCAAATGGGAAATATCAAGCCTCTTACCAGACGCCTCCTCGTGTGTACTCATGCCAAATATCCTGTGAGGACAACGGTTCTGCACATATACTGCAGTATTGCATGCCTCCGCCCACAAGTGAATGGGTAGGCCCTGATCATGCAACATCGCCCGTGCAACACCCATGATCGTTCTGTTATTCCGCTCAGCAACCCCGTTCTGCTGTGGGTTATGAGGTGCTATGAGCTCTCTTCGAATTCCTTTTGCGCTGCAAAAGTCCTTGAATTCGCCAGAGATGAATTCACCACCATTGTCACTCCTAAGAGCCTTCACCTACTTCCCCGATTATTTCTCAACTAGTGCCTTGAACTCACAGAACTTTGAGTATGTCTCGCTCTTCTTCTGCATGAAGAAGATCCAGCACTTCTGAGAAAAATCATCGACAAATATCACATAGTACCCGTGCTTTGCTGTCGAAGCTACTGAGAAAGGTCCACACATGTCTATGTGAATTTCGTTGATCGCCGGGAAGCATTATCCTTCTCGTGGTGAAGCATAAATTTTCCTGGTAGCACATCCCTTGCACTGATCTGACTGCGCAAGAGTACCCTTAGGAATCCCAGTAGAAATGTGTTGCAGTATCTTCAAAGCTCCATGGTGAAGGTGGCCCAATCTCCTGTGCCACAGCTCGCCCTCATCCTGGCTCACCACTCCTTCTGCCTTGCCTACCATTGCTGTGTAGCCATCTACCTGAAATTGATAAAGGTTCTTAACTCGAACCCCTATCCTTCGAGTTTAACCAGTTGCCTTACTGCGCAGGAAAGCCTTTCCCTCGCTAAATACAACATCATATCCCTTTTCTTCTAACATCGCCACAGAGATCAGATTCTTCTTCAATCCTGGAACATGCATCACTTCCTTCCATATGAAGGGTTTACCAGACTCCCTCTTAAGGGAAATGGTACCGATACCGGTCGCACTATATGTACCATCATCGCCAATCTCGATGTGCACTCCAAGATATTTCTCATCCAGATCAGTAAACAAATCTTTGTCTCCTGTCATGTGAAAAGACACACCACTGTCAAGAAACCACACTGAGCCCATCATAATTGAGACCAAGCATGCGATCAGTGAAAAATACAGCTCAAACTACGAGGCTAAGGCCTCTCCAGCTGCAGATCCAGCATCCTACTTATTTTTCTTCTTCTGTGGACAATTAGTGGCGTAATGTCCGTGTTGGTGACAATGAAAGCACTTCACCTTGGACATGTCCTGCTTCTTTCCTTTCACACTGGATTGAGAAGAATTCTTCTTTTGCTTCCCCTTCCTTGCTTTGGTAGCCAAAGCAAAATTTTTTTCATCTGAGTTCTTTGATGAAGATCCATCCCTAGTACTTCACCTTATCTCCTCTTGCACAAGATCCGACCAAAGTCGCTCCCATCCTGGCAATTTCTCCCGACCATTGACAGAGTCCTGATAGGAATGCCAACTCTTTGGAAGCCCAAGGAGAGCCAATCTCACCAAGTCCTCATCATCTATATTCATCCCCACACTTCCCAGCTCATCCCTGCATTGGATGAACTTCGTGAGGTACTTGGGCATACTGTCGCCTTTCTCCATTTTTATGTTCCTGAGTTTATCCTTGAGTGCCAACTTCCTCTGGTTGCTCTTGCTTTGGAATAAGTCTGTCAACGCTTTCCACATCAATAATGGAGAAGCCTTACCATGAAGGCTGGACACTATGTGATCCTTTACACCTTCCAAAATAATTCTTCGACACTTTTTTGTCTTCTTTTGCCATGCGTCAAGTGCGGCAGCATCGCTAGAAGCAGGGTTTGGAATTTCTGCATCTATGAACTCCTTCAACCCATTTTCATCCAGCACTGCCTCCATCCTGTCCTTCCATGCAATATAATTCGATCTACCCTCAAGGGCATACTCCAATTGCAATCTGTTGAAAGACATCTCAACTTTGACACCAAGAAAACTCTGCTGCAAATTCGAATTCCACCAGCACAAAACTCAACTGCTTCAATGTTTTGCAATTGCTCCAATGATCAATATCGCTCTGATACCATGTAGAAATTTGATAACTGATATGTTATACACTGAGATTCTCCTGATCACACACTATTTTAACTTCATGCACAATACATAATATCTTCTACCATTGATCATTAATTGCGGAAATAAAAACAATTGCATGCACACATTAAAACCATAAAAAATCACACATATGAACACAATATTTATGGGAAAGATTAAATATGAAAACCCCCAACTATATTTATATTATATGTCATATATATCATGTAACAATAATTATACAAATCTCCTCACAAATCTCTCAGTACAATCTCCAATTGCTACACACTAATCAAGCCCGATCTAGCAAATCACATGCTCCAATCTTTGCCACCTGATAGCCTACCTCTACTATGCAATCACTGCTGAAGAATGGCTCTTAATGAACTAAAATTGTTCCAGCCTTTCTCACACAATCCTCATTGGCATCGCCAATCACTGGTTGTTGCAAATCATGCAACAGTATAGTCATCACTGATAGTCACACTGCTCTTTCACCTACCTCTTCACTGGTCTCCACTGAAACTGTCCATGCACTGTAGTTAACTAATGTATTCTTTAGCTGATTAATTAGTTAATAATTAGTGAATTAATTAATAATTAATTCACACCACTCTCAATAGTGTATCAATCAGTTAGACTAGATACAACTAGCTAAACTATGTTTAACTCAGTTAAACTGAACACAACTGCATCAACTACCTCAATAACTCTACCAAACTCTATCACATGAGTTCTAACTGAAGTATCCATGCAATAGCTCCACTTAACCCTCAGTAATAGCGTAATTCCTTCTGTCAGCTCTTGTGCCACATCTGTGCACTTAAGTGAAGTGCTCCAAGAGAATAAGATAATGTTTATAGTCCAAATATTATTAAGAACTAATAATATTCGACATATCTATTTTTAGACTGGCAATCTAAAAATAGATTCCGCCCAATATGTCAAAAAATAGAAGTCCATATATTTTTTCCGACTTGACCAACCATCCACAAATAGCATCCTACAACTCATAGAATATGATCAACATGTCTAAAAATAGACATAGTCTAAAAATAGACTTGCGCCAAAAATAGCCTGCGGGCCTACTTAGTGAAGGCGACTTCTTTCCACTAAGTTCATCATCTTGTTGAAATCTCAACACTGTTTGAAAGCTTCTTCCTTTTGTTGTAAGTCCTAATTAATTTCATGGAGCACCGGATCATGCTAGACCTTAGTCCAGAGTTGCATGGCTGACTCTAGCAACTGGGCGTGTTGAGCAATCTGCCTCGAAATAACGTTTGTTGCTTCGGTTACTAGTGCAGCGCGCTGGGCTCATACTTTCGGTGGCATTTCGGGCTGTAATTTGGCCTATAATTCGGTGATTTTCTGCTCCAACTGTGTCTTAATGACGTGCATTTCTATCCTAGATGCTTTCAGTGCCGCAACCAATTTTTCCACTTTAGCCTAAGGCATGGCTGTGGCCAGGATTTCATCTATAACCTCCGTGCAGAGCTGGTGGATCACTATTTTGAGCTCCGCTTGTTGGGAAACAAGGAGGAGCAAGTCTGTGGCCTACTGTGTGATGGTCTACTCGGCCGTACCAAGCTGTTGGTGTATTTTCTGGTCGCGATGGTTAATCTCCTGGAATACAACGTTGTGGAGGCCTTGTAAGGCTTCGTGGGGTAGCTTAGCCAAGTCTAGCTGGATCCCTATTCCTCCTTGGATCTGAGTTCCTATCAGGGAAGCACTAGGTACAAAACAGAGACAGATTTCTTCCATGGCTAGCGCTGTACTGCTAGTTACCGAAGGAGTCTGTGTCTGGCCGACGCTGGTCTGCAGTGTATCAGATTTTAACTAAAGGGTGCGGAGCTTAGCCTGGATGGTGTCGAGCATAGCCTTCTGCTATTCTTCTATGGCTACCCACTTATCTTCTATAGCCATCAGAACTGCATTCGTGATTTTCTCAAGGTCACTGTCAGTTAGTGTGACCGCATCATAGCACTTGCGGTGGGCATGTTGTTTCTTTCGGGGCCCTGGTGTAGGCTCACCTGACTGCGTCGTATTGTGGGGGGGGGGGGGGATGATATCCTTGTCATAACCTACTGGAGTCTCAGCCACGACGTCTTTGGCGGTGGTCTGTGGCAGCTGTGTATCCTTTTCCACGGCTATGTCTCAGCCCTTCTGGCTGGGCTCCGTGGGCTCGCCACGGATGGCTGTGAAGCCTATTTTCTAGGCAAGGGGCCACAGCGTGATCATTAGGTCAATTTTTTCATCTGCTACCATATACGGAAGTGTCGTCCATGTCTTATTTTGGAGGCTGCAGATCTGAATATGGTGCATGGAAACATGGAATGCTGCAACACTTTTGTATTTTTCATATATCATCGGGGACAGCCGGGGTCGAGAATTTATGGCTGCTACCATGCTGCTTTGGAAGACGACCCAAAAAACTTTTTTATCCTCGGTGCGCTACACATCCTTAGAGTCCCATAAATGAGCATATAGAGCTCCTTCACACAACCCTGGGGGGAGCTCGGGGAGGACCGACTCCTCAGGGGTGTCCCAGGCGACCAACGCTATAAGGAGTAATAACCATGAATAGTAGAAGGACGTCCCCTGCTCCTGAGATTCACGGACATTAGCCAGAAATTCATCGCATAAATATTGAGCCCAATTTAAGGATACTCCCTTCACACACCAGCTGGCTAACTAAATAACATAGGCGAGGATGGTCGCAGCCTGGCACTTCCTCATTAGCTTGTAGGCTAAGAGCCTAGTACCCATCTGTGTAGCAGGATCATTGATAGTCTGGATCACAAAGCCTTGCATATTTTGACTCACCTTGTAGGTCTTCCACACAAACTTAGTGGTATCTACTTTGTACATTTTTCTCACCTACTCTAGAGGTTGCGGCCCTTGCATAGGAATGCATGTAATCCTATGGATCAACGCAACATCAATAGGGATTCTGTCTCGAATCCATAAGCAGCCATCGTGAATTAAGGTGAACAACTACTGAGCCAACCAATTTGTGACGTTGTAATGGAAAAAATAGGGCATTCGGAGCAGATTCAAGAGTCCAGACTTGGCCAAGCCATATACCTAGTGCTAAGGAACCAACATGAATCCATAATTTGTATGGATCGTATTGAAGTAAAATGTGGGTGCCAACTCAGGGAGGGTTTCAGAGTCCGCCAAGTCGTGATCATCAAACTTGACCTCATGGATTCTTCCACAAGGATCACTGAGGACAGGGAATTCTCCCGAGGTTAGGGGGTTTGTAGATAGGTGACCAAGCCATCCAAGTTCTTTGGCATTCGCCTATACGGTCGTCATGGGCGAATGAAGGGAGGTAACCAATTGATTGGATTGGCAGGAAGAGCACCTTCCTGAGCATCTTGTTCTATAGGTGATGCTGGCGGGGACTTGGCCTGACTCGGAGAAGTCCTAGGCTTCTCGGTAGCCCATCTCACAGCTTTTGGGGCTTTTCCTGAGCCTTGTGATTTCTCTTTCCCTTTCCTTATGACCGACGTAGAGGGAAATTTTTCTAGTTCAGACTCAACTTCCATTATTTCCTCAACGTGAGGCCTTGTTGGGGCCAAAGGTTCGGAAAGGTTAGTGGCCATCATCCTTGCATGAAAAATGAATCCCAGCCCTCAGTGACTACTATTAGATGGGGTAGGTTGACTAGACATGAAAGGGATAGTGCAGATATAGGAAATCTGATTGCTCAAGTTCTTCCGAGAGAAGAATTATGAGTGAAATCTATGCAAGTGAGACGAAACCTCTGGCCGAACTATCCTACTCCTTATATAATACCCACAATCGTGCAAAAGTAAGGGAAAATTTATCTGAGATGTACCCCCTAGGAAACAGGAAAAAATTCGCAGAATTCGCTATATTAAATACCCAGAGGCCGCTCCTTTTAACGGTAACTTTTGATTTTTACCAATTGTCACGATTCCAATGACTAGTTTTCGTATCCCCTGTGTGCTTGGCCTATCTACTACACTAGGGTCAATTATCTTCATCTTTTGCGCATCCTCCCCCAACACAGGCTTGCTTCCCAGGTAACTTATGACCAAAGACAAATTTTCCTGACATTCGTTATCCCAAGAGAACCTTACCATCCGTGTAAGTGAGGTTTTAAGAGGGGCTTGAGCGAACCTCCTGTAATAATATGCGTGGCCAAGGATTAAACATAGTTGTTTTTTTGTTGTAGGGGCTATCGGATAGATGAAAGCTCTACTTTCCATACCTATAGTTGGTGGAGGGTGCATTTTAATGTTACTTGTCTATGAACGAATCAGTTTGGTGCCCATGTGCGGCCCTGAGTCGGAAGTGCTTTGTGGGTCGCCCTGTCCTTCTTTTGGGGCTAGGTTGTAGTAGTCGATTGTTCCTGGCTCCTTTGGTGCCCACGTGGGTAGTTCAGTACCCGATCCATCAAAGTAAGGTAGGTCCCTTACCTCTGAGGAAATGCAACGGAAGTCTTTTGTGACTCGAAGACAATGCAGCGTAGAGACATCATGTAACTGACTCTGCCAATTATCTATCTCCTCATCGGAATCAAAGAAGCATTCATTATCCTCCTCCCAGCAAAGTATTCCATCCATTGTTGGTTTGACCATGTCCCACGCAGTTAACTTATAGATTTGGTCCACATCCTCATCCTTAGGTACTAGTTTAGTGTAGCGTTCACCTTCTGCAGGGCCTAATGGTAAAATCACCCTTGTGCCATTATTTTCAAACACCATGCTTCTCTTTTTTAAGTTAATGATACCGCCCATGTTGATGGCCCAATCCAATCCTAATAGGGCAAGGCAGGGGTCTGCATATTCTACGATCTAAATGAACTCAAAGTTAGCCCAGACCTGGACCCCTGTGATAACTACCATAATCCCTGATAGCCTCCCTAAAGGTACGATCTTCTGTTGATTAGCCACGCGTAGATGGATAGTAGACCATTCCAACTTTATTTCTCCCATTCATTGCCAAGTCCGTTTAGGTAATACATTTGCATCCGATCCTAGATCCAAAATAACCCAGTCCATCTCGTAATTGTCGATCTGTGCCGTCAGTCGCATCTCCCTCCCAGTGCGTTTCTTGTATCTGTATAGTTTGTGCACATCCCTAATATCTAGGGACACAGTAGGGCATGTTGCGCAACTATATATTAATGCCTGAAGGTTCTGCACAGATTTTTGGTTGTGCAACAGCTTCATACATGCCTGCAAGAAAGGTTTGACCTCCTCATCTGCCTTAAGGTTCGCAGGGAGTAGGGAAATGGGTGCCTCTGTCCCGATAAAGTCCTTGCGAGTTGTTATAAATATTTCTCTTTCTTTATCTAGGTCTAGCCCTTCTTGTTTGCTAACTACCTTGTGGATTAGAGGTTTATTTGCAACCTTCTCCCGAGTTCCTCCAGTATCTAATCCACTATGCGTAACAACATTTATGCTTGGATCCTTATCTTGCAGCTCAGCCTTAACCCTCTGCATATTCTGCATAGGTGGTAGCTGCTTCTCCCACATTTTTGCTATTAAGACTGGATAACCTTCCAGCATATGGTCCAACTATCTGCATTACTTGCAGGACTATCTTTTAGGGTTCGAAAAATCCCTCACAAAGTGCCATGTGTCTCCACAGTTATAGCATATGAGTTTCCCCCGGCCTCGACTTGCACTTCCACCTCGGCCTCCCCCCTGCTTCCTGAGGGGAAGCCTCTTATTCCTATGGGGGGTTTTAGGTGACGCGGGGTCTGAATGTACCCTATACAAGTCCCCCGATCTATAATTAGATCATAGGTTCGATAGTTCTACTCATCATGCCCTACTGACCGACAGAACCGACACCATTGTTGCTTCCGCTCTGGGACATATGCGCCCAGACGGGAGCAGTGGTTTGTATCATGCAGCCCTGCTATGCAGAAATCCTCGCACCATAAGGCAGGTTTGCTTGGGCCTATTCATACTGGGATGGGTCCCCCACTTGATCCAGGGCATATCAGACTAGGTCCTCCTATTTGAAGGTAGTCTGTCGGCAGCGGGCACAGATCCTTCGTATGTCCTGATACTCGACATCGTATGCACCATAGATTTGCACTAGCTTACCTCCCTCATTCATTTCGTAGGTCCTGAATCTCCATGTGCATTTCCCCGAGCTGGTCCTAAATTTGTTGTACTCCTAACAAAGTATCTTCTCTGGGCATAGCTTCTAGTTTCATAGCAGCTTCCAAAGCTTTGTCCTGTGATTTGAAATTCTGGTGACCCATAGGTATGTGCAGGTGAGGTAGCAGCATAGCGATGAAACACTCTGTATGCTGTCTGTTGTCATAATTAAATTCTCCTTCTCTGATAGCTTTCTTTAGGCGTTGATCAGCTTCCCATACAGACTTAGTCATTCCTTGCTTGAAATCTTTCACGTTTGCTACGATCTGCGAATAGGACTTAGGTTTTCGGAATTTTTGTTTCAGAGCAACCTTAATATCTTGAAGAGAGGTGCTTCCATTTTGAGATATGTATCGCATATACCAGTCCAAAGCTCTTCCTTCGAAGGCCAGGGATAATTGCGCCCTCTTCAGAGTATCACTTGCCACATTTTGCACAGTCCATACCGAGTCTGCAAAAAACCAAAATCGGTCCAAGTCATCATCTCTTGCACATTTGAAGGTGGGTAAGTTCAAGGGTGCTGCCATATCTTCTTCTGGCAAGGTTTCGAACAAGGTTTTACCCTTACGTGGTCTTGAAGGCAGTGTAGCTAGCGGGCTTTGTGCAACCATTCCTTCTACTGGGCTATAGATAAATCTATCCCCTTCTTTCATACCCACTATGCTTTTATTCTCAGCATTCCAATACTTTTCTTGGCATTAACTGAACCCCTTCTCAAAATGCTCCCTATCCCGACAACAGAACAATTTTTTGGATCGAGGGGTCCTAACCCAGGTTCGGAGGTGAAGGTTTGCCAATAAACCCCTATACTACTAGCCCTTTCAGTAGTGATCTGCTTGCATAGGTCAAAGTCTTACCCGAAGCAGTATGGGTGGGTGCTGGAACCAGGTTTCCACACCCTGAGAGAGGATAGGTAAGCCAAGCAGAGCTGCGTCCGGCTTTATAATGACCAGATTGCCTATCTCAGAACTAGATCTGTAGATCTCCTTTGCATCCACGTGCACAAGGTCAACTATACTTACTGTACTCAAAAAATCATATACTTATAAAACAATAGTGCAGCATTACAATTACCCTTTGCATAAAACATAACAGAACAAACCTAGATGTAGATGAAACACTTAACACAATATTAACACAGAATATGCATAACACAGTAGTTATCAAATATTTTCCTCAACAGTACAAATATATTATGCTATGCAACAACCTTTCTCATTCATTAATCCTTCAGTTCCTTCTTACAATACCCAAACTCAGCCTGTGCACACAAGAGCAAGGTCCGCACACAGCAGGGCTTGGGATCTCCACACACACAGCCAGCAGGAGTCCTTTCCCCAAAAACCCAAACAGATCTACTAAGCCATAATTCACATCAAGATCTCATCATCTTCTTACCTTACAATTCAAAATGTCTTTCTATTTATAATCATCTAGCCTAATCCTTCCTATGGTCTACAAACCGTGGTTTGCAGACTCGAGGTCTACCCTTTGACCCGTTACAATTCTTTCGAGGCTTTGACCCACCCCAAAAACCCCTACACTAGAATAATTATACTAAAAAATATACAAAATCAGACTAGCTTCGCAACTTGTAGGAGAACCTGTTCCAACACTGTTCTTGAGGTTGTGAGGGAGGTTGTTCCATCTCCTCTGGATGACCATAATGCACTCATCTTATATCTTCCTGGAAATTCCATCAAAGTGTCCTATTACCTGTGTTTGAGTCTGAAGGTAGATTTCAACTAGTGCAAGGTCCCTTTCAATCTCTCGATGGTTAAGAATGACTCCCCTTGGGCTGAACAATTCTGGTCTAATATATAAGGGTTCTCTGTTTATTCTTCCCATGACCCTCCATATCTATTTTTCTCTAGTGTCCTCATTCGTCATCCAAGAAGCTAGAGCCATTAGTTGCATATCCCCCATTGTGGAGTTGGGGTCCCAAGTGTTCATATTTGTCAGCACAATGTTATGCACATGAAACTCTACCATTTTTTCTTGATCAACCATGTTAGCTTGCTTGTAGAAATACATGAATTACCTACAATCTTAGAAATGTAGTGATCCATGGGAGTCTAGAGTTTTGATTTGAAATAGGATCTGTTGCTCCTTGAGGTACAAAACATATGAGTTAGAAGGGAATTTTCGTTGAAGGGATTCTATGCATAAGTCTGCCATGGTGGCTACTTGCTGCCCTTTTTGCTGCAATTTCTCCTTCAGTGCTACATTCTCTGCCTGTGCCTTCTAGCTGCTCCTTCAGAACTATTTCTTTGATTCTTTCCTCCTCCCTTGGTGATTATTCAATGATAATTGGGCTCATGGGAGAAGTTTCTGGCTCTCTCTGACTTATCCTCTAACTCTTGTCAGCTCTAAAATACATAGAGGTCTGCAATTTTTCTCTTTGTGCTCATAGAAGCTAAGATGGAAACTAGCTCTTTGTCTTGAGGGGATGTGGTGTTTTGGTGCGAGTCTGCTTCTTGCTCACTTTTTGCTACCTCTATGATGTATATTTCCATCTCTTCCATTTTTCCTTAGCCCTTTGTCTCTTCCTCTTCTTCTTCTTATGGTTCTTCTTCTTATTTTGGTTCTTCTTCCTCTGTTGGTTCCTCTTCTTCTTCTCGAAGGCTAGAACTGGAATTCTTCCTTGTTTGGGTTGGTTTTTTTTAAATCTTCCCTGCTCATATTTACGAAACAAGACTAGGCCATGGGTAGGGTGACATTGTTCTGTTGTTGTTGTTGCATGTTGTCCCAAAATACATGGCTGAAGCTCACTGTTGCTGCACTGCGGGCTTCCATCGGTCTCTCTCCCTTTAAAAATTTTCAATTTACTGGTTTGGATGAGACAGGCCCTCTTTATTATTATACTACGCAGCTAATTTTTTATTTTTTTTGAAGTGCTTATGTAACACGGCTCAACTCTAGTTTCTGTTGTATACAATTGGACCCTCTTCTTGTTAACTGGCTGATACTGCATGTCTCCTCCTCTCGCCCTCCTCCACTCCAACTGATTTAATTTTTTTACTGGCCCAAGTGGCGTGTACTAATAGTTTTTTCAGTCATACTTCACAGTGGTGGCCAAGTTAAATGGCCACCTTTCTGCCTCTTAAACTCTTAGTCTACAAATTTAATTATTTCTGGCCATTATGAATGCATAGAGAGGGGCAAGGGGCTATACCTCAGCTTACCAGTTGTTTTCAAGGCATTTGCAGGAGCTGGAATTTGGAGACAAGCCTCTTATATGATGTATTCTTCCTTATTTTCCTATTTTCTGAGTGAGTTACTGATCTTTCTTGTTGTTTCTTCCCATAGTAGATGTTGCATGGGGGTGCTCCAAATGCCATGGGTGGCACTCTTGTCTTTCCTGGGGTCTGCTTTATCAACTCCTCTCTTTGTTTTTTCTTGTTTTTTATGAACATATTTTTGCGCTATAGGAATTCCCTGATGTCTGTATCAGTCTATGTTTTGCTTTCCTTTCTACATTTTGCTTAGGAATTGAGAAATGTGGTGTATGGAGGTGATGGAGGAAGTTATGAAAATGAATGGAGTGAATGATGGTGTTAGACTCCTGTATTTTTACAGTATCACAAGGTGACTTCCTATGAGGATATTCTCTTTAGATTACATCAAGAAAATGATAAGTATGGAAAAAGTGCACTTCATTTCAGGAAAGAGGAAAGCCCAATTTAAACTCAAGGCCAATGTTGGATCTTTCATTTGTAATACCAGAGCAATTGGTTTTGAGGCAGATATACTATTGAAGAAGATGGGTTTTTTTATCAAGTTTTAATTTGTCATAAGACCCCCATGGCATTATTTATGCTCTGAGGGTTGAACTTAAGACAACCCCTCACACCCATACCTCAAGAGCAAAAATAAAGAAGTACATGAATCAGAATGAATGGGTAGAAGGTACCTTACAAGAAGCAGATGAGCAAGCCATCTCCACTTCGAATGTGCAAACACCAGTCCCTGAAAGTAAATAGAAAAAAGGGTCATAGAAGAGACACCCCATTCCAAGGGACTTGTAGAAGAATTCATCTCACAACATAAGAGACCCAAGTTCACTCCTTCCTTGCTTTCGGAAGAGAGACATCCATAGATCATATATCTGGGAGATATTGAAGTCTCCACATCTGCCAGTATTCCTTGGACTCCTCCATCAACATCACCTTCAAGAAAGCCACTAGAGATCATCCAGCATTCAAAGGCTAGCTCCTCAGAAGAGCAGAATATTTTCTCCAAGTTCCTAGCAATCAAGCAAAATAATGAAGCACTGAAATCTGATGTCTACAGCCAATTTTAGAGGAAAACATCTACATCTCAACATATAATCCTCACTACCTTTGATAGTGAGAAAAATAGGATTCATATGGCCTTTCTGCAAGCAACAGTGCCTTTCTAAAAACATGGGTTGACTACAAGAAGACTATCTTCTCATTTGATGCAAGACACCTACATATTATTGATCAAATGGATATGCACAGGAAGTCAGGAGAGATGTTATTTTCAACCATGAATACAATGGCTATTTATCTCTCAAAGCCAAAAGTAGCATTTTCAAATATGCAGTCCCAGCTGAAAACTGAGAATTTATCCTATTTGGCTAAAGACAATAGGATAAAGACCTTGAAGAACTGGTAGTGAAAGTAGGGTATGATCCTCATAACTGCAAAGGAGCTGAAGAAATCATCAAGAAAAAAATTGCAAAAACTACTACTCTAAGAAAGAAACTTAAGTTACCCTCGACTGAAGACCCACAGAAAAAGGAAATGGCTCAAAATGAATCTGACAAGGAAAAGATTGTCAAGTTGATTATTGATCAAAATCTGCAAATCTGAAAAATGGAAGAGCAGATTGAAGAAGTGCTAAAAGAAAAATCGGCCCTCCAGGTAAATGTTGATCTCATTCTAACAAGTCAAGCATCTTCTGCAGATGCAGAAACATCAACAGCCTTGGACATAACTAATCCAGCACAACTGGCTCAATATTTGTCCACACAAAAGCAAGCATATGGGAAGCTAAATCAAGAGTCACAAAGGATTAAAAATGATACTTTGTATCCAGGGGAAATGCTGAAAACTCATCGGTTGGAACTCATAATTAAATAATTGGAGAGTAAAACTCTGATGGCATCAACGTTAGGAAAAGCTAAGGAGAATATTTGGGAGAACATCAATGAATCCATTACTGAGATATGGCCATCAATTCAGATCATCTTTGAACAAAATGAACTCATCCTCAAGTGTATAACATTAATACAAGAAGAAAAGGATCAACTCCAAGAGAAGCCAAGCGAAGATACTGATATGATCAAAGTTCTTAATTCAAAAAACATGAAGGAGTTGGAAGAGATCAATATCTCTGACAGGGCTGAAGCCATTTTTGAGATCAAGAAGGTATTGCAGAAAAGGAATTTGATCAACCAGTTTCAAACCAAGTTTGAAGCCTTGAATGTTATTGTTCAACGGTTTCATAAGAAATTTAATGTTTTAAATCAGAAGGGACTTCCAGGTCTAGTGGGATTAGATGATAAGCCGATAGGTTGGAATATTATTGCAAAAAGCTATATAAAATTTCTATAGAAAAATCAAAGTTTGCAAATATCAAGGGGAATATTACAGACAGGGATTTCCTTGAAGCTCTACATTTTGATTTGATGATTCATCATCAAATTAAACAATTATTTATTCAAAAGCCAACTTTTGACAGATTGACTCAGGTGCATGAAATCTTCAGAAAAATGGTAAATATAGAGATCCTGAGTGAAGATTAGTGGGATAACTTTTGTGAGATTATTGAGTAAAATATAAATTTTGCAACAATGCCAGTAGTGCATCCTCTCTTATGACCATATGTAATGGAAACCCAAAGAAAATCCAGATGTCAAGACTACTCAACTTTGCCTCCTTGTAACCGTGACGACCACCTCCAACCTACTTTTGATTTACTGAATTTTTCCACAATTAATGTTATAATTAGAGATATTTCAAATATTAGCTCAGAAGTTATTATAGAAGTTAATTTTGTAGGCATCTTTCCAGAGATATTTTAATATCAGCTTAGAAGTTATTGTAGAAGTTAATATTGTAGGAATCTACGAGATGATATTTTAGTTCTGGCCCTGCATGGCAGCAATTGTCAAAATTTCATTTACTTTGTAGTTAATGCTGATTTCCGACCTATATTAGGGAAACGCCCTCAATTGCAGTTAAATACTACAGGTGTTTTCATTATCAAGGTTTGGACTTTGTTTAGACTCCGTGTTGCTAAATTATTGAACTGGAGCTTTGTAACTGTTTTAAGTTGGGCATCAATAATAAAAGAACGTTTACATGATCCTTGAGCTATGTTAATGGTGATGTTCTTTCTTTCGTATTAATGTTTCTTTGTTTTTCCATATTGTACTTCAATTTATATGATTACAGAATAGAAGTTTTAGATTAAGATATGCTGAGAGAGCACCTTAAATCTATATGTTTCTATTTTCTTAATGTTTTCCTCTGAATTATAACAAAATAATTCTTAACTGCTATTTAGCTCTACTAAAATTGTAGTCTTAAAGGTTTTCCTTTGAAGTATAGTTAAAGAATTCTTCATTTCTCTTTAGCCTTACTAAAATGACATCTTTAAAGTTTTCCCTTATGAAGTTTAGTTAAATAATTCTTAATTTCTCTTTAGCTCTATTGAAATTGTTGTCTTTAAAGGTTTTCCTCTGAATTATAAATAAATAATTCTTTGCTTCTCTTTAGCATTACCAAAGCTGATATCTTTAAATTTTCCCTTGCAAAGTTTAGTTAAAAAATTCTTAATATGCTCTTTAGCTTCATGAAACTAGTATCTTAAATGTTTTTTCTTTGAAATTATAGTTAAAGAATTCTTAAATTCTCTTTAGCCTCTACTACCTCTTGTCATACCATATTCACACTTCCAGTAAGATCCATTTTATATATTTAGCTTGCCTTGTGAATGACCTTGAAAATTTGATGTACAACTCAACCCTTTTATTGTCTCCATAGCCCAATGGATTAAACTTCCCATTTTTTATCTGCTAACCAACCAAACCAAACAAACAAAACAATCTCTATAACTAGCCTAAAATCTGCAACCCTAACCCTCAAGCTAAATCATAAATTATAAAACAGAGAGAGCCCTCTCGGATCCTAGGAAGGCTAGCTCCTGGACTCCAAAGTGGTTTGATGTTGTCCTCTGATACTTGTTCTTGCCAATCTTACAAATTACAGAGGGCTAACATAATGGCGACCATACTGGGGACCTATTGATAAATCTGAGTATGATCAAAACTCAATCAAAACCAGTTGAAATACTGTGGAATTTAGGTATTTCTGTCATAGATTGGTTTTCAAAAAATTTATAAAATATTCGAATTATCTGTGCCTTGCATCTAAATTCTGGCTTTGAGGAGAGTCTTCACCAAATCTCATCTTGACCCAAATCCTCCTGAAATAGTTGACAATCCAGAAAAAATTCTAAAGAAAACTCCGAAATCTAAAAGTTTGACTATTAACAAGCCTCTTCACAAAGAAAAATCCCTCCCTGAAAACCTTGCTACCCTGTAAGAGATCCATTTTGGCTTACACTTTGAGTAATTCTTGTTTAGGACTAAATCTCAGAGTTGGACAGACCAGAAAAATTTTAACCCATCAGTCTTACAGTCGACTCATATCGGGGAAGCCTCTATCTCCAAACAAACTGACTCCTAATTCCCCCTAAACATTTCTCACCAGAGTCCCCAAACCCCCACTCATACTCCCACTGTCCACCTTCCTCCTTTCAACCTCCCACCTCCCTTCGTTAACCCTCCTCTTATCAACCTTCCTTGGGTTCCCCTACCAGCAATCATGGTAGCCTGGTATGCTCCACTAGTACTACCATTTCCTTTGGCGCCTTTACCACAGGATTATCAGTCCAAGATCCCCCTATTTGATGAAAGTAGCCATTCAAATTCTCAACAACATATGGATAAAATGAATGATTATTTTGACCAACAAGAGATAGATGAAGAAATGTTTAAATTAAGAATGTTTGCTCAAAGCTTAGCGGAGAAGACAGAAAATGGTTTAAAGGCCTGACTCCCAATAGTATGCAGGACCTCTCGGCCTTTCACTAGCTATTTATAAACAAATGGGAAGTTAATAAAAACCCTCTCCAATTTTTTTAAGAATAGGAGAACATCAAGAGAAATGTTGGAGAAAGTGTCCATGATTACTGTACTAGGTTCAACAGTGTATACAATGCCCTCCATCCTCACATGAAACCCCCACAAGGTTTAGCCCTAGTGAAATTCCCTCATGGATTCGACCCAGAGATGGCTTATCAACTGAGAGAGAGAGACCCCCCACATTAAAATACATGCAGAGGGGTGCAGTAAGTGTGGAAGCAAATCTGATTGCCAAAAGGGATAGAATGAGAAATGAGAAAAGGGTCACAATTAGTGAAGAGCCAGTAGCCTCCTCATCTGATTCCAAGATTTATAACCTTGTCATAATTATGAAGAGGATCAACCTAAATGAGAGAGTTTCCCCCAGAGAAAATCATCCAGCTCCTCAAAATAGAAACCAAAACCAAAACTTTAGGAGAAATCCCCCTCAAATAAGACAAAGAGATCCGAGGGGACCTGGCCAGCAGATTAAGCCTCCTTTCCAAGAGAATTATGCAGATGAAGTTGAGGGGATGGTTGAAGAGCCTGAAGAAAGCCAAGTAAATTTAGTAGGGGTAGATGATGAGGATATTGTTCTCCTCACCAAAGAAGAGCAAGGTCTATTTTTCCCAGCTCAAAATGAACTTGAATGGGAAGAGTCAGAAGATTATAAGCAAGGATTTGAGAATGCTATCATGGAGGTACATAGATAATATAACCTTAGAAGAAAGAGAAACTCTAATACAACCAAGACACAAAATCCTGGAAACTTTGCTTAAAAAAACCCATGAAACTAATCCCAGAAAAACTGCATAAAGCTCAAAGAAAATTTCTAAAAACCCTGTGGAAAGTGAGCTAGAAATCCCTAAGAAAACCACCTATCAGCCCTAGCAAAATTTTCCTGGCTCATATCCCTAAAACAAATCATCTAGATGAAGTTGCTGCCAAAATAATACCCGAGATAGATTTGAGTTTACCAAAAACACAGATGCCATTCAGCATTGAGAATGAAATTGCAAAAATCAAAATCTCCATACATCTCACTGAATTGGTAAGCCAAGAGGTATATAGGTCCCAAGTACTAAAAGCACTAAACATGGGAGACAATACTGACACTCTAAATCTGAATGATGACAAACATGAAATTTTGTTTGGGCCAGAAGTAGAGGGTAAATTCTAGGAAGGAGGTGTTCCCCCATTCTATGTCAGCTTGAATGTTCATGACAAGATCCTTCATAATGCCATGCTAGATTCAGGTGCATCTCATAATCTCATGCCAAAGATAGCTATGGAGAGGCTTGGCCTTGAGATAACTAGGCCATACAAAGACTTGTATTCTTTCAACTCTAACAGAGTGAAATGTCTAGGCCTTATCAAAGACCTACGTGTTACTTTAGCACAAATACTAGCTAAAATTTTAGTGATGGACATAGTAGTGGCCAACATTCCCCCTAAATATGGCATGTTGTTATCCTGGTCATGGGGAGCCAAGCTTCAAGGCACCCTCCAAATGGATATGATATACGCTACCATACCAGTTTTTGGTCAACAAAGAATTTTGTATAGGGAAACTCACATGAAGTACATGGTCAATAGTCAAGAAAAGCCTGATAACTCCCCCCTTTACTCTGTCCACTCGTATTTTGATTCATTCATTCTTTACAATGATGACAACATTAGTAAACAAGTAGTAGTTAATGAACAAGTAGGTGAAAAAGAAGAAGCCCGGGAAAAGGGATAGTCAGACCAAATAGAGATGGAGCAACACAAGTCTGAACTTGAACCTCTTTGTAACATGAGCTTTGATGGCTCCTGTGGCAAAGCTGGCTCAAGAGCAGGTGTTTGGGTATGCAACACAAAGAATAACCATGCAGAGGGTCATTCTTACAGACTAAATTTTCAATTTACAAACAACATAGAAGAATATGAGGCACTCCTTTTGGGTCTACAATTACTAAGGAAGTTAGGGGCAAAAATAGTCTCTGTCCATGGGGATTCAGAATTGGTCATCATGAAAATTAAGGGAGAATATTCAGCTAAACATCTTAGATTGAGAGCATACAGGAATTCTGTTGGAAATACTGAGGGGGGGGGGGGTGAATTAGTATTCCTTTCAATTAGATCATTAGTTAATATTTAATTATTATCAGTGTTTATACAATGATAGCAGTAAGAAAAAGGAACACAAATGCACACAATTTTTAAGGTGGAAACCCACTACGAGACAAAAACCACATAATGCTTTCCTAATAATTCTTTAATATTCAAATCCAATTGAAAATAAAGCTCCAACTTCCTAGAATCTAGCAAAGAATTCTTCTCCAGCTCCCACTGGATGGGCACTCCAATGCTTGAGATTCTTCAGTAGTCAACTGAATGGATGCCCCAACACCCAATGAGCTACAACTCACCCTAGCACCACCCTAGCACCCTATAGAAGAATAAAACAAGAATGGACTCCCATACCAGGGAAAATGGTCCACTTTACAATGATATAGAATGATGTAGAAGAAAAAGATATACTAGACCATAACCACAAATTTGACACAAACACCTAATGATGATCCTATACCTCCCAACGCTACCTCTTCAACCCTTGGTAGATAGATACTAGTACAATTTGTACAATAATGTATTTACAATGACTAGCTACAATGATACCTTTACAATGATTATATGCAGTGCTGCCCACTTGAAGACTTCATATGATGAAATTCTTGCTGTTGTTATGCACCTTGGTTGCTTCTCTTGTCATGCTACCCTCTGCTACACCTTTCTTAGCTTTTCTGCCGTAGAAATTCTGGTCCTTTGCAATCCTTGACAACACATGATCTAGCTTTTTCTTGCCTTCTAGGAGCTCGATATTGAATCTAATGTATCTCTGTTATTTCAGATCCTAAATATCTAATTTTTGGTCTTGTATTAGTCCTCTGAATATTTTTCTAATTCCATAGGTCTGACCCAATTTGGATTCTTCAAGAGAGATTTATACCCAATTTCTCACAATGCCCTAATTATGTACTGTTTCAGCAGAGCGCACTTGTATGGCATGCCACATGTCACTGTTTCTTCATTTGGCTCTGAAATTGATAGAGAAAAAACTACATACTATGCGTTGTCTTCCACTTTTTACAAAATTCCAATCCGATACTCAGATAGAGAGTTATGACAATTTTACAAAGGTCACTTCTTTGAGATGAATTTCAGGAGCCTGCAAAAACCCTGACTTCCACAGATCATATCTCCAAAAATATTGCGCACCTTGATCTGAAATTTTTACTGAAGATTCCTCAGGATTTCAGCTTCATCTCATAAAAATTTCAGCTTCTGAACCTTCGTATAAAAAACTTCAGAGCGAAAATTCCATGATGCTCTGTTTCAGATGGCCGAATCCCTGACACAAATGAGGGATCACAATTTACATAAATTGCTGCTTAAGAGGGGCTTCAACAAGTGAACGTGGGAGGGATTTAGGAGCTTAAAAAATATTAATTATGACTTTTCAATGACCCATGCCCCAACCCCATGGGGTTTTAGCCCACTAACTGGGGGTACAACCTTCAAACATGAATATCTCTCAAACCGTGAAGAATTACATGGCATGCCATATATCAACGGAAACATCTCAACAAGTAGAAACCATCAAAATCATTATTTACCAAAAATATATTAATTTGGTAGGTCAAAATTCCCATTCAATATTGGGTTAGCCCCTGGTGCTGTTTGGGTTGACATCAACGACAACTGCTGATCAACAAATTCTGCCCTTAACCTCCTAAAAACATTCGAAGAATACGACCTTGCCTCCATCCCTAGGAACCAAAATATCCTTGCCAATGGGTTAGCATTTTTAGCCAGCACATGTAAAATACCTCATCCTAATAAAAAATACACTATATGGGTTAAACACTGACCCGCAGTCCCTGATAACATGAGACATCGGCAAGTCTTTGAAGATGACCAATAGATTCAAGATTTCCTCCAATCTAAGGGGGATTTTGAGTTTTCAAGTTCAGACCTAGACCATGAAGAGGATTGACCCACTGAAGAAAAAGCATGCAAGGAGAAGTCCCCTCATGATTCAGATATTAATTTTTCAGCAAAGGAAGACCTACAGAAGATATAGATGCATGATGATACAGAAAAGGAAGAATTTGAGGTGCTGCAATTTAGAGACAACACCCTGCCCAGAGGAATGGTTCCCCTGGAGGAACTATTTTATTTTGATGATGTGGCTAGGAAAACAAAGATGGAGTCCACAGAAGAAAACATCGAGGAGTGTGTTGAATAGGTTAATCCCCTCTGCGGACAAAGGCGATCCCTACTAGCCCAGATCGGGTCTAGCAACAATCAAACATGCTACAGTGCAGGTTCCTAATTGAAAATAAACCGACTTGCGATGAAGGCTTATCTGGAATCTAACGCTGTCGTTTGTAGAAGATATGGTGCTCCCGTTCCTTTTCTCCGGCATATCACAATCCTCATGATCTCCGTGATCGGACACCTGCACATGCAAGAAACAAAACAAACGCAAGCATAAAATCTAGTATATGCAACTATATGTCAGTCAGAGAAGACATAACTCATCATCATAATCAACAACAAGAGTGGAACCATAACCAATAGTCGTTTATCATTAATCAATCAAAGGAGGATACAACCTGGCTCTGACGCTGAATTCTCCTTCGGAGGGTCGCCAGCAGAACATGTCTCGAAAAATCCTGTTGGGGATGGGACAAACCTCTCTCTGGTGCTTGACAATAGTCTCTCGTTGATTGGCCTTGCAGGAATCAAGAAGGCTTCGTAAAGATAAGAATGTGGAAAGCTCTTAATTAGAACTAGCTTGCAAAGGAGATGAGCAAGATTTTATAGATGGAGGAAGGGGAGTTAGGATCCCTATAATTATGGGATTGGCCCTATCATCAAGGAAGCTTCCATGAGAGGTGGCAAACTACTTCCTCTCTATGGAAATCCGTAGCCAAACCTCCCAACTCAAGACAGATATCAGTCCAGGAATTTTTTAGGACGAAACTTCCACCTTTTATTTTTAAAAAACACCTCTTAATATGGTTAGCGCGGGTGCGACTCTATGACAGAGCGCCAATTGGCACGCCCTCTTTGGAGGATTTTCCGCCTTGGCGCGTGGGCTAAACTGTGGAACCACGCCAATGGAAAAAAAAAAAAGAGCTTTTTTGTGTGTTTCTTGCGTGGAGATGTCTTCAGTGGCACGAAAGCTCATCTTTAGAGGGATGTAATGAAAGTATTTTCAAGTCTTGTCTCTGCTCACAGGTCACGGAATGAGCCCTCCAATGTGCGGGATGGGGAATGGCAGGGATGGTGACAAATTGCTGTGTAACAGATGCCCCCTAAAGCATGAGGCCCGAGAGAGAGAGAGGGGTGAAATGCTTTACGAGAACATGTCGACTGAAAACACTACCATCGAAAAACCTGCGGAGCGAAGTACAACTGATATCTCAGATACACGATATATATGCGTGGTATGGGCGCAGCCATCCATAACAGAGTATACAATAATCGAGATCCAAGGCATGGACGCAACCATCCAGAGAGGATCGATAAATAGACTCAGGTTTGGTCGCAGCCATCCAATTAGTGAGTCATGTAACTAATCATAATAATCCACAAAATCGCAGCCTGGATTACAACAGACACAATCCAGGGTCTTGCGCTCCATCTCGACCCGAACAAAGTACAAGTTCAAGCATGTGAATATGTGAGCTGAAGTCGAACATGCAAGAACATCGTCTGATTACCAGCTGATGATGAAAGCTGTTAACAGACGCGAGAGGTACCACCATTAATGCCAATGGTCCTCAAGGTACTACAGGTACAATATACGGCATGTGAATCAATGAGCTGATGTCGAACACCCGTAGAATCACTCGATCGGAGGCCAATGATGAAAACCTCACGTCGAATGCGACGAACCTGCCATTGAGGCATGCAGACTCCAAGGTACCATAAGGGAGTCTCTAGATCAGCTTCCCGGATAATGAGCTGAAGTCGACAGGAAGTGACCTTGATCAAAGGTGGGCCATAATTTTTCCCACATCATCGACATGAGATATAGGAACATGATGTTTTTTTGTGAATTAGGATCATATGAGAATCAGAGGAGGGTTGATACTTTGCAGAGGTCAACTTCTCTTGAACATATAATGGCACAATAGTGGATTTGGCAGTATTTGACATCAACAGATCAGAGGTCATGGTGACAAGGCAACGAGAAAATGATAGGTCAAAAGGGATTATCCAAACCCATGGAGGCAAGTGAAGAACGAGATGAGATGTCCCCAACCCGACACGAATGCAGACAAGTGCCATGTTCAAGAGCGACATACTGCTGACACGACAATGATGCTGGTTCCATTTTTCCCCACCATTTCTGGTGAGTACCCCAATTATTTTTGATAACAAGCTTGAAGGGGATAGCATATGCTTGTAATATAAGTCCGCCCCTCGGGCGAATCCATCCGAGTACATTTATCGAGCCCTAGGAAGGAAAAACTCGGAGAACGTCATTTCGACTGAATCCAATGTCATCAGGGTTTAACGAGTCTGACAAAGGAAGAACTCGGCGTATCTTCATATTTAGAGAGTTTGAAAAGACAGCAGAAAATTAAACTCCAGCGGTCCCTTTTTGTAGATAGTTCCTCGGACCCGAAAAGGTAGAAAACAATATCCGAGAAAACCTCCTAGTTGCGATAGGCTAGGGTATTCCTTTTTCGTAAATAATCCATCCCAGCCCGAAAAAGGGGTAAATGTATACTGGGTAGATGTCGATTCGTGTCCACTTTAACGAGATCGAAACAACAAGGGCCTCGGCAATCTTTTCATGTTTAGAGAGTCAGAAAAGAGCTGAAAGATGACTCCAAAGTGACTTTTTCGTGTATTTACCGAGTCCGAAAAAGTATAAAATACAACTCGTTTCACCATTTAAGTCGCGTAAAAAACCTGTTGCTGCACAAAAAGCAAGTGTAAAACCCATTTTTGACAAAATATATTAAAATATTCAGAAAAAAAACTTTCAAAACCTATTTTGAGTTCAAAAAGTTATAAATATGTCAAACGGTAAAAATAAAATTACTTTTCACTATTTACCTCACTGAAGAGCAGCAGTGGTCCATTTTGTGTGTGAACTTCTGACGGCAATTGCGACCGATCCGGGCTACCATTCAGATTGCCATCTATTCCAGGTAAGAGGTGCTTCTTTGTACTCCATTTCAGTTTATTTTTCATAAATTTTTATTGCATATCAGACTTCTGTGAGGAATTTTTGAATTTTTGGGGCTCCGCCCATTAGCGCGGGTATCCAGCACAGACCCGCGCCAATGGAATTTTATTTCCAAAGGGCCCGCGCCAGCGGTGCAATCCAATTTTCCGTTTGAAATTTCCACACAATGAATGAATTACATGAATTTTTAAGGATAGCAGAGGTCTAATTGAAGTTTTTTGACCATGTGAATGCAGGCAACTGATCAAAATGGTCATTGAGTGGAAAGAGAGGGAGCATGGGGAAGAGGATGAACAGGCCATGGAGAATGAAACTTGCATGAATGTCCTCAAGAACTGTGGGCTTAAGAAGTTCTTCTTGACACCTTGCTTACGAGCTCAGCCTGAGCTCCTATAGTACCTGATCAGCATATGGGACGAACATGAACAAGTGTTCAAGTTGCGGGACCAAGTATTAGAACTGGAGGTTTCTAACGTATACTTCATAACCGGACTATCGCGCAGAGGTCCGGTGCACATATTGACAGGGAGCAGACTGTCTGGTGAGAAGATGGAGCAAGTGATGGTGCGAGTGTGCCGAGGGGCACGACTGGGATCAGGAAGTGGAAAGGTAGACATCCATACTATTCCTGATCTAGCACTCAGGGTAGTGCTTCATACCATCACGCGGGCCGCGGGATCGCAGGCACCGCACGAGGCAACAAAGGCCCAACTCTTACTAGCCTCAGAGTGCATGAGTCCCCTATTATTCGACTGGGCCACAACAGTGACAATAAATATCAAGAGACAACTCACGAAGTGTAAGTAGGCCAAACTGAAATAGTTTGGCTACGGTTCTATCCTGGTATCGTTCATTCTGGAACGATTACCAATCTTCCAGGGCCAAGGGGCCATAGTAGCTGAGCCGATTCCACGAGAGCCAAGAATGGCTCGCTGGGCGGCACTGATGCCTAGAGTTGGAGGAGGCCAACAGATGTCCTGGAGGCCGGATTTTTTTGGGTGGTTGCGGCGTCAGTTGATTGTAGTGGAAGACTGGCCATATGCAGGAACCGATTTCACTGGAGACCCAGATCTCCCACTGCCGGAGGGAGATGATTGGGATGAGGAGTTGGGTATGATCTCTTCTCTTTTTGATTTTTATGTTTTATGATTTTTTTTGGTAATACATGTCCGTCCTGACACATTTTATATGTATGCAGACGTGGGCTTAGAGAGACCAGCCGGTATGTCTCCTATTGCGCGGAGGACTCTTCCCGCACCTGATCCTCAGGAAAAGGGTGCAGAGGGGGGGGGAGTTGATCCAGAATCTCGAGGGTATTGCCCGAGGGATCCCAGACTACGCCTGGCTGGCAGATGTACCGATGGCGTACCAGAGACATACGGTGGGAGTGCTTAGTCACCTCCACCGACTTCTGAGACGCTTAGTGCATGCAGTCACTTGTTATCATGAGCACCATGTGGATTAGACTCTTAGGGCTTTTATCATGCATATTTTTTGAGAGACATGTCGTCTCCAGACGTATTAAGATGAAAATGTATATTTTGATTTAATGTGATGCACACTATGCAAACATTCGATATCTATATATATACATATCTATTTCTGGATGGATTTTCCTTTTACATGTGATGATGATTTACAAATTGCGCAAATGTCTATCTAGAACCAAATTAGCTACTGCATCAGTTAACGTATTCATATGCCTGGGTATATGTTGATATGTAATATAGTCAAAATTTATTTCCAGTAAACGAACACGCAGATACAGACGTAAAATGGATGGGTTTCTTACTGAATAGTGTCCGTTCAGTTGTGATACTACAAGTTGCGAGTCTAGATACACAAGCAATTCACAGATATCGAGGTTTACAGCCTCGGTTAATAATTCTAACACAACACTATATTCCGCGATGTTATTTGTAGTACGTCCTAGACACACACCTTGCAGGTTAACCAACTCACCAGCAGGATCGTAGATTACCCAGGCTGCCGAAGACAGGTTCCTGGTACTGCGGGAGGCACCATCCGCGAAACCAACAAACGGAGTAATGGACATCTGCACAATTAGGAAGACCCGATCAACAGAAAGACGTTTACATACACACCATACCTCACATGCACACAAATGAATATACGCACCTATGTACACACACCACACCAAAAATAACTTCAAGCGTAGTATTTTTTGAGGTACAGCCCATTTCTGGGCTGTGCCAGCGGAACTCCTTCATAATCTATAAGCTCATAAGCCCCATTCTTCAAAACACGTTTTACTATGTAGGGCCCATGCCACATAGGTTGAAACTTACCAGCCCCAAGCTTGTCATGCGCTTGATCGTATAGGAGAACGAAGTCTCCTTCGATAAAGGAACGCGGAGAAACTGATTGATCAAAGTGAGCTTTGACCCGCTTCTTTTGTGCTTCAATGACTAAAGCAGCTAAACGGTGGGTTTCATCTAACCGTTCCAGATAAAAAAGACGCTCTTCCTTAGCAGAAGTATCGGGTAGAAGTTCCATAGCTAATTTCAAAGAAGGAATCTCGCATTCAACCGGAAGAGTTGCTTCCAGACCGTACACCAATTGAGATGGTGTGAATCCAGTTGCACTCTTTGCAGACGTCCGATATGCCCATAGAGCTGAGAACAGTTGGAGGTGCCAATTGGATTTGTGAATACCAACTGTTCGTTGAAGCATAGTGACCAAAACCTTGTTCACTGCTTCAACCTGGCCATTTGCCTGAGGGTAATATGGCGTTGAGCTATCGTGGCGTAAGCCCAACCTTGAAGTTAGCTCGACCATCATATAATCTCGGAAATGAGTACCATGGTCAGTGAATATGGCCTAAGGGACCCCGAAACGTGCAATGATGTGCTTTAAGATGAACTGAGCAGCCATCTTACCGTCGGCAGCAAGTGTAGGCATCGCTTCGGCTCACTTGGTGAAGTAGTCGACAGCGACAATTATATACGCATGCCCCCCGGCCGAACGAGGGTTACACGTCATAAAGTCCATGCCCCATTTTGCAAAAGGGCCGACGGTAATAAAAGGATGCAAAGGGAGAGGCGGCGTGCACATCTTGCGCTGAAACACCTGGCACGCGTGACATTTACGGACTGCAATGATACAGTCTTTGAATATGGACGGCCAGAAGTAACCTGCTCGCAGAATTTTATGGGCAGTGGCATATCTGGACATATGTGCACCATAAGCACCACTGTGGCAGTCATTTAGGACCCTTTCAGCCTCTTCCAAGGTTAGGCACCGACGGAGCACCGAATCTACTCCAACGCGGTATAAGGTATCTCCTACGATGCGGTAGGGTTGAGACTGATGCCGAATCCGTCGTCGGGCATCTTTAGTCAACTCAGACCGAAATGTGGAGGTCTGAAGATACACGATTATGTCACCGTACTAAGGGTTGCGAGTACTGATGAGGAAAATAGTTTTGTCTGGGATATGATCCTCGGAGTGTGAAGGAGTGGAGTCTGTCGAGAGTGAGCATATAAGATTCACGAAAACAAGTGATTTGGTTGACTTAGCAGTAGTGAATTCTAAGTAAAACTCCTGCAGGATAACGATCCATTTGGAGTATTTGTCCCCCAGTAATTTTTAAGAAAGAATATATGTCATGGGGTTGCAATCCGAAACCACTGTTATTGACGCAACAGGATGTAGTGGCGAAAACGCTGCACAGCGTGTACTGCGGCTAACGCCAACTTCTCGATGTGAGCATAACGCGTTTCTGTGTCAAGAAGGTTCAATGATAGATAATAAATGACATGTTCATTACCATCATCATCATCCTGCACCAGAACCATAGCTATGGTGCTAAACGTGGCGGCGAGATACAAAGTGAAATCACGGTGGTAGTTAGGAGGACGAAGCAAAGGAGCATTAACAAGTAACGTCTTGAGCTTCTCAAAGGATTGTTGAGAAATTTCATCCCAATGGAAGGGAACGTTCTGCTTTAATAGGCGCGTGAATCCTTTAGCCACCTCCGCGTAGTTCGGGATAAAGCGTCGAAGGAAGTTTTCTTTTCCCTACAGACTCTGTAATTGATATAATGAGGAGGGTGATGGGAGATTGATGATAGCCTCGAATTTTAAAGGGTCAAGGCGAATTCCGTCTTTGGAGACTATGAATCCCAACAGACGGCCAGAATCTACGCAAAAGACGCATTTATGAGGATTAAGCCTAATATTGTAGCGTCTACAACGAAGGAAAATCTGGCGGAGGTGTTCAGGGTGGTCCTCTCGCCTAGTTGAATGAGTTGGCAAGTCGTCCAGATAAGGCTGAACGATATGGCATATGTCATGGAAAGTGTAAGACATCGCACACTGAAAAGTGGCTCCAGCGTTCTTCAAGCCAAACGGGAGCTTTTTATACGCGAAAGAACCCCATGGACAGATGAATGTAGTCTTGTGTTGATCAGCAGGTAGAATGTTGATCTGATTATACCTCGAGAAACTGTCCATCAAGGAATAAATCTCACTTCTAGCACATTCGTCGATGATTTGGTCTATGAACGGAGTGGGATAGTTATCCTTCGGATAGGCGCGATTACTCAGGTTTCCCTCCGAAAGAACCTCGTGCATCAAAATGGGCGTTTGGAGAGGAGGAGTAGGAACCTGAGATGCATAACGCTCTAGACAACTTGACAGTGCCCCCAAGCTAGGCATGAAAGAGGAACGATGATGTCCATCGCTCCAAGGCAGCTCCTCAACAGACATTGTTTCAACAATGGCTTCATCGGAAGGAAAAGTCTCTTTGAGAGGATCAGGTGAATCGGCCTGACCAAGCTAGGGGGATTGAGAGTATACATCTAGAGCCATGCTCAAAGGAGCATGCTGAGGAGGTGGAGGATCAGATGCGGCAACAATTTCATAGTAGCTAATCTCTACTAGAGTCAAGGGCATTGATTCTCCAAACTCAAACACCTGCTCAGGCGTAGGGATGCGCCAGGGGTCATCAGACCTGGAAATCATGTTAACTTGAGCGGTGTGAGGTGGTGGTGCGGGAAAAATACCCATGAGGATGGGGTCTTTGAAGAGACCGGGTCCTACACTGTCAGGGGGATTTGGGAGCTGATCCACGTATGGAACATTGTTCTTGGAGGTGGAGGTGAAGAAGGACAACTGATCCACCGTGACGATTTTTCCCTCGTGAGGGAACTTAAGAAGTCGAAAGACGATGGACGACAGGCATAACATGGCATGAGTCCAGCTGTGGCCGAGAAGTATATTGTAGTTGACCCTGGCATCTACTACTTCTACTTCTACGTTGACAGTCTTCCCCTATAAAGTGATCGCTAAACTCTCAAGAACACCCAGGGGTTTGGATTCCCGACCATCAAATGCCTCTAGGGCATTGGGAGATGACGAAAGGGCCGGAGAGCCAATGGCCTTCCAGCAAGCGGACGACATGACGCAGGTAGAGGCACCTTCATCCACAACGGCCCTATGGATGTTAAGACCATTGATCCCGACTTGAATAACAAGAGCGATATGATGTGGAAGTCGGGGGGTGAAATTCTCTAAATCGAAGGTGAGAAGACTCGAATCGGCAGGATCAATGCCACCGATTGCAAACAATAAAGCCTTCCGTTGCGAGGGACAACTTTGAAGAACTTCTAGTGCAGACATAGCAGAAGGCGCCTGTGCAAAATCCTCAACAATACTGTAGTACTGAGCGGCACGAGCATTCGGATTATAAGAAGATCTTCGTAAGACACCTTTAGAAGGCGGCTTCACAATAGGTTCAGGAGTAGGCTTCTCGATTTCCAACGAACCAGAGACAGGTGGGGGAGGTGGTCCATCCGCAATTGCCTTCCCAAGTGCCTACCGCGATTCATTGTAATCCTTCGAACGTGTGGCAATAGAGATAGGTGCAGCACCATTCATCATAAAAACATGGGACCCAAATGGTGCAGATGGTGAAGGCTGTTCAACCATCTGGGTCTTCTGGGACGGGAATGGTTCTTTAAGAACTGTCGAAGTCCCTTTAGAGCCTTTGAGAAGTTGACTAACTTCATATCGTCATGGACAATCCTTGGTATAATGGTCTCCTTCACAAATGAGGCAGGGGTACTTCGGTTTACGTTGAGAACCATCCTCAGTACGAGATTGGGATTCTGGATTTGGGGCGTCAGATTTAGATTTACCTTTGCCCTTCTTTTTCTCTTTGGAGGCTTTCTCCGTAGGATTGGCCTGAATGGCGTTCACCTCTGCAGTTTTTCCAGAATCAGTAGGGGCGGGAGGAGTAGAACTATTGGATGAGTTGGACTTCTGCTTCCCATTCGAAGATTTCTTTGAATTCTGAGACACAGAACCAATGACACCATCCACCGCAGGGGTAGGTGCAGCCTTAGAGGTTCCGGACCGTGGAGCATCAGGCAAGATATCATAAAGCGTGCCAGACTGAGAATATACAAGATCTAGATATTGGGCACGCGCAATGGCTTATTCCTCTGTCACACACGCTCCCATTGAAATATCTTGGGCAATTTTGTTCATGAAGGAGGTGGTGAACCAGTGAGTTAGTATCTTATCAGGTATATGAAACTTGATCAGTCTACGATGAGGCCACCACTCATGAATGTGATCAGAAATGTGAGTGGCTTTGTCCTGCTTCAAAGAAGTCAGGAGGTGCGTCCCGGCTTCATAGCGAACCGGTAACTAAAAGTGCGTCAGAAAATCCATGACTAAGGAATTGAAATCTTGGAAGATGCCACGGGATAACTCGATGTACCACTTAGCAGAAGCTCCAATCAAAGTGCGCTGGAAGAGGCGCAGACGAATTGAATCATCGACCTAAGAGTTAGACGAACACCAAAGATGATACGTCATCACATGCACTTGGGGGTCCTCCCCAGCTTTACCCTCAAACTTGGGGCAATCACCTGGTATCTTGGTAGGAACCGAAGGCCAATAAGGATTATGCAAAATCAGATCATTGGTCAATTTTGAAACATCCGGCAACTCCAAGGTGGCCAGAAATGGCAATGGCGGATAGACCGGCATGCCAGGCCTGGGATGAGGACCGGTACCTGTACTCCACGCTGGTTTGGAATATCCTTGCCCCAATGGGTTTTGTTCAGTAGGATTCTGACTATAGGGGGTGTAGGTTGTATAACCAGACTGATTTGGCTGTTGGTAACCAGTGTGTGGGGCTTGATAACCAGAGTACGGACCCTGATTATATGTCGGCCCAGTGTAACTAGCATTTGGATTTGGCTGCTGAGTATAGGTAGAACTGGGTTGATGAGGATAATACTGAGAACCTCAGGGCTGGTTATAATTCGGTTGAGATTGACCATGAGGATAATAACCGCCCTGAGGATGAGTCAGCTGTTGATAGGTGGAACCCTACGGAGCCTGATAACTAGGGCGCAGCTGTTGATTTGGCTGTGGCATTGAATAAATCGGCTGCTGGGCAAGGTTAATTGAATGAGCGGGCTGCCCTGAGTGAACAGGTTGACCCGGATAGACAGGTTGTGCCGGTTGCGCAGGTTGACCTGGCTGTGAAGGAGCCCCAGGTTGTGCCGGATGGGCCGGTTGGCCTGGAGGCGGAACACCAGGTTGTACCGGATGGGCCGGTTGGCCTGGTGGAGGAATAGAGCCAGGTGGCTGCTGGTAACTGGTTTGACCTGGAGTAGGACCATAGGATGGTCCCACCTGATATGCAACGTTGGAAACAACAGGATACTGCAGTTGCATAGGTTGAGAAGGCTGGATTTTCCCCCCAGGACCATAGACCGATCCCGGTTGGTACCCCGGCTGAGGCTGCACATGTTGACCGGAAGGGTTGTAATACTGTCCTTGCGGACCGTACGATGGCCCTTGCTGGCCCATAGGATAGCCTTGCACGGACTGCCCCTGTGGGTCATAAGGATAGCTAGGTTGGCCCGAAGGTTGGCCTTGGAAAGGTTGCCCTTGCGGGTTATAAGCCTGGTTATAAGGTAAACCTTGAGCATGGAGGTGAGCTTCAGGAGCGGGTAGACGTAAAATGTCCCCGTGCTCATCATACTGACCTGGAAAAGCATACACGGGTGTACCATCCTGTGCATAGTGCGAAAAATAAGAGCGGTTGGGATCTTGGGAGGATGGTCCAACCTCAGAGTTCGGTTGTTGTAGGGACAACCGATACTCCTCCAGAGAGATGTTCTTCGGCATAGAAGTCGCTAAATAAACGTCTTCAGGAGGCGGCATAGCCCTCGCGGAGGGTGCCGTAACAGCGGGTGCAGAGGCGGCCACACAGACAGTGGGCCGAGCGGGTACAGAAGTGACGGGTGTCTGAGGAGACATCCCCAATGAAGGAGCAACTAGCCTCGTAGAAGGAGCTGACACTCCCATAGAGGCTGCGGCGGAAATGATCTAACCCAAGGATCTATACCCTGATGGCAATGAGAGACCGGATGATGACATGATCGCAGGTTCAAAGTCATCTCTTGGAAATAATCTCGAAGGAAATAACTGGTAATCTTCACCGGACGTTGGGATTTCCTCACTGGAATCACTCATGTTTGAGCCTGCCGCTAGATCTCGTAATAGACGGCGAGGACTAGGAGGAAAAACAACAGCTATAAAAGGTGAACCCGATGTAAGAGAAAGGAAATCAGCTCCTAATTTCAATTCATAAAAAGGGTCAGAAAAGGGCCAATTGAACTCAACTGGTCCCCCAAAGGGTTGCTCAGCAAGAACCGGTCCCCAGTCTGGAAACTCGGAAACAATGGGCTGTTGTGGTTCAGCAGAGGATTGGGAAACCTCTGATGAATCGTCCGTATAAGGACTACCAGTAGACGAAACCGAGGGTTCTGCCACTGTGGTAGCAACGATAAGAGAAAAATATCAAACACACACATGGGCTGAAAAAGAGTCAAGACACATGATCAAATGGTCAACAAGCAGAATCTAACAAGGCATGTGATCATGGGTGATTAATTTTTTACCACATTGAAAAATAAGAAACTTCACCGTTTCATGTTTTAAGAGTCGAGAAACGGTCGAAAAGGTGACTCTATGTCTTTCAGATTTGACACAAGCGTGAAAGGACAAGTGCTTGGTGATCCTTTCAAATTTAGTGAGTCAGAAAAGATCAAATGACTACTCAGGAATACTAGGCAAAAGGGTGTACCAAATAACCGTGAACTGCAATATACACCTTGGTTCCAAAATGAAAGAGAAATCAACCAAGGACTTTCCGTACGTGCAGGAAATCTCCCTGAATGCTGTGTTTGGTGTATCATGGGTACAAGGTGGCAGACTCGGCTTCCTATGGATAAAGGATTGAAACCTAGAGGGGTCTCCCTTTATATACGCGACGGTACGGGGAGCACAAGTCCGTACTAGTGCTGTCTAAAGCCAAGAGGCGAACGACAGCTACTAGGTTTTAAGACGCTAGAACACGTCTCTAGCCTAGACCTCTAAATGTGTTTCATTAGATTTCAATGCTGCCTTAGTGTAAGTTGAGTAAATTTTAAAGTTTATCTTCAATCACGTTTCAGTTTTCAGGCCCTAATGAATGTGATGTCTCAAAAATCTCCTAAATGCAAAACTACATGCCACTATATATCATTTCGTTTGATGAAAGCTAGCTACAGAAGAGTTAAGAGATTTTTACACAAAAAAAATGATCAGAAGACAATTAGTGATATCTCTAATGCAGCTGATGAAACCAAAATCTTTTCTTTCAAAGTCACTAATTACTAATAACACCGAAAATATTTTAATTTTCACTAATCAATCAAAGGCAAACGATTTTTTTTTTAATTTTCAATGTTTGAGAGCTAGATGCATGAAACAAACCAAAAACAAATGGGAAGCAATTTGAGGAATGATAATAAGAGAGAAAAAACAAGCAGATTTCACTCAATGGCACAAACAATCAGATCTCAAATCGACCAAAAGTCTCTCAAAACCAAGAAAAGTCCCAAAGACACTAATGAGACGTATAATCTAGGCCCAAAATGAAGTAAAGCGAAATTCGAATGAAAACGAAATCAGTAACTCAAAAAGCGCAATAAAATGATAGACAACTGTCAAACGAATGCAAGGAAGCAATCCCAACGTCGACTGAACGAACGAAAAACAAAACACTCCCAAGGGAGGCTCGACTCACAAAAGCACCTAGATGCCCTAGGGCTCGAATGCAAAATCGAAATAAATAGGCAAACAACCAAAGGATGGAGGTTACAATCAGTCAAACTAGGCTCCAGTGCACTCAAACAGCCGAAAAAACAAGATCAAAATCACAAGTTAGTCCCAGAAAGCATGAAACACAGCACACCCTAATAGCTCATAGGATTGGCGCGACTGTGAGCTTGAAATTAGCGCTAGAAAGGCAATGACGCGGGTGATACACAAGAAACCTGAGCCAATGGGCGTGACTGTCACACTAAAAAGCGTGCCAGCCGAGTTTACTATGGGAAAATGAAAAATAAGCAATCTCAGACACAGACAAGTGATGACAAGGCTAAAACAAAGCCAAACAAATAGAAAAACCAGTCCAAAGAGCTGACCAAGCAAGCAAGGCCAAGAAATTGACTGAAAAGAGAAGACAATACTCCAATTTGTTCAGTCCGTAAACTAAACCGGAGATTGACTGAAGCAGCGTTGATCTACTCCGCTAATGCAGAGCAAAAGCGTTTCGAAGGCTATCTGGCTGTACTTCAGGCTTCATCTATAGCTTACAAATCAAACAACAAGCTGAGTCCCCAGTGGAGTCGCCAAATTGTTGAAGAGGTTAATCCCCTCTGCGGACAGAGGCGATCCCTACTAGCCCAGATTGGGTCTAGAAACAATCAAACACGCTACAGTGCAGGTTCCTAATTTCAAATAAACCGACTTGCGATGAAGGCTTACCTGGAATCTAACGCTGTCGTTTGTAGAAGATATGGTGCTCCCGTTCCTTTGCCCTGGCAGATCACAATCCTCACGATCTCTGTGATCGGACACCTGCACATGCAAGAAACAACACAAACGCAAGCATAAAATCCAGTATATACAACTATATGTCAATCGAAGAGGACATAACTCATGAACATAATCAAGAACAAGAGTGGAACCATAACCAATAGTCGCTTATCATTAATGAGTCAAAAGAAGAATACAACCATAGCTTCGACGCAACACTCTCCTTTGGCGGGTTATTAGCAAAACATGTCTCGATAAAGCTTGTCAAGGATGGGATAAGCCTCTCTCTCGGGGTGCTTGACAATAGTCTCCTTGCTTGGATTTGGCCTTAAGGGAATCAAGAAGGCTCTTGCAGCATAAGGATGTGAAAGCTCTTGGGAACTAGCTTGGAAAGGAGATGAGCAAGCTTTTATAGATGGACGAAGGGGAGTTGGGATCCCTATAATTATGGGATTTTCCCTATCATCAAGGAAGCTTCCATGAGAGGTGGAAAACCACTTCCTCTCTATGGAAATCCGTAGCCAAACCTCCCAACTCAAGATAGATATCAGTCCAGAAATTTGTTAGGACGAAACTTCCACCATTTATTTTTAAAAAACACCTCTTAATATGGTTGGCACGGGTGTGGCTCTATGACAGAGCGCCAATTGGTGCGCCCTATTTAGAGGATTTTCCCCCTTGGCGCGAGGGCTGAACTGTGGAACCGCGCCAATGGAAAAAGAGCTATTTTTAGGGTTTTTGACAGGGAGATGTCTTCAGGGCAATGAAAGCTCATCTTTAGAGGGATGCAATGAAAGTATTTTCAAGTCTTGTCTCTGCTCACAAGTCACAGAATGAGCCCTCCAATGTGCGGGATGGGGAATGGCAGGGACGGTGACAAATTGCTGTGTAACAGAGTGCAATCTAGCCAGTAAGAAGGAACCCAAGATGATAAAATTTTCAAGAACGTTGCCTGCATTCTCAAAGCAGAAATACATTGATTTGTTCAAGGAGTTCATCGATGTGTTTGCATGGAGCTATGAGGACTTAAAGTCTTATGACACTAATATCATCCAACACAAAATTCCAGTCAAAGAGAACCAGAAGCCTTTTAAATAGAAGCTGTGCAGAATAAACCTTGTCCAAATGCATTTGGTCAAGAAAGAGATCAAGAAAATGTATGATGTTAAGATAATAGTCCTAATCAGATACTCCAAATGGGTTTCCAATCTGATGCCTATAAGAAAGAAGACATGGGAAATCATGCTCTACATTGACTTCAGAAATCTGAACAAAGCATCACTAAAGGACAACTACCCTCTACCAAATATGGATCACATGTTGCAAAAGGTAGTGGGCTCCAAGAGGATCTCCCTATTATATGGATTTTCAGGGTACAATCAAGTATTGGTGCACCCAGATGACCAACCCAAAACAACTTTTACCACTCCATGGGGAACCTTTATGTGTGTAAAAATTCCCTTTGGACTAATGAATGGGGGGGCCACGTTCCAGAGATCAATAGATATTTCTTTTTTCAGAATAAATCAGCTAATTCATTATGATCTACCTCGATGATATTCTGCCTATTCAAAAACCGATGAAGAACATTTGGCCCATCTAAGGAAAGCCTTGGAAAAGTGGAGAAGGTTTGGTCTATCTCTAAACCTTAAAAAATCATTGTTTGTTTTGGAAGAAGGAAATATTCTAGGCTACATCATATCTCAACATGGAATCAAGATTGACCCCAGCCGGATTGAGGTTATCCTCCAAATTATCCATCCCAGAAACATCAAAGAACTGCAATCTTTCAATAGCAAGATAAATTTCTTCAGAAGGTTCATACCAAACCTTGCAGAATTTTTGAGGAATATCACTAATATTCTAAAAAGATATTCACGAGTCAAATGGACCAAGGTATAAAATCAGTCTTTTGGTCTAGTAAAGAAGGCCCTCACACAAGCACCAGTTCTAATCAGCCCTGACTTCACCAAGGATTTCTTCATTTTCTCCTTTGTATCAGCGCATACAATTATTGTGGTATTGATGTAGAAAAACACATAAGGACAAGAGCAGCGCATAGCATTCTTCAGCCAATCCTTAATGGATGCACCTCTAAAATATAATACTATGGAAAAGCAGGCTTTTTCCCAGATCAATGCACTAAAGCATTTTAGATTCTACATTCTGCATTCACACATAATTGCATTTTTTCCTCATACAATTGTTAAGGACATCCTAATTGAGGATCCCAATTGAAAAAGAGGCAAATGGATTGCGGTTATCCTAGAGTATGATCTAGAGATCAGACCCACCAAGTTGATCAAAGGACAGGGACTAGCCAAATTAATGGCTGAGACAAATTTTCAAGCGTTGGACATGAACATGATTCACTCATTGGATGAACAAGAGGAGCTGGCGACTCCACCTATTGAGGAAACATTCCTAAATTCTCCTTGGTACATAGATATACTATATGTGCTTTTTAATTTAAATGCTCCTCCTGGTTTGTCCAAAACAAAGGCCAGATTCTTGAAATGAAAAGCTGTAAATTTTTGTATCCTAGAAAATGTCTTATATTGAAAAAATTCTGGTGGTGTATTTCTTAAATGTTTTCTTAAAGAAAATGTAGATAGGATTATGCATGAGTTTCATGAAGGGGATTGTGGAGGACATATCTATTGGAAAAAAACTATTAATAATATCCTTAGATCTGGTTTCTATTGGCCCACTCTTTTCCCAAACATCCACAACATGGTGATTTCCTATCATAAATGCCAAATTTTTTAGGGAAAAAGAAATCTACTACCTTTTCCTTTACAGCCAATCTGTATTGAAGCTCCTTTTCAACAGTGGGGTTTAGATTTCATTGGAGAAATCCACCCTTCCTCCTCTTCCCAACACAAATGGATCCTTACTACTATTGATTATTTCACCAAATGGTTAGAGGCCATTCCTTCCAGAACTACTACTGATTCAGTAATTATCAAATTCCTTGAAATCAACATTTTGTCTAGATTCAGTTTCCCTACGAAAATCATTACGGATAAAGTTGTTGCCTTTAAATCCAAGAAAATGGTGGATTTTTCCCACAAATATCACATCGCTTTGGGGCATTCCACAGCTTATTACCCTCAAGGAAATGGACTAGATGAATCCTCTAATAAGAGTTTGGTTAACATCATTAAGAAGTTGCTAGAAGAAAATAAGAAGACATGGCATAATAAATTGGTGCATGCACTATGGGCTGACAAACTGACAACCAAGAAATCAATCGACATGTCACCCTACCAATTAGTCTATGGAATGGATGCAGTCTTCCCAACTACCTTAGGGGTGCCTATCATGAAGCTCATTCTAGAGGTACAGTCTGAAGAAAATGATGCAGAAAGAAGAGCAAGCCAGACCATATAGTTGCAAAAGTCTAGAGAAGGCGTGTATAATAGAACTCAGGTGGTGCAGGAGAATATCAAGAAAATATTTGAAAAAAGGACCAAAGTTAATGATTTCAACATTGGAGACAAAGTTCTAAAATGGGATTCTAGGAGAGAGGACAAAGGAAAACATGGAAAGTTTTACAACCTATGGAAATGTCCATACATCGCCCATTCCTCAAGGGGTAATAATTTGTTTTTCTTGCAAGAAATAGACAGAACAGAGTTGTTTGGAGGTCCTATCAACGACATGATGCTCAAGCATTATTTCAGTTAAGATCTTAGTATAAAATTTTTCCACTACAGATATCATAGCCTTACAAATTTCAACAAAAACTGGACAAGGTTGGGGCCCGAAGTGAAGGCCATAAGCCTAGTCTGATAAACAAAAATAAAATAAAAAGAGAGATAGAAAAGAGACATAGAAGTAGAAAAGAGGATTTTTCCCCAAGAAAAAAAGTAAAAAAATTCTTAAAGTGTTCCAAATCAAAATGCACTACTATTGAGAAAGCCTTGTTCAATCATACAGTCTAAACATGATTGGAAAAATTTTGAATTTTTGCTGATAAGTTAGAAAATGAAGATTTTCCAAACCATTTAATCTTGGCTTGTTAGTAGATAGGTATAAAAGGACATTGGTTTGAAAGTCTAATCTGAACCAATAGGAGGAAAAAGGGATAGGTGGTAAGATAGAGATCCAAAAGAAAGGAATGTTAGGGTCTGCAAGTCTAAATGCACCCCATAAAGAGGAAAAAATGATTTGAATCATAGGTTGGGTAGGTTGGTATGAAAAAGAGCTCTTAATACAAGAGCATGTTTGGAATTTTCGGTTTCAGGTTGTTTTTTCAGGCTTAAGATCAAAGGTCAGACCTCAGGTTGCAGTAAGAAATGATTTCAGTTCTGAAGGTTGCAGTCACAAAAGTTACAGCAGATCAGAATTATAGGATGGGGATCAGCCCAATGGACCAGGCTACTAGTCTTCAAAGTTCTTGAAACGTCCTAAAAGGAGTTTCCATCCCAAGTTGGAACCACTGTTAGACTCCTGTATTTTTACAGTATCACAAGGTGATTTCCTATTCCTTATATTTTTCATGATAAAAATAATATTCCATGGCTATCATTTATTTTCAGGAAAGAAAAGGAGATCCTGGTCATTAGAAGGGTAAAAAGAAATCTATATACCCTTTAAATTCAGTTAAAGAGGAAAATGTAATTGATTAATTTTGATAATGAGTTGAATCTCACTGCCTTCATTATTTCTCATATTCATTCTTCTTGCCTTTCATTTTACCTATTTCTGACAATCCCATGCTCTAAAAATCCTTTTTTCCCTCAAAACCCACATACATTACCTTTTTCAGAATTACCACTTCTTGAAACCCACTTGTGTTGAAAAATCTAAAAAATATAAGCTTTTCCTGCATTTCGTGACCCGCAAATTTCCAACTTCTCTTTGCAAATATTTTCTAAAAACTTAAAATTTTCCAATGCGATATGGTAGGGATGCCTAAAACCTTATATATTACCCAAAATCTGCATATAAACCTTTGAGTTTCATTATTTCCTTAACTTCTGTCTTTTTGCACTTGCCAAAATTTAGCACAGCGCATGGTGCACTTCGCAACATTTAGGACTTACCAGTAAATGGATGCAAGTTAAAAGATTTAACTTCCGATGCGACCTGCCCGCATATCGCAGATTGCAAGTTTTACAAGTTTCCACAGCAGGTAAATGTTAAAAAGACCAATGTGCAATGGGCGATGCCCGGTGGGGCTCGAGCACAAATCACAGATCGCAAGTTTTACATGTTACCATGGGAGGTGAAGGTTAAATTCGCCGAAGTGCGATGTGTGACGTGGTGGGGCCCGATCGTGCTTCACTGGTCATAAATAATAAAAGATAAGTGCCTGTAAGTTAAAAGAATCACTACAAGGAAAAGACCCTCTATCGGATGATTTTGAGGAACCACAAGAAAAATACCCCATACATCTGTTTCTAGAGAAGGTTACTAGAGGAGTTTGGCAGGCGGAGGGTTTTGCGGATGTTTTCCTATCAGTGCTCTTATCGTTAAAACTTGCCTCGGTGCTCTCAAAAAAAGAAAGCACCGGCGTGGACAAAATCATTGGCACACAGGACACCGTGCACTCCGTACACACCTACCCGGTGTGTCATAATATAATAGAGCACCGGTGCCTCACAAATCATCCGTGTCAGTGCATTATAAAACACAACGCCAACACCCAAAACCACCTGGTGCGGTAGACAAAAACCGCACCAATGCATCATAAAAAACACACCAAAACACAAACTAACCGGTGCGTTTGTAGAAAACAGTATCGGTGCGCCTATAAAAAATGCACACAGGTAAAGGGTTAAATTAAAAAAATATTTACGACAAAAAATCCAGATTTTTCAGTTTTCCAGTGCTCCAGAGCTATCAATTACCGGTGCGCATGATACCATAGAACGCACTGGTGTGCACTGAACATTGGCACACCAGACACCGTGCGCAAAGTACACACACCTTCGAGGCGTCCAATTACTGTAACACATTGGGGCGTTAATACTCTTCCACATCGGTGCATCATACAACACCTCACCAAAACAGAAATGAGCCAGTGCATTCTTCTCTAAGAGCACCGGTGCGCCAGAAACCGCACGCACTGGAATAACATTATAAATAAATTGAAAAAAAAAAATATTAAGGCCAAAAAACTGGTGCTTTGTGACTATTATGCACCAGTGCTTTACCATTACGCCGCCCAGGTGCATCATCAAATTTTTGTGCCAAAACTGAAACATCCCAGTGCGCGGTTAGGGAAACGCCCCAGCACATTATAAACAACGCGCCAAAATTGATACTGCCTGGTGTGGTTTTATTTAACCGCACCGATGTGCTTATAAAACCCTGTGCATTGAAATGGGGTTAATTAAAAAAAAATTACGGCCAAAAAACTTCATTATTCACTTTCCTCAGTGCTCTAGTGCTCTCAAGCCCTGGTGCTATTTCCTTATTTATGAGCCTCCCTGACATCGGTGCTCTCATTGCACCCATTGCACGCACTGCTGCTTTGCATTGGCCACCAATCTCCAGCTTGCATTTTGAAAAATAGTGGGAAAATTTTATTTTCCAAATTTTACAGCCAATATGCCTTCTTGACGGTGAAATGTACTGGTATTTTTCTAATTTTTCTATAATTAAGCCTTTTAGCAGATTAGAAATTGAAATAAACTTAAAAATAACCATTAAAAAAGAAAAAGAAAAAAAATTTCCGCGCGGTGCGCTCGAGCTGTTCGGCTCGCACCGGATAGCGGTGCTACCTATAAAATTTATAGGTAGCACTGCTATCGATGCTAACGGTAACCGCACTATTTCCTAGGTGATATCGGAAGGCGCCCTGAATAATTTCAAACTAAAAATAAAAAATAAAAAAGGCGGTGCGCTCATTTATCCAGGCGCACCATTGACCCTGACAATCTCAGTACGGTGCGTTGACTTCATTCGCCACCCCAGTTTATGTCAGCGCACCACATTTTGCATTCCGATAGGGTCAATGGTGCGGCCGGGTAAAAGACTGCACCATCAACTATGTCATTTTCATGAAGTCGGTGCGCTGACACGACTATATGCACCGAGGCGTATATTTTAGTTTTCACCGCTATCCTGAATTATATACAGTCCATGGTGCTTGAAAAATAGACATCTACACTAAATCTGGTGCGGTCTGTTTCATTAGGGGCCCCGGGGATGGTGCGCTAAAATATTAGGACGCACCGGCACTGGTGCATGACTGTTTTTATGGAGCACTAACTTGTATGTTTGTTTCTTTTTCCAAAAAAATTATATATGTATATTTATAAATACATTTCTATTTAATAAAAAAAATTGTTTAATATGGCAATGATTCAGAGAGAACAAGAGCAACAGTAGCAACAACAAGCAGAACAATATGACATGATTCGCCAATGGGAGGCGAGAGAGAGGGAAAGATATGGATGCCCTCGCCCTATTACTACAGATACCCAGGAGATCCTTATGCAGGTAGACCTCCTCAAGTTCTATGAGGAGGCTATTTCTGGCCTAAAGGCCCATACTGTGCTTTTGAGACATCTTATCGGCCGGTGGAATGCCCACCGACAAGCTTTTCAAGTTGTTCCTGACCAGTGGTACACACCCACTGAGGAGGAAATTTATTTTATTACAGGACTATCGAGGAGAGGGGTGGAATTTCCCTCATTCCTAGACGTGCCAGCTGGTTGTGTAGCAAGGAGTCAGTTAGTTTACTCCCAAAGATACATTGGAGCACATGTATTGTCTCCTCGAGAGTTTCAGGTACCTGGAGGTCAATTATGTATAGGTGCTTTTGGTATACATGACGTGCAGTGCCTCTCTATTATCGCTTTGATCATTTCGCCAAAAAATCAGTGACGGACAATGCATTATTTTCTCGCTTTTATATTACGTTGATTCTTTAGCACAACAGCCATGACTTGTCAGGTGGTCTGCCATTTTTTTGCGATAGTTTTGTATGGCCTTAGATAGATATCGTGCTCATGCACAAGGGAGGGTCAAATTCCCTTTTGCTTCCGAGCTGTTTTGTTTATTTTTTGATAGGTTTCCAGATATGAGACCTAGTTTTGTTCGACAGCTTCGTAGGCCAATGTTCAAGGCCCGGATGCGCATGTGGGGGCATATGATGCCCAAGAGGGGAGACACTATGTTTCTAGTGAGGATATCACATGATTCGTTGGACTTACTAGCCAATTTTGGCAGGCTACATCCCTTCATTATGGTCCCATGTCCTTATGCTGGACTAGATTGGCGAGGGTCTCCCAACATCCTCTTCACTCCTGATGAGCCGCCAGATGATAGATGTAATATTACTATTTTATTTATATTTATTCTAACATTTTATTTAACTTATTTCTATTAAATTGTGTAATGAAATTGTCTAATTATTGTTATGTACTTGTATATATTTTGCAGACATTAGCTCTTTTGATGGCGATGAGATGCTGGATCCACCACATGATCCAAGTGTCAATCCCGATGATTACGATTAGGAGATGGCTGATGCATTGAAGTATAAGGCCGGTGGCGTAGCAGAGAGATGTGCTGATCTTGCACCTCATGGTGCACCTGTACCGCCTTTTTCTAGGCGTGGTTGACCTGAGACCAGATACCGAATGGAGTTGGGCAGCCAATTCTATGGATTGATTTCAGATGCGGGCATCAGGCCCGCTCATTACAGAGAGATACAGGGTGATGATAGACTGTTACAAATGTGGAGAGGCATGCCTCGTGACAAGTACGGCCTGATGCGACATGTCATAGGAGCTACAACATATGTTACACGATTGAGGAGGATTGTCCGTAGCTATAGGTGTAGTCGAGCTATGGCACATGATGGACAGTCTGCCAGCAGCAACTCAAATGCATCTCGTGATAGTTCACCTTGCGGTGCACCTAATGATCAGCATGAGGCTCCACTGGCATCATCTGACACTAGTCATCATGGAGATGAGGCTGGACCATCGGCCACATCCAGTAAGCAGCCTGCAACATCCATCATGAGTACTATTCACGATCATCATGAGCAAGTTGAACCATCGACCGTCGAGGTTATAGTACTATTGACTGAGCAGACCTCCAATACTATTGCGCCTCATATTGATCATGTTGTACTACCACCAGTGGATGCATCCATCAGTTCTAGTGATCATCATGATCATGAGCAGGCTAGTCGATGATTGACTGTCAAGGCTGCACACAGCTTTACTGAGCAGGCTGCATCCACTTGTACTAGTGTTATTAATGTTGTTATACTACCACCAGCGCCTGATCCATGACATTTATATTACAGTTGTATATTTTTAACATATTCAGTTATATATATATATATATATGGTCCATGTATTTTATGTTCATGTTGCATTTGTGCTTAATTTTCATGTTGATGATCATCATGATGTGGCGCATATTGTTAGTCATGTTAGATATGTTCATTTAATGTTTAGCTTGCAGATAGATGTGTATATGTGATAGGCACATGAGTTATTTGACATTATATTGAGATGTATATTTGATGTTTGTGTTGTGACGATGTTAATTTGATGTTAATTGAATGTGTTTATTAGTCTAATATGATGTTTCTATGATAGTTATCATGATCGTGATGATGTTTATTAATTAATTTAATATTATTAAATGACCATGATATTTATTAAATATTATGTCGTGAATGTAATTTTAATTGTAATTTAAATTCTATGTAAAATTGTATTTGTATTTGTATTAATTGTAAGTTTAAGTGTAGTTGTATGTAAAATATTTATTAATGTAAAATTTTAATTGTAATTGTAATATTTAATTTATTCTGAAATGATTGTAATTGTATATATGAAAAATTGTAAAATTGTAATTGTAATTCTAATTGTATGTAAATTTCACAAATTGTAATTGTATTTGTAATTCTAATTCTAATTGTATTTGTAACTATAGTTTTAATTGAATTGTCTGTAAAATATTTGTAAAATTGTAATTGTAATTGTAAATGTAATTATATGTAAAATTGTAAATGTAATTGTATGTAAAATTAAAATTCTAATTCTAATTCTAATCGTAATTCATGTATGTGAATAAATGTAAAATTGTAATTGTAATTTTAATTAATGTAATTGTATGTAAAATTTTAATTGTATTAATGTGAAATGATTTTATTAAAATATTTAAATTTGTAAATTTGCAAATAATTGTAAAATAACAAATCTAGAATAATACAAATTTTTGTAACATAAAGTTTAGAAAATAATGAAAATAAATTCATGTACTTTATAATTATTGTTATTTTATTATGATCTTACATATATAAAGTTTAGAAAATAATGAAAATAAATTCATGTACTTTATAATTATCATTATTTTATTATGATCTTACATACAAAAAAAAAAAAAAAAACTTTAAAAAGTTTGGTGCGCTTATCATCCTAACAGGCTTCGGTGCGTCGTATTAATACAACGCACCAGTACGTCACATTTCCACACACCGGAAACGAATAAACGCAAATAAAAAAAAATGCAACTCTATTTTATTTAAGTTAAAAAAAAGGGGCAATTTGAAAAATGGGCAGCAAAATATTTTTGAAAATCTAATTTGATAAAATAATTCTTTAAATACTAAACACTTTTCATTATTTCACTATTTTTGCTAAAAATTTTCAGTCAGACTTTTGCAGGAGACAGACCTGGGGCAAGAGAGCATGAGGGCACTGTGGATGGCGAAATACGTTCGAATAAAAGTATTCAGATAATCAGAAACCAAAACTCTGGTGATTCAAGCCCTTTATCATAGAATTTCAAACCATTTCGTGATTAAATTTAATTCTTTTTTTTACTTTTTTCTGCAGTTTTTTATTATTTCCTGCAGTTTTATCCATTTTTACCCTGAACCCTTCATTTTTTTGTTTTTTCCCTTTCTTCTCCCTATTTCTAGGTTTTTTCATTTTAGATTGACATCCAACCCACGGGATGACTTGCATAGTCAGATCCCAATCCATTCGACCATTGCGTGAACTTTTGAGAAAATGGATTTTTCTTTATCGGTGCGCCCTACGTATGCCACCGCACCACTGCTCTGTATTATTACAGTGCACCCCACAAGTTCTGTGTCATAAAAAATTGAAAACATTTTTTTAAATCCGTGCGCGAAATCTGAAATAGGGCACCGGTGCTTTCATTAACTAGGAAAGCACCGTATGGTGTATTACACCGTTTTTTCAGTGCGTTTATAATACCCCATGCACTGTTAGGTCTAACACATTGTTTTTGCGATGTGTTTATAATACCAAACGCACCGTATGGTGTATTATACTGTTTGAATACATATCCACGCACCGACGGCGGTGCAGATTTCATGAAAGGCGCACCTGTGTCGAGATTTATTTTCTACCTGAAAAGTTGAGAATTTACTTATAAATATATTAATGAATGATATGCTATAGGTTTCAGATTAATAAAGAAATGACTGACAAGATATCAAGTAACAAAAATACTGTTAACACATCAAGAAAAGAAAAAAGGCAATTTCTTTGTAAATTCATTATAAAAAATATTATTTTTGAACTATATGTAACTTTAACTAATATGTATTGTTTACTGTGTATCATGCAGAGCCAAAAAATGACGAAGCTCGATACGATTATTTCTGATCTACGACCAGAAGAGCATAAAAGTTTAATGGAAAAATTGCAAAAAGATGAATCCGGTGAATGAAAAAATACTATCGATCCAATATGAGTTTCTTTTTTTAATTATCATTAATAATATAATTAAAATTATTAGATAACATATGTCAAACAATCTACTAATTCACATCTATTTAATGTTCTACAGGGACCAACAACTCAGAAAAGGAATTTTGTTCTAAGAAAAGAAAAAAAATAGAACATGCAAATGAAAATGAATTGCTTCTTGGCTCATCTGGAGTGGTGCTAAAAGTTAACGAAAGGGGGAAAAACTTTTACAAAAGTTTGAGCAATCTAGTGGAACGAATACAACAACGTGCTTCAAATGTAATATGTAATAATTGAATTTTTCGATCATTAGGTACAATAAATAAAAAATTTAGCATTAAATATTAATTTTCAAGAATTTTCTTGCAGAAAAGAAAAGAAAATGGAACCCATTCAACACATAAAACAGGACGACAAGGAAGAAAAGGATTGATATCTAAGTTTGTGAGTAATTTTTACTTCCTTATAACAACTTAACTAGATTTCATTTTTGTATTTTTAAGTTGTTTTACAAAAATCATCATTGAATGTCTCCAAACAGGTGCTAACATACAAAGAAGAACCATCAAACGAATTGATTGAAATTGGGTTAAATATGGGCTGTGAGTATATGTTGGCATATCAGAATTTAATTGTGGAATTTGTAAGCATCTATCGATCTTGTTTTAATTAGCTCCGTCTATAATTAATAGAACAAAAACATATTTTATATTAAATATATGATTTGTTATGGGGTATAAAACTTGCAAGAAACAAAGTATGGAACTGGGCCAACAGATGAAATTTTGAAATATGGCATGGTACATGTTTTGAAAGAATGTGTATAGTTTATGAGTCAATTTTTGCTATGGTACATCATTTTTCTTTTTGATTTACATTGATGTATATTATTTAATATTGGAATTTTCATTATTCTCACTAATGTATATACACTCATTTCAGTTTATTTTTATGTTTGTAGATGGAAAGTGAAGAAGAAGAAAAAAATCAACGCCGTGAACACAACATTCCTGAAAATAACCCAAGTCATGGAAGTAGCTCTAGCAGTGACAACAGTTCAAGCGAAGAATGATGATCACTATGTAATTTGGATATCAAAGCAAGGCGTTTTATTTTTTGAAATATGTCTGTGAAATCAGACATTTTGTTTAATTTAATGGACATAGTGTCCCAATTGAAAGACAAAGGGATACGAATAATTGTCCCATTTTGTATGATAAAGATTGTCTTATATATATATATATATATATATATGTTTTAATTTATTCTATTGCGTTCTCCATTTTCGTTCTCAAATGCACTAATAAAAATTTAATTCATATGAATATTGTTATAAGATTATATATATGTGTCGACTTTTGATGAATAATGAATTTAAAAAAACCACAATAATTCTGATATAATATAACAAATTAATCCAAACAGCACATTCAAATGCATTAATAAAAATGTAATTAATATGAATATTGTTATAAGATGTGCCGAATTTTGATGAATAATGAATTTAAAACAATCACAATAATTGGACTGTCAGAGGTGGATGTTTCTAAAAAAAAAAAACAAAAATTGGTGCGTTTATGTGTCTATACGCACCGGTGCGTTTATGATTCTATAGGCACCGCACTAATACCAATTCCAGTTATAAATATCAGTGCGTTTGTGTGATATTACGCACCGGGGTGTTTATGTATCTATAAGCACCAGTGCATATGTAGATTCCATGTGCACCGCACGAATATCGATACCAATTATAAATCTCGGTTCCTTTCTATGATACGGAGCACCGGTGCCTCATAAAGATACACGCACCGGTGCGCTTATACGACCTATGGGCACCACTCAAATCCTAAGACCAATTAGAATGGCCCCGTGCATTGTACCACCAACACCAAGCCTGGTGTTGTTGTTTTCCTTAACGACCCGGTGCATTCTCCTTTGACCACCCCGGTGCACTGTCTACCGATACGCACCAGTGCATTAAAACCTGATAAGAGCATCGATGAAAAAACATCCGTAATAACCTTCGGCCGACTATTTTTTTTAGTTGTGTTGAATTTCCATTAAAGCTCCGCCAAAACCTTCGTTACCAGAAACGGATGTGGTAGCATATGTTTTTTTAACAATTTTGGCCAATTTTATAACACTAAAAACCTCCTTTATAACCTCTGCTATAGGGTGTTTTCCTTGTACTTAATTAACTTGCGATGTGGTCGAAGTGAAAATCGCATATCGCAGATTTTATAAAACAAAGTACAAAGGAAAATGTTAAAGGTGCCAACTTGTGACGTGCAATGGGTGGGACCCGGTCGCAGGTCCCACATCGCAAGTTTAAAATTTTAAAGGGCTAATAAAAAGTTAATTTTTACGTGGTGCGAAGTGCGAGGGAGGCCAATATGTGATGTTGTTTTGGAGGCATAGTTCAAATAATTTCAAATCCGTGCAAGGGGCCAGTTCTGCGGTAGAACGCAACAGAGGAAAAATAATTGTTAACGAAAAAACCATGCAAATGCACGCATATGGGTTTTATTATAAAGTCACTAAATGAAAAAGAAGGTAAAATCAAAACAATAAAGTGATGGTGGACTCCAACGATAGATCTCGAGCTTCCCTCAGATCTACATCAAAGATAAATTTTGCACCCCCTCCGCCTATTTCTTATTAACGTGAGGGGGGGGGGGGGTTTGAACTCTGGTTTTAATGGCCACCCGTTTCCACGATGTGGCAGCACCAGGTAATTTTTCACCCCCTCTACCTTAAACTGGAAACCAGGGGGTACAGGTCCCCCTCCCCCCCCCCAACAAAAAAAAAAAATCCAACTCCGGTTTTCTCCCACTCTCAGGACCGTTTCACCTGTGCTATAGTCGTTAACCCATCCATCACTCATATTCCTCAGCTCCATTATATCCTTTGAATCCTCTGGTTGGAACATACCTTCATTTTCACCATACCGATATCCATACCGTTGCGCAGTTAAAACTCATGTTTGACTGTTGGCGAGCCATAATTGCTAAACCCGAACCGCAATCTATAAAATTGCCAATAGCCTCCTGTTCATTACTTTACTTCCACCTTCGATTCACTTTCATTCTCCCATTCATTCCACCGAAAGTTGTTATTCCTATGATCGTCCTTCATTCACGAAACCCTTTCATTTATCTGGTAACCTAGGTTTTAACATCCCATACTAGTTTACATTAGTCAAAGCATGGCACCCAAGGCCACGGCAAAGAAGCAAACGACTCCAAAAGATAAAGGCAGGAAAAAAATGACCGGTGAAGTCCAGAATGTTGACAGTATTGTAGAGGTCATGCCCAAGGTCGTTAACCCAGCTGCAAAGGTCACTCCTGAAGCTGCCAAAGTCGTTGCAGCAGATATTCCTGCAAATCCGCAGATAAATGTCGACCTCACACCCCTTGTTGATACCTACTTTAAAGTTGCAGACTGTCATTGTGAGTTTTATTTCTACGAGCTACATTAGTGGCTAAAACAAAAGCACTTGGATAACCAATACCCCCTCAAGTTTTTGGATTCTATGTTTCCTATGTTTTCTCTCCCTTAAACTCACCCATTCCCAGATCTAATTTCTTGGTGTCAGAAGCAATATACCCCTTTAACCAAGTTAGTGGTGGCTCAGAATGAGAACGTTCTGATCACCATATCCCCTGAAACCATTAATCAGATGCTTCTCATCCCTCCCTCTGACTCCTTATCATATCTTTCTCCTACTTCCCTCATGGATATTTACCACAAGTTCTCTTTCCCTTAGAGAGCTCAGATTTTTGACATATTCCTACCCAAGGATGCAGACTTACCAAAGAAAAATCCCCCATATGCATCCTCCATCTTTCCTATAGCTTCCAAGCACTACATCTCTCTCCTTTCCTATCTTCTAGGGTACCCCAATGATGAAACCGTTGATGAAGTCATCCTAGTTTTCCAATCTATCGTTAGTCTCGACAAATCACCATTGTTTATGTACAATTACAGTCATTTCTTAGATGATATTATACATGAGTTGATCAGGAGATCATTTCCAAGTTATGAAAATTTTCTCAAAAATTAAATTGTTCAAAATTTGTTGCATTTTGAATGACTGGAAAGGTCTCGTCATTTCGATTATGGTACCATGAACGGTTCTAGAAAACGAGGTCGTATGTGAAATTTATTGAGGTTTGAAATCTCCAGTAAACTACAAAATTAAGTTGACCAAGTTTGACTTTTAAAATTTGGAAAAGTAAAAAAAATAATATTCCAAAGAATATTTTGGGAATATTCCAACGAATATTCCAAGAATATTCCTTGAAATATTCCTTAGAATATTCCATTTGGGCCTATCAATGGTTGACAAGTGTCAGAGGCTCATTGGAGGTTAATTTGACTGTGCAAATTTGAACCGATAACGGTTGCCATGTTGCAGGCCTGGAGGCCGCCAGGTGGCCTCTAGTTCAATGGTTAACATTTTGTTATAAAATGTTTTGAAGACTTACAGGTTTCGAACACTGAACCACAGGTCAGGTAGAGCAACACTTTACTGTTGTGCCACGTGGGTGTTTCTTAACACTATTGAAATCCGAGGCGTATTACGGTTTAAATTTGAATGTGGCGGAAGGGTTAAGGGCTAGCCCCTTAGGGCTATCCCGTCCTAATGTTTTAGGAGCCATGACCATGGCCATAAGCCCGACGGTTAACTCAACCGACTGTAAATAGTGGCATGTGGCCACGTGTATATCACACAAAATGCCACAGTTTATGCTAACGGTCTAAGCGACGGTTAAAACACATATGACCAAACCTCCACAATAAATGTTAACCACGAGCGGTTACCACCAGTTTTGGTGCCTGTCTGCCATTTTCGGAGGTTGGTCAGTTTGGCGCTCTTATCTAGCAGTTACTCCACATTTGGCGGAGTTTGTTTAGGGATATTGGGCAAAACTGGTTTTGGCCATAACTCCCTCAATATTGAACCAAATTGGAGTAAATGTTAGTAAATTTTGGGTCTCTTCAACCTCCTGAACAGTTTGGAATAGGTTTCAGGTCGAACAGAGGTGATCTACATCAGCTTTTTCTTTGAATAAGATGAAGAAGCCATCAGGGCCATCATGGAGAAGGCACTGTATTGGGTAATATTTCATTGTTTAGTGTGAAACAAAAGCCATTTCTAGCTATTTTATATCTTCTGAAGTTGAATTTATAGCTGGTTTTTCCAATTGAGGCATATTTTTACCTGTGTAACCATTTTGAGAAAATTAATAGAGCAAGGACATGCCATTTGGGAGTCTTGGACCGGCAGATGCAGCTCAGGAGGGGTGAACTGCCTCAACAATTTGTTGTGTTATGTGATGGTGAATTTTACTTCTTGTGTATTTCTGCTGTGATATGTTAAACAGTAAATTTACTTAACTAATCCTCACACATAAAACTCAGAAAACATAACCCAAACTACTTTGTTTAACCTACAAGTCATGGAGAACACTTTGCACACTTTATTATATCAGAATGGATACTTTTCATAGCGTAACAAATACAATCCATTTCAGATCATGAGAAGTTCTTGAACTTCACTACTCAAGGAGAATTTAACTATTCATCTTTGATCATTCACATGATTTTGTTTCAACGGGAAGATATGTTGCCCGTTCATCTCAACAAGAAGGACGCTTAGGGAGTGAATCAATAAGTGATTCACTGGACATAATTGGTTAGAGCCTCGGAAACAACCACTTCTTTCTCATAGTTCATACACTCTTCATTCATCCAGTTAGGCAGTTCCTTACCATCCAATCAGAGCCTAGCATAGGAGAAGACATCAAAAGAACCCTGCACCTCAATGAACAAGCAAAGACTGGGGATTGGTATCTGTACAAAAATTACTCAGAGATCATGGTGTATGGTTGTGAGCTCCCACCATACAAACTCCCAAACTATGTGCCTATGAGGATCTTCTCTTTAGATTACATCAGGAAAATGATAAGTATGGATGAAGTGCACTTTGTTTCAGGAAATAGGAAATCCCAATTTAAACTCAAGGCCAATGTTGGATCTTTCATTTGTAATACCAGAGCAGCTGGTTTTAAGGAAAATATAATATTGAAGAATATGGGTTTTTTATCAAGTTCTACTTGGTCATATGACCTCCATGGAATTATTTCTACTCTGAGGGTTGAACTCAAGACAACCCCTTACACCCATACCTCAAGAGTAGAAATAGAGAAGTACATGATCAGAATGAATGGGTAGAAGGTACCTTACAAGAAGAAGATGAGAAATCCATGTCCACCTCGAATGTGCAAAAACCAGTCCCTAAAAGTAAATAATAAAAAAGGGTCAGAGAAGAGACACCCCATTCCAATGGACTTGTAGAAGAATTCATCTCACAACATAAGAGACATAAGTTCACTCCTTCCTTGCTTTCGGAAGAGAGACAACCAGAGATCATAGATTTGGGAGATACTGAAGTCTCCACATTTTCCAGTATTCCTCAGACTCCTCCATTAGCATCACCTGCAAGAGAGCCACTATAGATCATCAAGCATTCAAAGGATAGCTACTTAGAAGAACAAAATATTTTCTCCAAGTTCCTAGCAATCAAGCAAAAGAATGAAGCACTGAAATCAAATGTCTACAGCCAATTTTGGAGGCAAACATCTACATCTCAACATAGACTCCTCATTTCCTTTGACAGTGAGAAAAATAGGATGCAGATGGCCTTTCTGCAAGCAACAGTGCCATTTCCAAAAACACAGGTTGACTACAAGAAGACTGTCTTCTCATTTGATGCAAGACACCCACATCCTATTGATCAAATGGATATGCACAAGCAGTCAGGAGAGATGCTATTTTCAACCATAACTACAATGGCTATGTCTCTCTCAAAGTCAAAGTAGCACTGTCAAATATGCAGTCCCAGTTGAAAATTGAGAAGTTATCCTATTTTGCTAAAGATAATAGGATAAGGACCTTGGAAGAACTGGTAGTGAAAGTAGGGTATGATCCTCATAACTGCAAAGGAGCTGAAGAAATAATCAAGAAGAAAAATGCAGACATTGTTTCTTTGAGAAAGAAACTTTAGTTACCCTTGACTGAAGACCCACAGACAAAGGAAATTGCTCAAATTGAATCTAACAAGGAAGAGATGCTCAAGCTGATTATTGATAAAAATATGCAAATCCGAAAAATGGAACATATTGAAGAACTGCTGAAAGAAAAATCAGCACTCCAGGTAAATGTTGATCTCATTCTAACAACTCAGGCATATTCTGCAAATGCAGAAACCTCGGTAGCCTTGGACATAACTTATCCAACACAAATGGCTCAATATTTGGCCACACAAAAGCAAGCATATGAGAAGCTTAATCAGAATTTTCAACTTATGGAGTCACAAAATATTAAAAATGATACTTTGTATATAGGGGAAATGTAGAACAGTCATCGGTTGGAACTCAGAATTAAATAATTGGAGAGTGAAACTCTGATGGCATCAATGTTAGGAGAAGCTAAGGAGAATATTTGGGAGAAAATCAATGAATCCATTACTGAGATATGGCCATCAATTCAAATCATCTTTGAACAGCAGGAACTCATCCTCAAGTGCAAAATAGCAATACAAGAAGATAAGGATCAAATCCAAGAGAAGCCAAGTGAAGCTACTGATATGATCAAAGTTATTAATTCAAAAAAAAGGGAGGAGTTGGAAGAGATCAAGATCTCTGATAGGACTGCAGCCATTTTGGTGATCAAGAAGGTATTGCATAAAAGGAATTTGATCAACCAGTTGCAGACCAATTGTGAAGCCTTGAATGTTATTGTTCAACGTTTTAATAAGAAATTTAATGTTTTAAATCAGAAGGGAGTACTAGGTCTAGTGGGATTAGATGATAAGATGGTCAGGTTTGAAGATTATTGCAAAAAGCTATATACAATTGTTATAGACAAATCAAAGTTTGCAAATATCAAGGGACACATTACAAGCTACACTTTCCTTGAAGCTCTATAGTTTGATTTGATGATTCATCATCAAATTAAACAATTATTTATTCAAAAGCCAACTTTTGACAGATTCACTGAGGTGGATGGAATCTTCAAAAAAATGGTAAATATAGAGATCCCGGGTGAAGATCAGTGGGACATGTTTTGAGAGATTATTGAGTAAAAGATAAATTTTGCAGCAATGCCATCATTGCATCCTCTCTTATGACCATATGCAATGGAAACCCAAAGAAAATATATATGTCAAGGCTACTCAATATTGCCTCCTTGCAACCGTGACAACCACCTCCAGTCTACTTTTGATTTACTGAAAGTTGCTACAATTAATGTTATAGTCAGAGATATTTCAAATATTAGCTCAAAAGTTATTATAGAAGTTAATTTTTTAGGTAGCTTGCGAGAGATATTTTAATATCAACTTAGAAGTTATGGTAGAAGTTAATATTGTAGGAAATCTTCTGGATGATATTTTAGTTTTGGCCCTACGTGGCAGCTGTTAGTCATCAATAATTTTGATCTTATCCAAAGATGACTAAGTTGACAATCTCAAATTTCTAGAAACAATATTTTCAGAAACATTGTGAGTTCTAGAAATCTCACTGCCTTCATAATCCCAAGTCTATCAATTCACTGAAAATATTCACTCAAATCCTCCAAGTTATCCTACCATCTCAAAAAGAAACTGTTTTCAGGATATATTCCCCATTTTTTACCTCCATCTCCTCTACCAAATTTTGACTCATTTATACCTATCCCATCAGTCATTTCCCCCTTCAAAGAGGGGCTTCTTCCTCTTCACTAAACCTCAATTTCCTCTAAAAAAAACCCCTTTAAACCATTATAAACACCCTTACTTGGTTTAAAAACACCTTATTCTAACCAATAGAAACATCAAAAAGGCCTAAAAAACCCTCTTTTAGCCTTATATCCACATATTTAAACATATCAGGCCTTAAGCCCGTATGGGCTGAAAGCCCCAGCCCCTCTTCCTCATATAACCGAGGGATCGCAACCATTTGCTGAACGTAAGCTCCTCTCATCTAAATTTCTCGGTCCTATCTTTCCCACAGGACCATCTTCGTGCTTTATCTTTAGATCCCTTCATCCATACTTCATCCTGTGCCAGTTGCTTTTTCCCAATACAATCCCCATTGCTGATCAGACAAATATAACGGTTTTCGAACTCCTGCGACTCCTCTCCTCCCTCAATCATCCTCCCATCTGTCTACTCTGGGGAGCGATCTCCACCGTCAATCACCCGCGATCTGATGGCTATCATCCAACGTCAACTTTCCATCCCGCTACCCGACGAGAAAGCTTATGTTACCCACTGATCCCACCTCCCATTACTCCACCATCCGTCAAAACCTGTTTCGACAGTTGTCTCCCACTATTTTTTGTCCACCAAACTTGCACCCAGCCTTCGAGCTCCACCCACGTCATCGATCTCACCCCTTGAGATCTGACGACGCAGATCACAAATCGTACACATTTGTTCGCTTAGGTTTAACACCTCTTTTCCATGAGAAAAAAGTGGTTTTTCTCGGGACGCATGGTGATCGATGAATGGAATCGCATGCTCCCGCCTCAAAACCACTCACCACCCAAATTCAACGTGAAAAGCGATGATTTTCTGCAAAACTGCCGTCCTCCATTTCCACGCATAAATCAAATTTTTCATTGATTTCTCCTGGTTCTTCCTATGCAATCCCTCCTCCCATGCATATCCCCTTCCTTAGAACATTTCTCTGATGCCCCCAAACCCCTGAAGCGGTTTAATCCAGAAAAATGCAAGTTTTAAGCTAAAAAAAGTTGTTTATTTTTGCAGGTTTAGTGGCAGCCCGTACTAAAGGGCCATCCCACAGTTAAGTTGAGTGACTCAGGTCTCCGGATGACGATCCATGAGGCCAAATAAACGAAAAATGGGTTTAAAGGTTTGATCTCCAAAGTTTAAATCGATGCTTCATGGCCATTGATGCAATCAATGAAAGCCTCTAGCGCACCAAATAAACCCCTGCACAGAGAAACAGAGAAAATCAACGAAGTCTAAAAGAATGAAGGAAGATAACAGAGATTAAAGCTTAAACGAAGATTAAAGGATGAAAGCACAGTTAAAGACAAATGAACCAAAGTTTAAAGAGGTCTGAAAGTGTTAAAGACAACATGATGAATTATGAAGGCCAAAAGCAGAATCAGACTTTAAATACATTTTGATGATGAAATTGAGGAAAATTAGGCTAAAGTAGCCTCGAATACATCAACCAAGGGTAGTTATTCACTCAGAAAATCAATTTCCACCTATAGCCTACTTTCTACCTACAAAGACTAATCAAATAGTTTTTTTTTTTTTCACAAAGAAAAAATTCGTAATTTTATTTATGAGAAAAAAAAATTACATGTTGTATGAGCTGGTATATGTCCAAAGACATTCAAAATGCCACAAATAAAAAGCAAAGGGGATACATTTAAGATTTTCTCCCCTTCTTCTTTTCAACCTTACGCCAAGCACCAAGTGTTGGCTCGGTCTCGATAAGGACAAGTTGATTTCCTTCTGTTGGTGCTCCATTGTCCTTATCAGAGTCAGATGTGTCTGATGTATGTGTTCTTTTGTATCCTCCACTGTCTAGTGTTCCATGTTCCATATCCTGCTGAGTCTTTGTGGTAGTGTTGAGCTGCTCTTGCATTTCCTGTTCTTGTGTGCCCAAGGAAGTATCTGTTTGTTGATTCTCATGTGATGTTGGTTCCACCTCTTCTTCATGTAGTTCTGGCTCTTCAGATGGAAATTGCCAACCTTTTTCCGCTTTGCCTGTTTTCTTCTTTTTCCTATTATCCCTTTTTGCTGCCGGGCATGTGTTTTGTAGGTGGCCTGTGCATCTGCATATCCGGCATCTGAAGGATGTGTTCTCATAGTCTAAATGCTGTGTCCATCTCTGTTGTTTGTTGTTCAGCAAAATGGACTCTGGGAGTCCTTTGCTCAAATCAGCCTCCACACAGATTCGTGCGAAGGTGAATATGCGCTCTTCTAGGCATTGAGTGTCTGTTTTAATGTATCTTCCAAGGGTGTTTCCAATGCAGCCAAGAACATTTTCATTCCAAAAATGTAGCAGGAGATTGTAGAGCCTTACCCAGACCGGCATTTTGGTCACCTCCATGGTATTGGCATCAAAATTTGGGAACCAAGGTGTAATGAAGAGTCTCGTGGAGCCCCAGAACCATGGTCCCTGGCTGATAATGGCATCTCTGACCTCAGTGGATGTAAATTTGACAATGAAGAACCCCTTAGAGCATAGGTGTATTTCACAGTCCATAGTCCAATTTGTAAAAATCCAATGGAACAGCTCCATTGGTTTGGGCCAGAAGCAGTTGAATCTGCCTATAATTGCTTGGGATTCGTAGGCAGTTCTATGCATATCAATATCTAGACTGTCTATGTTTATTTCAGGCACGCTGTCCTGCAGTTCTACAATATATGGCTTGGGAGAACTTTCAGCAGGGGCGGCAGGAGTTGTGGGAATGTTCTTGTCCCCCTGTAATACATTCCTATATGAACCTTTTGTGGGTACTGTTTTGGATGCACCAGCACCCATGGAGGATCCATGTGCCCTGTTTTGGCCCATCATTCCACCCCTCAGTCTGAGGTTGAGGCAGATGGATGACCCAGTGGCGATGGAGTAGTCATTAACCGAGCAATGGTCAGCTAGAGCTTTCCCCCCAAAAATCAGAGACTGTGAAAAAACAGGGTAACCCGCAATAGAATGGATTTCTTCTTTCAGGTGTAGTATAGAATCTACTATTCGAATCCATAAAATAAAGCAGTTACCTACAGGAGGCTTAATGAACACTTGAAATGGATTCGTGCCTACCTGAGAATCGATATTGCAGATAAGCTGGCTGCGATTTTTGTTTATAGGCACATCATCGTGGGCTTGTTACTGGATCAGAAGTTCCGAGTGCATCCACAGAGACCGCTGAAGGTCTGTATTCCTTGTCTCAGCAGCTTTGGAGAAGTAAGGCCCTTGTAGCCTCTGTATTATATGCAGCTGTGGAAGCCGCAATGCATATGATCCCCAAGAGCGCTGGTCCGAAGCCCAATAATCGCCCATCATCGAGGACCAGGCCGTGGATGAGAAAGCCGGTATGTAAAGGGGGAAATCAAGTGGTATCCACTCCCAATGAACGAGTAAAACTGAAATCTCAGCCTGAGTAATCGACCGAAAGAACAGAGTATTGTGCGCATTGGCACCATGAGCGGTGCAGCAAAGCACAAAACCCAGCGTTGGTTCAACGCCAAAGCCACCAAAGAACCCATGGCACTCGCAGGGGCTTATTCCATACCTCTCTATAGTTTTTGATAGACTGGTCAGGCACCAGTGCCCCTTTCTGTTGGTTCTGCAGGGAGTCCATGAACCTGTCACAGCAGAAATATAGAATCCCACCGGCGCGAATGGATTCTCAGCCCCAATCGAGTCGCAATGAACAGCACGGGTAACGCAATGTCTCATGCCATGGATGCGCCTCCAGAGCATTGATCTCCAGCCTGCGGCGGCGATGGAGGACTGTAACCCTAGAACGAAGAGAAATTCTCCCGTGCGCGCCATCCAGAATATTTCTTGAATTCAATTCATACTAATCAAATAGTTATTTCACAAAATAAAATATTTAAACTGTCAGAATAGTTATTGTAAAATATAAGGATAAAGCCTTAAAAGTCAATCTTTTCTCCTATCTTTCTCTCAAAATTTAATACAGAGTTATTAAAACAGAGAAGTAGTTGCAGCTGTTCCTATCTTATGCCTTGCATGGTTTTCAAGGTTAGGAATGCATTTACTTTGTATTTAATAACACTTAAACCCTAAAATAGTTCCACCTTCTCATTTGCAGCATAAATACTACATCAGAACTCATTGTATTGTTGGCATTTGATGACTCTTTGAAGTAATACACAGTCTTGTTGAAGTTGAAAGGAAATTGATGTTTTGGAACTTATGGATGTCTTGATCTGTTTTTTGATGGAGAAGGCTCTGTCATTGGATCCCTGAGCTTGGATATTGGTGAAGTACTCTAAATCTGTTATTTTTATTTCCTATTTCCTTATTCTCTGTTGCAGTAGAGTAAATATTTTAGGCTAAGAAATGTCTTTTGAAAGCACCTTAGTTCTGTTTACTCTTCACTGTCTTCATGTTTTCTTCTACTAGGATATTTTAGAGAATTCTTAATTGCTCTCTAGAACCCCTATGCTTGTTTATTTCTTAAATAGTTCAATACAATTGGTCTCAAACATGATTTATGGTTTTCCCTGCTTACTTGTTGCCGCTTAAAAACTGTTTCTGAAGTCTCCCTTCAAAGTACCATTGTTTAAAGTTTTCCAAAGAGGTTTTTTTCTGATCATACCCTTTGTACTGGCTTAACTAATTGTTTTGAAGGTCTTTATAGCTGTAATCTAAGATGTCTAGGAGTTCCCTCTTCTATGAATGCAGTTATGTGTGAATCTTGAATTTTTTCTTATCCTTGAAGGTGGAATCACTAGAAGTTAAATGAGTTTCTCGCCTTCTATATTTCATTGGAAAATTTTGTCTTGAAATTATTATTTGTTGAAGTGTGGTTTGTAGAATTTATGGTTAGCCCTATCTATTGAATGCCTCTTTATGTTCAGATAATTTTTTAAGTCCCTTTGTTGAGAAGTACATATAATTAAGGATTCTTAATTTTCCTTAGTTCTAATTTTCATTCTAAACCATTGATGTTCATTTCATTTCACCTGCAAAGACCTTAAAGATCCACTGGCCAAGTTAGATTTTCCTTTTGATACCCCTGATCCATTTATGAACTTGTTACAACTTCCATTTGACTCCATTGCCCAATGACTTGGAGATTCCCTCATTCTAACTATGTTGCCTAGATCATCATGTCCAACCAAAAAATCAAACAAATTCATGCTTAATAACTAGCCTAAAATCAACCCTTAAAAAGAAAACAAGTCTTATCTTTGCAAACAATTGAGAGATCCCTCTCTGAGACTAGGAAGGATAGGTCCTAGAGCTCTAAAGACTGGTTTTGATGTTGCCTTGTCACTTGGTATACCAATCTGCCAAATCACAAGACTACAACATAATGGAGATCACGGTGGGACTCCTGAGTACATAGTTGCCTGAATACCTCTTAAGACTCTTTAGACCCTTAGTTTGACATAGAAAATCTAGTGAATCTGCCACCTCGTCGCCACCACAACATAATGGCGATCAAGATGGGACTTCTGAGTACATATTAGCCTGACAAACTCTTATAGGCTCATCAGTCCTTCAGTTACCTCATAAAATCAGCTGATAAGCCATCGAGTAGACTCTGCTTGTTTCACCACCTTAGCTAAGTGATGAAATCAAGTATAGGACACTCTTACAAACCATAGAACCATATAAAAAATTATAAAACCCAAAAAAATTCAGATTGGTCTTTGAAATACTTATTGGTGGTGGACCATAAAACATTTTACCTTCCAAAAAGCTAAAAATTTCCACCTGGCGACTCCACTAGCCCCAGTAGGCCTATTACCTCACTAGTACTCCTGATTTCCTTAGGATTGTGTTAACCATCCCTAAAAAAAGTTTAGAAGTCTAGTCCCATATTTTGTTATTTCATTAAACACTGAGAGAGGTTAATCTTTGAAAAACAGTCCTTAAGCTTTTTAGCCTCTCCAAATTTTGAAATTGAAATCTAGCTTCACATAGGATCTATACCAGATATCATCTAGACCCTAATCCTCCTACAATAGTTGATGACCCAGAAAATATTTTGTGGCAAACTTCTAGATCTGGAAATTTAACAACTGTTAGGACTATCCAAAGAACAAGATATGTCCCTGAAAACCTTACAGTCTTGAAAGATCCTCACTTTGACTTGCCTCATACAAAGAAATTATTTAGAACCAAGTCATATAGTGATATTGACCAAGCTAATCTTGAGCCCACAGATTTACAACAGAGCTCCAGTAGAGAAGCCTCACCTTCTACTCCACCTAATTCTCAGTTTCTCCATCACTTCAGCTCCTTTCATAACAAATCTTCTCAAAATCATTTTGCTGGCCCAAGTGTTTCCTCCACTCCCATTCACACACCCACTGTTTGAAACACTCCATTTCAGCCCACATTTCCTCTTGTAAATCCCCCATTATTTCCTATCATGGCTGCATGGTATGCCCCATTAGTGTTACCACAACCTCTAGTTCCCTTACCAAATGATTATCAATCCAAAATTCCCCATTTCACTTGAACCGAATCTACTACTTCCCAACATCATGTAGAAAAGATGGATGATGCTTTTGATTATATGGAAATAGAAGAAGAGACCATTAAGATGAGAATTTTCGCTCAAATTTTAGGAGGAGAAGCCAAAAAATGGTTCAAAGGGTTAACTCCTCAAAGCATAAATGATCTGCCTTCTTTATATCAAACATTCACAAACAAATGGGAAATTAAAAAGAACCCTCTCCAAATCCTTGCGAATATAGAAACCTTAAGAGAAACAACGATCTTGAGCCCACAGTTCTGTTGAAACTCCAGTGAAAAGCCTCATAATATACTCACAGTTCGTTCGGTTTCTCCATCACTTCGACTCCTTTTCATAACAAATCTTCTCAAGAAGCCAGGTACCTTTTGCCCCAGTGTTTCCTCCACTCCCATTCACACACCCACTGTTTGAAACACTCCATTTCAGCCCACATTTCCTCTTGTAAATCCCCCATTATTTCCTATCATGGCTGCATGGTATGCCCCATTAGTGTTACCACAACCTCTAGTTCCCTTACCAAATGATTATCAATCCAGAATTCCCCATTTCACTTGAACCGAATCTACTACTGCCCAACAACATGTAGATAAAATGGATGATGCTTTTGATTACATGGAAATAGAAGAAGAGACCATAAAGATGAGAATATTTGCCCAAATTTTAGGAGGAGAAGCCAAGAAATGGTTTAAAAACTTAACTCCTAATAGCGTAAATGATCTCCCTTCTTTATATCAAACAGTCATAAATAAATGGGAAATTAAAAATAACCCTCTCCAAATCCTTTCTGAATATAGAAACCTTAAGAGAAACACTGATCTTGAGCCCACAGATTTACAGCAGAGCTCTAGTAGAGAAGCCTTACCTTCTACTCCACCTGATTCTCAGTTTCTCCATCACTTCAGCTCCTTTCATAACAAATCTTCTCAAAATCATTTTGCTGGCCCATGTTTCCTCCACTCCCATTCACACACCCACTGTTTGAAACACTCCATTTCAGCCCACATTTCCTCTTGTAAATCCCCCATTATTTCCTATCATGGCTGCATGGTATGCCCCATTAGTGTTACCACAACCTCTAGTTCCCTTACCAAATGATTATCAATCCAAAATTCCCCATTTCACTCGAACCGAATCTACTACTGCCCAACAACATGTAGATAAAATGGATGATGCTTTTGATTACATGGAAATAGAAGAAGATACCATAAAGATGAGAATATTTGCCCAAATTTTAGGAGGAGAAGCCAAGAAATGGTTTAAAATCTTAACTCCTAATAGCGTAAATGATCTCCCTTCTTTATATCAAACATTCATAAATAAATGGGAAATTAAAAATAACCCTCTCCAAATCCTTTCTGAATATAGCAACCTTAAGAGAAACACTGGGGAAATTTTCCATGATTATTGCACTAGATTCAATAGTGTTTACAATGCACTTCCCCCAAACATGAAACCTCCACTAGGCTTGGCCTTAGCTAAATTTCCTGAAGGTTTTGATCCAGACATGGCCTACCAGCTAAGAGAAGGAGACCCCTTAACCTTAGAAGATATTCAAAGGGGAGCCATAAGTGTAGATGAAAATCTGATTGAGAAAAGATCTAGGTTTAAATCAAAGAAAAGAGTTACATACAAAGATGAAACAATGGCCTCAACCTCATCATCTGATACCAAAATTGACAACTTAGTGAGGGTAATGGAAAGAATGCTTGAGAAAATAAATTTAAATGACAACATGCCTCCAAGAGAAAATCAAACCAACCCCCAAAAATGAAATAGAAATCCTAATTTCAGAAGAGACCCTATGCCAGATAGACAAAGAGATAATGATCAGCAAATTAGGCCTCCCTTTTAGCAAAACTATGTAGATCAAGAGGGAGAAAGGGAAACCGAAAGGTTGGAAGAAAATCATGTAAATTTAATAGGGTCTAATAGTGAGAATGATGTTTTTCTCACTGAATAAGAACAAGGGTTCTTCTCCTTAGAACAAACTAACACAACCTATGAGAATTTTGAAGGTTATAGATTGGGGTTTGAAAATGAAATAATGGAGGTCCACAAACAATATGATCTTAGAAGCAAAGGGAATCTAGAGATTTACAATGACAACAACACTAATACTGTTGTTAGGAAAACTTTAGAAAATCAGCCTAAAAAGACAGAAAATAATACCAACACAGTGGCCAAGAGAACTTATTTAAATAAATAAAAAAACAACCAACAAAGTGTTGAACAAAGCTGCCCTAGTACCTCTATTAGTGGCCCTAACAAATCTTTCCTAAATAACAGTCCAAATAAAATTCAGAAAATCAAAATTGCTGAAAGAACTATGCTTGACAAAACAAATGTAAATATGTCAAAAACAACAATTCATTTTAGCCTTGAGGGTGAGATTGCCAAGATCAAAATTAGAATACCTCTAACTGAAATAGTAACCTAGGATGTATATAACAACCAAGTTTTGAAAGCTTTGAATATAGGCAATGATACTGATACTTTAAACTTGACAGATGACAAACCAAAATTGATGTTTGGTCCTGAAGTTGAAGGAAAATACCAAGAAGGGGTTGTTCCTCCCTTCTATGTTAGCTTGAACATACATAATAAAATCTTGCACAATGCCATGCTAGACTCAGGTGCTTCCGATAACCTTATGCCCAAATTAGTAATGGAAAGCCTAGGCCTAGAAATTACTAAACCATATAAAGACCTATAATCATTTGATTCAAGCAGATTCAAGTGCTTGGGTCTAATCAAAGATTTATGTGTCAACTTGGCACAAATTCCTGCCAAAGGTCTCGTTATGGACATAGTCGTAGCTGATATTCCCCCAAATTATGGCATACTTCTATCTAGATCATGGGGAGCCAAGCTTCAGGGAAGCCTTCAAATGGACATGTCTTATGCCACCATCCCAATGTTTAATCAAACCAGAAGATTATACAAGGAGTCTCATATGAAATACATGATGAGCAACATAGATAGGCCCAACAACACTCTTGTCTACTCCATTCACTCATATTTGGATTCCTTTATATTATATAATGAGGATGAAATTAGTCAACAAGAAAAGGAAAACAAAGAACAGTTTGGTCCACCAGAAAAGTCAAATCTGACCTCAACTCAAGTACAAAACAAATCAAACTCTAGCAGCCTTGAACAACAGAAAGGAAATGAAAATGAGACAGAAACACTTTGGAAAATGAGTTTTGATGGCTCTTGTAGAAAACTAGGTTCAGGGGCTGGTGTATGGATACACAATACAAACAAAGGTTATTCCTATAAACTAGATTTTCCATGCACCAATAACATTGCAGAATATGAAGCCCTCCTCCTTGGACTACATCTACTCAAAGAATTAGAAGCTAAGAAAATATCAATCCAAGGAGATTCTGAGCTAATCATCAAGCAAATAAAAGGGGAGTATTCAGCCAAAAACCCAAGATTAAGAGAATATAAGAATGTTTCCCTTGATCTCCTGAAAACATTTGAAAAATATGAACTCACTTTCATACCAAGAGCTCAAAATCACCTAGCAAATGAGCTTGCCTTTGCTACTAGCAATTGCCAAATACCACAGATTAATGAACAATTCAATGTAAAAGTAAAAAACAGGCTCACAGTACCTAACAATGAAGACTATTGACAAGTGTTTGAAGGTGACAAGCACATAGATGACTTTCTGCAATCAAGGAATGATTTTGCCATACCAACACCTACTTCAAGCCATAAAGAAAATTTTTAAATGAATAACAAATCCCTGAAATAGAGTTGTCCTCTTCTGCTGATATAAACCAATTTGAACATCTTTTTAAAGCAGAAATAGTTGACAATACAGACCAAAAAAACCTGGAAGTTTTACAATGTAAAAATGATACAATTCCAAGAAGTTTTACACCATTAGAGCAGCTCTTTGATTTTAATGATGTAGCCAAAGAACCAAGAATGGAGCCTATAGAAACAAATATATAAGAACATAACATAGGTAGCCTAGCATAACCCAAAATGATGAAGCTATCCAACACTCTTCCAGCTCATATCAAGTAGCAATACATAGAACTTTTCAAATAATTTGAAGATGTGTTTGCATGGGGATACAAGGATATGAAATCATATGATACTAACATCATTCAACACAAAATTCCTCTTAAGGAAAATCAAAAACCTTTCAAACAAAAACTAAGAAGGATAAACCCTGTTTTATTACCTTTAGTTGACAAAGAGATCAGGAAAATGTATGATGTTGGGATTATAGTCCCCCTTAGATACTCAGAATGGGTTTCCAACCTAGTATCTGCTAGGAAGAAGACCGGGGAAATCAGGCTTTGCATTGAATTCATAAATCTAAATAGAGCCTCCCTAAAAGATAACTATTCCTTGCCAAAAATGGATCACATACTTCAAAGGGTGGTTGGGTCTAAAAGAATATCACTGTTGCATGGGTTCTCAGGTTACAATCAGGTGTTAGTACTCCCAAGTGATCAACATAAAACTACTTTCACTACACCTTGGGGTACATTCATGTATGTCAAAATGCCATTTGGTTTGATGAATGTAGGGGCCACCTTCCAAAGGGCCATGGACATAGCCTTCTCAGAAGATATTGGCTATTTTATAATCATTTACCTTGATGAAATTACTGTTTTATCCAAAACTGATGAAGAACACTTGATTCATTTAAAAAGAGTTTTTGAGAAATGTAGAAAGTATGGCTTATCTTTGAATCCCAAGAAGCATTAGAGAAATTTTGAGGTTTAAAATGGGCCTCTTAAGAAAAATGTACAACCAAAATAAACTTTATAAGAACCAACAGGATTCAAGATGATGATGTCAACCATGGGGGATGATTCACCATTTTTGGGGTAAAAAAGTAAAAATAATAAAAAATATTAAAATATTAAAACTATTTTTTCAATTTGTATTTTCAACTTATCTCCCTAAGTTTTTACTCAAATTTTGAGTGGGAGTACTTTTTGGGTGTAAAATTTAATTCTTCACCCAAGGAATACCCATGTTGCATAATTTTGATGGACCCTGCTACACGAAAAATGAGAAATACATGAAAAAGGGTGATTGCAATCATGTTTTTCATGTATTTCTCATTTTTCATGTAGCAGGGTCGATTGAAAGTATGCAACATGGGTACTCCTTGGGTGGTGAATCAAATTTTGCATCCAATGACTGTTCCTGCTCGAAATTTTAGTAAACCCATAAGGAGATAAGTTGAAAATACAGGTTAGAAAAGTAGTGTTTTCTTTTTTTCCCTCTAAAATTTGATGATGTAATCTAAATTTATCTTATTATTTCCACTATTATTTTATAATTTCCTTAGGAGGCCCATTTTAGACCTCAAAATTCCCCTAATGACACTCTTTGGTCTCCGTGAAGGAAAAATTCTTGGCCACATAGTTTATGAAGAAGGAATCAAAGTAGACCCTAAAAGGATTGATAGCATATTGAAAATCAGCCATCCTAGAAACCTCAAAGAATTGAAATTTTTCATTGGGAAGATAAATTTTTTAAGGAGGTTCATCCCCAACCTTGCTGAGCTATTGAGAAATATCACAAACATGCTAAATAAAGAGATAGGTCTTAAATGGACAATACAAGCTAAACAGTCATTTGAACTAGTGAAATAAGCCCTTACTCAAACACTGGTTCTTATCAGTCTTGATTTCACCAAAGGTTTGTCCATATTTTCTTTTGCATCTGAACATACAATAGCTGCAGTATTACTACAAAAGAACACTATGGGGAAAGAACAACCAATATCCTTTTTTAGTAGGGCCTTAAGAGATGCTCTACTCAAATATAAAATCATGGAGAAACAAGACTTACCCTTTGTAAAAGCATTGAAAGACTTTAGAGTCTACATTTTACATTCTCACATCATTTCTTTTGTCCCACATGTTGTTGTCAAGGACATTCTAAGTTAAGGCCCTGATGGTAAAAGGGGAAAATGGATTGCTATTATTCTAGAATATGACTTAGAAATCAGGCCCACCAAACTAATCAAAGGGAAGGGATTAGAAAAACTCATGGCTGAGTCAAACTTCCAAGATTTAGATATGAATATGGTTGATATTTTGGAAGAAATAGAAGAATTCACAGCTCCATTCATTAAAGAAACCTTTGGGAATTCACCTTGGTATGCTGATATCATATATGTACTGCTAGTCTATCTAAAAACCCCTCCTTCTCTGTCAAAAACTAAAGCTATATTTTTAAAACAGAAGGCTTTGAATTATGACATATTAGATGGGGTTATATATGTGAAAAATGTTGTTGGTATACTTAAATTTTTTCTTGAGATGGATGCAGGAAAAATCATGCATGAGCTGCATGAGGGAGAATGTGGGGGACATATTTATTGGAAGACCACAGTAAATAAAATCCTCAGATCTGATTACTATTGGCCCACCCTTTTCCCAGATACTCAGAAACTGGTCATGTCCTACCATAAGTGTCAAATTTTTGATGGTAAGTGAAAAATCCTTCATTTAACCTTACATCCCATCAGTGTTGAGGCTCCCTTTCAACAATGGGGCTTGGACTTCATTTGGTAAATCCACCCATCTTCATCAACCCAACATAAATGTATCCTCACCGCCACTGATTATTTTAGCAAGTGGATAGAAGCTATACCTTCTAGGAATGCTACTGACTCTGTCATTATCAAGTTCCTTGAAACTAACATACTATCCAGATTTGGTTGTCCTAGAAAAATTATCACAAACAATGTTGCTGCCTTCAAATCCAAAAAAATGGTTGAATTTTGCTATAAATACCATATCACATTGGGTCATTCTACTGCCTATTATCCCCAAGGGAATGGACTAGCTAAATCCTGCAACAAAATCCTGATCAATATTATCAAAAAATTGTTGGAACAAAATCAGATAACATGGCATAGTAAGCTTATTCATGCTTTATGGGCTGACATATTAACCACCAAGAAATCAATAAATATGTCTCCCTATCAGCTGGTTTATGGCATGGATGCAATCTTCCCATCATCTTTAGGAGTTCCAGTCATGAAGCTCCTCCAATAAGTAAAATATGAAGAAAATGATATGCGAAGAAGGATAAATCAGACCATTCATTTACAATAGTCCAAAGAGGAAGTGTGGAAGAGAACAAAAACAGTCCAAGAAAGCATCAATAAATTATTTGACAAAAGGACTAAAGAAAATGATTTCCAAGTTGGAAATATTGTTCTAAAGTGGGATTCCAGAAGGGAAGAAAAAGGTAAACATGGTTAGTTTGAGATTCTATGGAAAGGGCCCTATATCATTCATTCCATTAGGGGTCATAATGCATTCTTTTTGTGAGAGTTGAATGGAGAAGATTTATTTGGAGGTCCTATCAATGGCAGGATGCTCAAGCACTATTTCTGTCAAGAATCCTAGTTTCAAATTTTTCATTCATTATATATAACATTTCATAAAGAAGTCCTGGAAAATACAAAAACAATAAAAGAAAAGAAAAAGAAAAAGAGAGCAGATTCAAAAGAGGTGCAGCCCCATACCCAAAAAGAGAATTTTTCTAAAAGTGTGCAAGTCTAAATGCCATTGCTGATTCAAAATGATATCTTATTCAATCATCTAGCCTAATCATGTCTGAACATGCTTTAAATTTATGTTGATAAGTTAGTAAAAACATTGATTGATAAGATCATTTCAGAATTGACTTATTCAGAAAAAGATGGATTAGGAGATTGAAAAGATACTCGTTCCACATGCTCAAAACAGAACCAAAGAGATAGATAAGGATGCCTTAAAAAGGACAAATCATGGCCTTATCTTTCTAATTTACTTTTTAAGCAAAAATAATGTTTGTGTGCAGCTTGTTCAAAATGCCACAACCATGGTTGATCAAACTGTTTAACCTGATTTGAACCATGTTTTAAATTTTCATGTCAATGGCTAGAGAATCAAGATTGCCAAACAATTTAATCTTGGCAGTCAGTTAGTATAGGTAGGGAATAAAAAGAGTTCAACAGTTTATTCTAGACTCTTGGAAGAAATAAGGATAGGGTTAGATAGTTTATTTTATGTTTTCAAAAAATAAAATGTCAAAGAGTTTGCCACTTCAAATGCATTCCAAGAAGAGAAAATTCTAGGACAAGTAGGAATGGGTAGGTAGAAAGACTGTGTGAAAAGGATTATATATTGCAGATTGTCAAAAATTTGTCTTTTTCAAAGAAATATCAACAAGAAAAAGAAGAAATTTTCCCAATGGAAAGGCACTGGTCTGCTGAAACTCAAAGATTTATTTTCTAAGGTTCCGGACACCTTGAAAAGATAGCTGCCCTCCCCAAGTGGTGCCACTGTTAGTCATCAATAATTTTGATCTTATCCAGAGATGACTAACTTGACAATCTCAAATTTCTAGAAACAATATTTGCAGAAACATTGTGAGTTCTAGAAATCTCACTGCCTTCATAATCCTAAGTCTATCAATTCACTGAAAATCTTCACTCAAATCCTCCAAGTTATCCTTCCATCTCAAAAATAAACTATTTTCAGGCTATATTCCCCATTTTTCACCTCCATCTCCTCTTCCAAAATTTCACTCATTTATACCTATCCCAATAGTCATTTTCCCCTTCAAAGAGGGGCTTATTCCTCTTCATTAAACCTCCATTTCCTCTATAAAACCCCTTTAAACCATTATAAACACCCTTATTTGGTTTAAAAACACCTTATTCTAACCTATCAGAACATCAGAAAGGCCTAAAAAACCCTCTTTTAGCCTTATATCTGCCTATTTAAACATATCAGGCCTTAAGCCCCTATGGGCTTAAAGCCCCAGCCCCTCTTCCTCATATAACCAAGGGATTGCAACCATTCTCTGAACATAAGCTCCTCTCATCCGAAGTTCCCAGTCCTATCCTTCCCACAGGACCATCTTCGCACTTTATCTTTAGCCCCCTTCATCCATACTTCATCCTGAGCCACTTGCTTTGTCCCAATACAGTCCCCACTGTTGATCGGACAAATCTAACGGTTGTCGAACTCCCCCGACTCCTCTCCTCCCTCAATCATCCTCCCATCCGTCTACTCCGAGGAGCGATCTCCACCGTCGATCACCCCCGATCTGATGGCTATCATCCAACCTCAACTTTCCATCCCACTACCCAACAAGAAAGCTTAAGTCACTCGCTGATCCCACCTCCCATTACTCCACCATCCATCCAATCCAGTTTTGACACCTGTCTCCTACTATTTTCCGTCCACCAAACTTGCACCCAACCTTCGGGCTCCACCCGCGTCGTTGATCTCACTCCTTGAGATCTGACAAAGTAGATCGAAAATTGGGCACGTTTGATCACAGAGGTTTAACACCTCTTTTCCACACGAAAAAAGTGGTTTTGCTCAGGACACATGGAGATCAATGAATGGAATCGTGTGCTCCCACCTCAAAACCACTCACCGCCCAACTTCAACGTGAAAACTGTCGGTTTTATGCAAAATTTCCATCCTCCATTTCCACGCATAAATAAAATTTTTCGTTGATTTCTCCTAGTTCTTCCTGTGTAATCCCTCCTCCCATGCATATCCCCTTCCTCAGAACATTGCTCCGATGCCCCCAAAACCCTAAAGCAGTTTAATCCACAAAAATGCATGCTTTAAGCTAAAAACATTGTTTATTTTTGCAGGTTTAATGGCGGCCCGAACTAAAGGCCCATCCCACAGTCAAATTGAGTGACTCAGGTCTCCGGATGATGATCCATGAGGCCAAATAAACAAAAAATGGGTTTAAAGGTTTGATCTCCAAAGTTTAAATCGATGCTTCATGGCCATCAATGCAATCAATGAAAACCTCCAGCACACCAAAGAAACCCCTGCACAGAGAAATAGAGAAAATCAATGAAGTCTAAAAGATCGAAGGAAGAGAACAGAGATTAATTCTTAAACGAAGATTAAAGGATGAAAGCATAGTTAAATACAAATGAACCAAAGTTTAAAGAGGTCTGAAAGTGTTAAAGACAACATGATGAATTATGAAGGCCAAAAGCAGAATTAGAATTTAAATACAGTTTGATGATGAAACTAAGGAAACTTAGGCTAAAGTAGCCTCGAATACATCAACCAAGAGTAGTTATTCACTCAGAAAATCAACTGCCACCTGTAGCCTACTTTCTACCTACAAAGACTACAAAGAAACCCCTGCACAGAGAAATAGAGAAAATCAATGAAGTCTAAAAGACCGAAGGAAGAGAACAAAGATTAAAGCTTAAACGAATATTAAAGGATGAAAGCACAGTTAAATACAAATGAACCAAAGTTTAAAGAGGTCTGAAAGTGTTAAAGACAACATGATGAATTATGAAGGCCAAAAGTAGAATTAGAATTTAAATACAGTTTGATGATGAAACTAAGGAAACTTAGGCTAAAGTAGCCTCGAATACATCAACCAAGAGCAGTTATTCACTCAGAAAATCAACTGCCACCTGTAGCCTACTTTCTACCTAGAAAGACTAATCAAACAGTTATTGCACAAAATAAAATATTTAAACTGTCAGAACAGTTATTGTAAAAGATAAGGATAAAGCCTTAAAAGTCAATCTTTTCTCCTATATTTCTCTCAGAAGTTAATACAGAGTTATTAAAACAGAGAAGTAGTTGCAGTTGTTCCTACCTTATGCCTTGCATGGTTTTCAAGGTTAGGAATGCATTTAATCTGTAGTTAATAACACTTAAACCCTAAAATAGTTCCACCTCCTCATTTGCAGCATAAATACTGCATCCGAACTCATTGTATTGTTGGCATTTGATGACTCTTTGAAGTAATACATAGTCTTGTTGAAGTTGAAATGAAATTGATGTTTTGGAACTTGTGGATGTCTTGACCTATTTGTTGATGGAGAAGGCTCTGTCATTGGATCCCTGAGCTTAGTTTTTGGTGAAGTACTCTAAATCTGTTATTGTTATTTCATGTTTCATTATGTTTCATCATTCTCTATTGTAGTAGAGTAAAAAGTTTAGGCTAAGAAATTTATTTTGAAAGCACCTTAGTTCTTTTTACTCTTCACTGTCTTAATTTTTTCTTCTGCTAGGACATTTTAGAGAATTCTTAATTTCTCTCTAGAACCCCTATGCTTGTTTATTTCTTAAATAGTTCAATACAGTTGGTCTGAAGCATGATTTATGGTTTTCCCTGCTTACTTGCTACCACTTAAAAACTGTTTCTGAAGTATCCCTTCAAAGTACCATTGTTTAAAGTTTGCCAAAGAGGTTTTGTTCCGATCATACCCTTTGTACTGGCTTAAATAATTGTTTTTAAGGTCTTTATAACTGTAATCTAAGATGTCTAGGATTTCCCTCTTCTATGAATGTAGTTATGTGTGAATCTTGAATTTTTTCTTATCCTTGAAGGTGGAATCAGTAGAAGTTTAATGAGTTTCTCGCCTTCTATATTTCATTGGAAAATTTTGTCTTGAAATTATTATTTGTTGAAGTGTGGTTTGTAGAATTTATGGTTAGCCTTGTCTATTGAATGCCTCTTTATGTTCAAATAATGTTTTAAGTCCCTTTGTTGAGAAGTACATATAAGTAAGGATTATTAATTTCCCTTAGTTCTACTTTTCATTCTAAACCATTGATGTTCATTTCATTTCACCTGCAAATACCTTAAAGATCCACTGGCCAAGTTATATTTTCCCTTTGATACCCCTGATCCATTTATGAACTTGTTCCAACTTCCCTTTGACTCCATTTCCCAATGACTTGGGGATTTCCTCATTCTAACTATGCTGCCTAGATCATCATGTCCAACCAAACAATCAAACAAATTCATGCTTAATAACTGGCCTAAAATAAACCCTTAAAAGCAAACAAGTCTTATCTTTGCAAACAATTGATAGATCCCTCTCTGAGACTAGGAAGGCTAGGTCCTAGAGCTCTAAAGACTAGTTTTGATGTTGCCTTGTCACTTGGTATACCAATCTGCCAAATCATAGGACTATTACAGCAACAATTGTCAAAATTCAATTTACTTCGTAGTTAATGCTGATTGTCAACCTAGATTAGGGCAATCGCCTCAATTGCAGTTAAATGCTGCAGGTATTTTCACTATCAAGGGTTGGACTTTGTTTAGACTCAGCATTTCTAAATTATTTAACTAGATCTTTATAACTGTTTTGAGCTAGGCATCAATAATAAAAGGCCGTTTATAGGATCCTTGAGCTATGTTAATGGTGATGTTCTTTCTTTCGTATTAATGTTTCTTTGTTTTTCCACAATGTACTTCAATTTCTCTTATTACAGAACAAAAGTTTTAGATTAAGATATGCTGAGAGAGCACCTTAAATCTGTATGTTTTTGTCATCTTAATGTTTTCCTCTAAAGTGTAATTAAAGAATTCTTAACTGCTCTTTAGCTCTAATGAAATTGTAGTCTTAAGGGTTTTCCTTTGAAGTATAGTTAAATAATTCTTCACTTCTCTTTATCCTTACCAAAATGACATCTTGAAATTTTTCCCTTATGAATTTTAGTTAAAGAATTCTTAATTTCTCTTTAGCTCTACTGAAATTGTTGTCTTTAAAGGTTTTCCTCTAAAGTATAGTTAAATAATTCTTCACTGCTCTTTAGCATTACCAAAGCTGATATCTTTAAAGTTTCCCTTGTGAATTTTAGTTAAAGAATTATAATTTTCTCTTTAGCTTCACGAAACTAGTATCTTAAATGTTTTTTCTTTGAAAGTATAGTTAAATACATCTTAAATTCTCTTTAGCCTCTACTACCTCCTGTCATACCATATTCACACTGCCAGTAAGATCCATTTTATATAGTTATCTTGCTCTGTGAATGACCTTGAAAATTTGATGTACAACTCAGCCCTTTTATTGACTCCATAGCCCAATGGATTGAACTTCCCATATTCTATCTGTCGAACCAACCAAACCAAACAAACAAAAAAATATCTATAACTAGCCTAAAATTTGCAACCCTAACCCTCAAGATAAATCATAAATTATAAAACAGAGAGAGCCCTCTCTGAGCCTAGGAAGGCTAGGTCCTAGACTCCAAAGTAGTTTGATGTTGTCCTCTGCTACTTGTTCTTTCCAATCTTAGAAATTACATAGGGCTAACAGATGGGATGCATGGTAAAATAGAAGAAGGGAAAACAAGATGAATGCTTCCCTATGTTTCTAGAAACCATTAATAACCTGCAAATAGCAAACACAGAAAACACAAAGATGCAGATATATTTTTTTGTTTTTGTTTTTTTGTTTTTTTTTGTTTTTTTTTTGTTTTTTTTTGTTTTTTGAAAGAAAGTGGGACGCCTCCATGGAGGTTTTCAACCCACAAAATTTCCTTGGGTGCCTTGGAGAGGTTTTCACCCATGGATATTTATTCTATTTTTCTTTTTTTTTTGAGAGAGAAAGTGAGATGCCTCCATCGAGGTTTTCAACCCACAAGCTTGACTTGGGTGCCTCAGAGAGGTTTTCACTCATGGATATTTATTCTTTTTTCTCCTTTTTTTGCAAGAGGTGTGGGAAAATATGAAGTTTCCCATCACATACACCTCTCTTCTTATTGAATTTATGAACTCTGCCCTTGACAAAGACTTCTTGTAAATTTTAAGTCTATGACCATTGACAAGCAAGGGGACTCCTTCCTCATCTTAGGTTCTGATTTGAACTGTGCCATTATCAAAACATTTTTCCACTGTGTAAGGTCCCAACCATCTTGTCATCATCTTGCCTTTGAAATCTGTAAACCTTGAATCATACAACAACGCCCAATATCCTTCTTGGAAGGTATTTTCTTTGATGTTCTTGTCATTTCAGACCTTCCTTTGTAGCTGAACTACCTCTGTGTGAAGAAGTTCTTGCATTTTGAACTCATCCAATCCATTTAGTTGCAACAACCTCTCTTTTTGGGAATTTGATAGATCTAGATTTAATTCAGCTGCCCATTCTTAAAGTATTGAATTCAAACTCAACTGAAACTAGAGCCTTCTTACCATATAATAGTTCATAAGGAGTGAATCATGTTGTTGTCTTCCAAGTAGTGTTGTAGGCCCAAGTAGCTTCTGCCAATATGTCTGCCCAATATTTTATGTTGTTGCTCACAAACTTGGTGAGGATGCTCTCTAAAGCTCTGTTAGTTACTTCTACTTGGCCATTCGCCTGAGGGTGATAGGTAGTAGAAGTTTTGTGCTTAATCTTGTGCTTCCTCAAAATATTCTCAATGAGGTGAGAAGTGGATTGTGCTCCCTGATCAGTGACTATTTCTCTGGGGTAACCAAACCTGTAAAACACATTATCCCTCAAAAATTCTGCAACTTTCTCCTCGGTTGCTATCTTCGTTGCTTTTTTTTTTTCAGCCCACTTTTTCATGTAATCAGTGTAGAGTTGATATACTTCTTTGGTCCGGATGGCAGATCAATAGGTCCAACAAATTCCATGCCCCACTTGTCAAATGACTCAAGAGCCACCTGAGGGTGAAAAGGAATCTCATCCTTTTGCATGGATTTCCCCATCCTTTGGCATTGGTCACACTTGTTGGTGTATATTCTGGAATCTTGGTGAAGGGTAGGCCAATAGTATCCTGCCTACAAAAATTTGTAAGCAGTTCTCTTTGCAGCAAGGTGGCCTCCACATGGGTTTTCATGACATGCAGAGAGGATATCAAAAACTTCTTCCTCCCTCACACATCTCCTTAGGATTTGATCAGGGCCTAGCTTGAAAAGGTTTCCCCCAATCCATGTGAAAGGGGAGCTTTTTCTGATGATTCTTCTCCTCTCCTCGGGGTCTTGTCCTCTCACGCTTTAGCCTACCTTATATTTCTCTCTCTTTGACTCCCCCTTAGGTGTCTACTGATTTAATTCTTACAACGTACTTTGGTCATATGATTAGCTCCTAATGCTCCCATGTTGGGGGGCAATCGGTTACACCAATTTTCGGTCATCTAACATGTCACTATTAGATGGACTAAAGTACACCATGTAAGACCAAGTTTACCACAATAAAATTTCTTTCACTATGAAAAAATAACTTAGTAATCCATAATTTATTAAGTTGTTTCTGGTCTAAATAGGAAACACCATGAGGAATAATTGAATAAATCCTTATTTGTTTGGTTTTCCTCAAGGTATAAATAATTAAACTATTGTTTAATTAATATTCCTGATCATATTTAACCCAAAACAAGAAAATTAATCAGATAAATCATTATTTATCTTATTGTTTTCTAGGAATAATTATTTAAAACATTATTTAAATAATATTCCCTGTTAAATTCGACTAAGTCATTAATAAATAATTGAATAAATCACTATTTATTTAATTATTATGTAACCACATTCTTAAAATAATAAATAAATCATTTATTTTTTATTTCTAAATAAAGGGATTTGACCAAATTCAAATTCTTTTTTCCCTCCAAGAAAAATAATAAAATATTCCAAAAAAGTTGGATCTAGATTTGGTTAATAATATTTTAATTATGCACCAATATCTAGACTAACTCAATATTTTTTTATAAATAGAAGGGTTTTTCCATTCATTCACTACCTTTTGTTGCCTAAGGATCACTCTGGATCTATACTTTTGGCCTGACTTTGATCCTCCATCATTGTCATATTTTCCTACTTTTTTCTTGTGAGCTCCCTTTGAGTTCCATTTTTTCTGGGTTTTCTGCACCATCAAGAGAGACAGAGATCTTAGATTTGAAGCGTTGAGGACATATAAGAACCCATCCCATTGAGGGGGACTGGTAACATATTTCACGTTTCCTGAGTCTAAAGTCCCAAAAGCCCATGTTACTTTATGAACTGCAGCCAAGAAACCCAAGACTATGCACACAAACCACCCCCATGCTTTGTGTGATCTCCATGGCCACTATACCCACCTCTGTCCCCGCCTCGCAGACTACTGCACCTCTTTGGACGTAGTTTTCCAGTACGATACTGACCACCATGATTCCGCCTCTCCTTTACTTGTGCGATATGCTTCAGGTGAACCAGAGGACCCATCCACTCACATTGACATTCCCCCTCCCAATTTCCAAATGATGGAGTCTTAGGCCACTGTCCTCTACCTGCCACCATCTATGAGATCCATAGTGGAAGACCCCCCTGGGACTTCCCCTTCTGTTTCGCCTGACCTCCCTTCACTGATCACCCTAGGCTCAACATCAGTGGACCCTTCATCTACTTGTTCTTTTTTCACCCTCCATGACTATGCACATGTGAACCTCTCTTCTCATGATGATGAGTTAGGTAGATTCACCGCACCACGTGGTATTTCTTCCACCAATCACCCCATATTATATTACGATGACGACATTATGGAAGCAATCACCACCCCTGACTTTATCTCTTCCCCTTACATCGAACCCCAGCATTCAAACCACATACACCTTGTAGACATTACATTGACACCCAATGTTTGGGTAAGGGGGCACCCATATTCAAGATTCTAGGAGAAGAAATTCTCCGCAACCCTCCTAGTGCATCTGGTAGTGTCGACTCTAGTACCCTTATTCTTCCCTATTTCGAAGAACCTCTAGAGTCTCATATCACTTCAGATCACTCTAGGGTTGATCCAATGAATCATTCCTTCATCTTACATCAACAACCCAATCCCCTAAACGTTGTTGTTGACCAACCTATGTGTTTTCTAGGTGAGCACTAGTTCATTATATCCAAATCCACTCTTTGGAATAGTGACACCATGTATGTGAACCCAGAAATTTAGTCCAATTGCTTCATATATGTAGTACCAAAAGATATTGGTAATCCTCCCTTATTCCCTCAAAAGATAACCATAACGTAGATAAATGGTGAAGCACATCATAAAAATGTGTTTAGATTCCACTATTCAAAATATATTTGGCATGACCATAACATGCTTTGGGGCACCTATGTCCCTCAACCATTAAAATCCCATCTCTCAGCCAAAAACAACGCTGAAACCCCCTTTTTCTAACAAGTCACAATTTTTAGGTCATTTCCTAGGATAGGTCGCAGTTTTTTGCCTAGTACCTGCTACCCAGGTCGCAGAACAGACCCCAGAGTGTGTGACCCAGCCTGTTCCTGAGCTCTGGGTGCCTAATTGGAAACTTTAGTCCACTGAATTGAAAGAGTATGATTAGGCATCTTACCTACAACTGACGGATCTTGATTCCAACGGTCAGTTTTTCCACTATGATCACTGCAAGATTTAGGGCCTTTTCTTCTCTGTACATTCACCACAGCTACACTTGCAAATGAATCAAATTAGAGGGAAAATGCCTTATTAAAAGAGAAACCCCAGATTTTTCTTTCACCTGTTGCCAAAAAATTGTATCTTGGTTTTACAAACTGTCAGCACCGTTGGAAAACTCTCATCGAGCTCTCAAATGGGTATGCTTTCATTTTCGATGATTTAATACTTCACCCGTACACAATTTTTCCAAGAAGAGTCACTTCACCAGTCCTCAAAATCGAATTTATTCACTTGCAACACTTGTACTTGGGGCACCACCTTGCCTTCATAATTTTCCACGCTCGTGTTGATTTTTTTCATGAGTAACCATCTTGTACTCATATTTTTATGGTCTCCATCGAGCCTGTTCTATGTGGTAGCATCATCGAGTCGCCCTTGTTTAGAGCATCCAATTTGATTCATCATCACATCCATGGAGTCTGTCCCGAGTCCCTTTATATCCCGCCACAGTCCTCCATCCTTCATTACTTTGTTCCTCTCTTGTGCCGCACATTTTGGCCTTCAGTCATGATGTCCCCTATCCCCTTTGCAGTCGAGTCAGTAGCTGCCAAGTCATACATGCCCTTTATGCTCTAAGAAGGGAAATCTTCAGCCTACTACTCATTACCCGCCATTCCACCTGTTAGCCCCTTATGAATTCCTTGACAATGCAAGTAAGGGGCTAGATTGATTTGTGAGCCTTCAAGGAATGCATTTCCCTTGAAAACACATCATCCTTGAAGCCTTCCTAGATTCCCTGCCTTTGACTGTTTCACCCCTGCTGTACTGATGTCCATGAGCCTTGCTGAATGATAAATTTTGCTAAAAAAGGCCTTTTTCGCCCCTTGTATCCCTTGCAGAATGCTTCATTTCACCCCTTTTTTCCCCTTTTGTCAAAGTCCCCTTTGTTTCCCCTAAATTTCCTCTTACTCTCCTAAATCTTCCCAAAATCCCCATGAAATCCCTCCCTTATCTTTTGTTTCCTCAAATCTCCCCTTTGTCCTCCTATCGTTACCCTTCCCAACCTTAAATTTCATTGAAAATGGGCTAAAACCCACCTTTAAACATTATAACAGGGCTTAGCCCCTTTCCCACCAGCCCCTTTCAACCACTTCCCACACATGCCCTTGCGCTAGGACCAAGCGCTTAAGTCTTAAGCGCTAATCGAAATCGGAAGATTGGCAGAGGGCCGAAATCCTTTGTAACACAGAAAGGTTCTGATGCGATCGTTTTGTTAACAAAGTCCCACGACTTGTTTTCAGCCATTGATCTATCATTCCAATTAGACGGCGGAGCGCCAATCGCACTCCCCGCCCAATCGCAATCAAAATGTTTATGTGCACTCTCTGATCGGTCCATCGCAAGTGATTGCGGTGCGATTGATCGCACTACCTTCCAATCGCAATCGCAGGTCTTTCCCTCCGATCCCCAATCACGTCGTCTCCCGATTTCATCCCGACCGTCCATCCTCCCTACCGATCCGACGGTCATCGCTCCTCCTGCCTAATCGCAATCGGAGATTTAATATGTGTCACCCATGTTTTCCCCCGATTGCGATTGCTCCGACCAAATCCTAGCCGTCCATTCCCATATTGATCCTACGGTCCGACGCCAATCACTCCATCGCAATCGCAGCATTCCGTCGCATCCCGCCTTCCGATCACCCGATCACATCAGCCCCCGATCTGATCCTGACCGTCCATCTAACCCTCGATCCGATGGTCATCGCTCACTCCGCCCAATCGCAATCGAAAGTTCTTTGATGTCTCCCCTTTGTGCCCCTCCGATTGCGATCCCCCGATCCGCATCTCCACCGTTGATCTCCATGTAAATCCAAGGGCCATCGCTTCCCTTTCCTTGATCGCAATCGGAAATCATAAGTGTGTGTTCCCCTTGCCTCCTCCGATTGTGATGTTCTGAGTTAATCCTGGCCGTTCATTGGATCTAGCGATCTGACGGCCTAGATCTAATTGCATCTCCGCCTCCACCGGGTCCCACCATGTATGATCTTTTCCACGCATTTTCATAACAATTTCGCCCCTTTCTTTGTATTTTCATTTCTTGACCAAAGTCTGATGTTTTCATTAAGGTGTTTTGTTTCATTCTATTTCATATGGCCATCCCTCCGATTGATCTCCACCATTGATCTTCGCTCCCGGACCATGATCTAACGGTCTGTGCTGCATTCAACCACCAAACCCTATTATTCATAGTTTCGTCATTTCATTGCATTTTGTCACCATTATTTAGTGAAAGGCCACCATTCTGCCGCCGCTGCACCACCATTTCATCCACCCTCTCATTGCATTGTGTTTCTGAGTCCAATTGCGTGTTCCGCAAGGTACAAGAGTTGAAACGCCACCATAATGGCACAGTGTTGATATAGCAGTAAGTTTTTCACTGACAGAGGCGGGGGGATTAATGTATGACAGGTTTCCCCATCAGCAGAATGTTTTCCTCCGAAGAAGGACAGGTTGCCCATACTGTTTTGATTATATGCCGTGCTCCAGAGGATATTTCCGCCCAGAACACAATCCAAAGCTCTCAGAGCATTAGTTATGCAACATGGCAGACCTCAAATCTGTTTTTTTTATTCACCCACAGTACCACAGAGTACTGTTGCAGCCAGAGTACATCAAGGCCATACCAGAAGTAAATGGAAGCTGAAGAGGATCAACCCTTCATTCCAAAGGGTACCAAGGATAAATGCAGAGGTTTAAAATAGAATGGGCTTCGACCCTCTCCTTCTTTTCTGTGATTTAATGTTTCATTTAGTGCTTCACCTACCTCCTCGACTCTTATTCTGCTATAAAACTCAAGAAGAAATTATTGTAAGGGTTGTTGATGAGATATCAGAGAACTGCAAGCTATTTCTGTGAGATATAGTTCTGTGTAAAGTTGTAATATAGGCCGAAGATAGATGTATTCAGGCTGAATGTTCAAGCTGTGGGCAATGTTGTACTTGACTGGTGTTGTTTTTAATATGACAATCACATTTCTTTGGATCCTGATCTAAAGCAGCTGGTGATGTTTTTCTATCTCTATGTTTTATTTCATTCCATTTCAGTTCTTCTAGCTTGCATCAGAAATCTGGCATAGGATTTGCCCTGGTTAGGCACCCTATGTTTCTGCTCTCCTTGCCTTAATGTTTTTTGCTAAATGTGTTATCTAAGGATCGATTTCAATTAATCTAACTAGTGTAGTGGTCTGATATATTGCTAGCTAATGTATGGATTAATGGAGTTTGTTTTTAGATGTTCTTGTTTAGATTTAATTAAATGATTTGAGAACACTGGGAGGTGTAGAACTCTATCTCTGCCTCACTAGGATCTTTCCATTTCAATTAAACCTTTCCAAGTTCCCTCAGTTTGTCCCTTGCTTTTCTTTGAGAGTTGCCTAAGAGTATGTCCAAGCAGGTCTGGAGTTAAATGACGTCTGACCTGATCTATAGACAGAATTGGATGGTTTTTCTCTCTTCACTTTCAATCCTTAATGTTCTATGTCACACAGTCATCATAGGATCCAATGCTTTAGATGACTAGCCCAACTGAAAGCTTGCACATTGAACAACAAGTAAACCCTTTCCTGACTCCATTGCCCAATGGCCTTGATGTTCTCTGAGTTATCTACCTTTGCCTAAAATCTTCTTTGCCTTGCCTTGTCTCATGTTGAATCCTTCATTCCTGATTCCCAGCAACCAAATCAGAACCAATCAAACAAACAACCCTTGTGCCTATAACTAGCCTAAAATCTTAAACACTGAGCTTTAAAGTCATACACCTTTGAAATTTCGTAGAGAGATCCCTCTCTGGACCCAGGAGGGCTAGATCCTGAGGTCTGAAAGTGGTTTGATGTTGTCTCATCTTTTGGTCTTGCCAATCTGACCAAAACATGGGAACCCCAACACCACCATCATCCCTAGTGTTAGTATATCATTCACTCTACTATTATCCCTCGTGCCTTAGTTGAGGATCCCTTATTGCCTCACCTATGGCGGACCTCCTTCTGTCGACATCATATTATTCATTCCAGAAGACAGGTCTAGAGGGCAGTGTACCTTGGTTCCAACTTCCACTCTTGTTCAGTGCCTCAGATCAGGAAAAGGGACCCTTTATTGCCCTTTGACTTGATTGTTTCTTAGCTCTATCTCCTCATGGCATGATCAAGATCCGTATACTTGATGGTTCAGTGATGCAGTAGATTGTACCAGTGACCCCCGGGTGTGTGTGAGATGTTTCAGACCTCATGAGGGGGTGGCCCTTCAGGTATCCCCCCACATGCCCGGATGACCTCTCTACTACAACCTTGGATGCAACTCCATAGATTTGATGGTTCCAGCCTCAACTGCTTGTAGTTCCTTTTAGTTTGCATGTATCATTCATATTTTTAGAGCCCTTTCCTGTTTTACAGGGTCTCTTTGGTTGTACTTATATCTCATGTACTCTGATATTACTGTATAAGTCTTGGTTGTTTTCCCAGGCACAATATGTATGTGGGATCCATTATCATGTCTTTGTCTAGCCCATTTTTATGCCAGCATGTACTATATAGTTCAGTCCCTTGTATGTTGGACACATCATTATTCTTTGTACTTTTTTATCTCGGTGGGAATAGGTATGCCTCCCCTTCCTCATGTAGAATAACTACTCACTCATAAAAGAGACTTGTCATGTAGAAATTATATAACATATGCATGTATATATCCAGATTCTCCTGATCTAACAATATTTATCTTCTTGCTAAATACATAATCCTCCCATTGTTAATCTTTTGTGGAAATTTAAAAACTCAATTGCAAACACATGAAGCAATAAAAACAATTGCACATAACACAGTTTTTTAACGATAAATCCTGAAGCTAAAAACCCCAACTATCATATATTATGTATCATGGAGATCATGTAACAATATCATACAAAGCTTAGTACATCAAGCTCTCAGTACAATCAATCGTCACACACTAACATGAATAAATCTGCAAATTCATGCATTGATTTCTTGCCACCTAATAGCCTGCCTCCACTATGCAATCTCTGTTGAATAAGAACCCTGAATGAATTTGATTTTTCTTTGCCTTGAATGCGCAATCCTCATTGGAAACTCCAATGTGTGTGTGATGCAATCAATGCATCACTATAGTCACAACAGATAGTCCATCTCACCCTTTCACCTATCTCTCCACTGGAACTGACATGCACTGGAGTTAACTATTGTATTTGTTCAGTTGATTAATGAGTTATTATTTTTGAATTAATTAACTCCACTCTCACTAGTGTATCATTCAGTTAGACTAGATACAACTAGCTCAACTGAGTTTAACTCCATTAACTGAGTTAAACTGAATAACAACTCCATGAACTACTCTTCCAACTCTATCATAACTTTGCCACTTCAGTTCTAACTGAGTCCTCCATGCATGAACCACCAGTAAACGCTAGGAATTGCGTAATTCCTTCAACCCACTGATTTGCCAAATATGTACATTGAAATTAAGTGCTCCAAGAGAATAAGTTGAGATTTAGAGTCTGATTATTATTAAGGGCTAATAATAATCGACACTTATATTTTTAGATCAATGATCTATAAATAGAATTCGCCCAATATTCTAAAAATAGAATTTAATCTATTTTTCCAACCTGACCAACCATCCACAAATAGCATCCTGCAACTTTTGAAATATGATCAGCATGTCTAAAAATAGACATAGTCTAAAAATAGACTTACATCTAAAAATAGCCTGCGGGCCCACTTAGTGAAGGTGACTGACTGTCACTAAGCTCATCATCTTGTTGAATCTCAACACTTCCTCTCAACAATATATGGATTATCCTTCACCCCGATCTTTCCTCTATGGTATTCGAATTTTCTCCTGGTGAGGGCATTCGTTAGAATGTCTACATCATGATCTTCCAAAGGAATGTACTAAAGCAACATGATCTTCCTTTGCACACAATCTCTGATATGATGATATCGGATATCAATATGTTTAGATCTATCATGAAACCTAGGATTAATTGAGAGTTTAATGCAACTATGATTATCACAATGTATCATTATAGGATCTAAATGTGAACCAAACAAACCAACCAGGATCTTCCTCATCCAGATAGCCTCACATGCAGCTTGAATTGTTGCCATGTATTCTACTTCCATTGAACTGAGTGCCATGGATCTTTTTTTCCTGTTGTACCAAGAAACTGATGTAGATCCGATACTGAAAATCCCTCTTGATGTGCTCTTTCTGTCTGTTGGGTTGCCTACCCAATCTACAACCATGAAGCCATGCAACTTCACCTCATCCGTCTGTCTATACCATAAGCCATACTCAGATTTTCCTCGAGATACCTCAGGACATGCTTTCCTGCCTTCCAAAAAGAGCTTGGTAGGCTTAACCATCACTTGTGAAAGTTGGCTCACCAGATAGCATATATCCAGTCTTATATTAACTAAATACATGATAAAACCCACCAAATGTCGATAAACAGTGTCATCCACTACCTCTGCCGATGTAGCATTATCTTTCCTCCAATTTCCTGGAAGAGGAGTGTCGATAGGCTTGCAACCTTGCATGTGAAACTTCTCCAGTATCTCCCGAGCATACTTTCCTTGAGACACAAACAGCTCACCTTCCTGCTTCCATATTTCCAATCGAAGGAAATAATGAAGGAGGCCAAAATTCTTCATCTCAAACTCCTTTGCAAGATCTGCCTTGCATGAGTGTATCAACTGATCATCACTCGTTAGTACTAAATCATCAACATAAAGAACAATGATTAAAAGCTTACCCTCCACCACAATTTGGTACAGGTTTTCATCCGCCTCACTCTTGGTGAAGCCAAGTCCAGTGAAATAGCTATTGATCTGTGTGTACCAAGCACAAGGTGCTTGCTTCAGCCCATACAAAACTCTTTTGAGCCTGCACACATGCGACTCGCTGCTGAAAATCTCAAATCCTTCAGGCTGCTCAATGTACACCTCTTCCTCAATGATCCCATTAAGGAACACAGTCTTCACATCCATCTGATGAATGTGCCAACCCATCTACACTGAGAGATAAAGGATGGTCCTTATGGAAGAATACCATGCTACAGGTGCAAAGGTTTCTTCATAATCAATCCCCTCGATTTGTGAGAAGCCCCGGGAAAAAAATCTTTCCTTATACTTCTCAACGCTCCCATCAGCATCTTGCTTTACCTTGTAGATCCATCTTGATCCTACAACTGATTTACCCACTGGCCTTGGAACAATCTCCCAAGCACTGTTTCTGACAATGGAGTCATAATCCACCATGGCATCTACCCATGTGGGCTCCTGCACTGCTTCTTCAAAATAAGATGGATTTGTCACGATACACTTGCTTATAAGAGCCATGTATCCAGTAAATAGGTCAGGTGACTGTCTCTATCTGCGCTGTGATGTAGGGACTCCTAAATTCTGTGCCGCATCAAGATTTAGTCTCTCATCTTTTGTGGTACGCTTTCTTCCAGTTCTGATGTTTGGTTCTACATGAGTGGATTCCTCCACTACACGAGTCTCCTCCTATGGCTGATCCACATCTAGAGGCTCATATTTGGGAACAAGAAGTTCCTCCTCTGCATGCAAGTGTAGCTCCCTCTCAAGCGACAACTTCATGGCTTTCACCTCATTGAATTTTATATCCCGTCGCACCACAGTCATTCGACTGTTTGGAAAATACACATGATAATTGTGGGATGTTTTTGTGTACCCCACAAATATCCCAACTTCTGCAGTCAGCTCCAGCTTCTTCCTGGCATCCTTTGTCACATGAATGTAAAAAGATGAGCCAAAAATATTCAAATGAGAAATATCAGGCTTCTTACCAGTAAAATCTTCTTCAGGTGTACTCATTCCAAGTACTCTATGAGGAAAATGATTTTTCACATAAACCACAGTGTCGCAAGCTTCCGCCCACAAGTGCATCGGTAGGCCCTGATCATGCAACATAGCTCGTGCAGCACCCACGATCATTTTTTTCTTCCTCTCTACAACACCATTCTGCTGTGGGTTATAAGGCATTATGAGTTCTCTTCAAATTCCTTCTTTGCTACAGAAGTCTTTGAATTTTCCCGAGATATATTCACCACCATTATCGCTCCATAGAGCCTTCACTTTCTTCCCCAACTCCTTCTCCATCAATGCTTTAAACTCACAGAACTTTGAGAATTTTTCACTCTTCTTCTACATGAACAAGATCCAACAACTACGAGAATAGTCATCAAAAAATATAACATAATATATGTGTTTTACTGTTGAAGCAACCGAGAAAATTCCACACACATCTGTGTGAATTCTCTCCATGATCACGGAAGCATGGCTCTCCTTCTCATGAAAGGTAGTCTTCACAAACTTACCCATAGTACATCCCTTTCACTGATCTAACTGTGGAATATTAACCTTGGGAATTCCAATAGAAATATGCTACAAAATCTTCAAAGCACCATGGTGAAGATGGCCCAATCTCCTGTGCCATAATTCGCCCTCATCTCGGCTCACCACTTATTGTGCTTCGCCCATCATTGCAGCGCAACCATCTACCTCCAGCTTGTAGAGATTCTTAACTTGAATCCCTGTCCTCTTGTTTTTACCCATTGTTTTATGTCGCAGGAAATATTTTCCCTCACTGAAAACAACGTCATAACCTTTGTCTTCCAACATTGCGACCGAGACCAAGTTCTTCTTCAGACCTGGAACATGCATAAAATATTTCAACAGAAATGGATTACCTGAATCCCTCTCAAAGGTAATGGTTCCAATGTCGGTCGCACTGTATCAACCATCGTCACCCATCTCTATATGCATTTGAATGTCCTTCTCCTCCAAGTCACTAAACAACTCCTTGTCTCCCATCATATGGAAAGACGCACCATTATCAAGATACCACACCGATCCCATTAAGCTTGAAACCAAGCATGCGATCAAAGAGAAATCATGTTCAAATTGCGAGGCTAAGGCCTCAACCGTTGCAGCTCCAGTAGCCTTCTTGTTCTTCTTCTTCTGTGGGCAGTTAGTGGCGAAAATCCCATATTCGTGACAGTGAAAACACTTCACCTTGGAAAAATCCTGCTTCTTGCCATTAGCCTTAGATTTTGAAGGGAATTTCTTCCCCTTCCCTTTCCTTGCTTTGGCAGCCAAAGCACAATTGTCTTCATCTTCATTCTTCTATGAAGATCCATCCCTGGTACTTCGCCTTATCTCCTCCTGCACAAGATCCGACCAAAGTCACTCTCAACCCAGCAATTTCTCCCATCCATTGATAGAGTATTCATAGCTATGCCAACTCTTCGAAAGCCCAAGGAGAGCCAAGCTCACCAAGTCTTCATCATCAACAGTAATCCCCACACTTCCCAGTTCATCCCTACAGTGGAAAAACTTCGTGAGATATTTTGGAATACTATCGCCCTTCTCCATTTTTATTTTTCTTAGCTTATCTTTCAGTGCCAACTTCCTCTGGTCGCTGCTGCTCTAGAACAAATCTATCAAAGCCTTCCACCTTGAAAATGGAATGGCTTTTGCATGAAGTCTGGACAAAATATGGTCCTTCACACCTTCCAACATAATTCTTGTTGTCTTTGCTACCTTCTTTTGTCATGCGTCAAGTAATGCAGCATCGCTAGAACCAAGCTTAGGAACATCGCTATCGATGAACACCTTCAGTCCATTATCTTCCAACACTGCCTCCATCCTATCCCTCCAAGCTATGTAATTCAAGCTTCCATCAATGGCATACTCCAATCGCAACCCATTGAAAGAAATTTCAATGTATACTCAACTGTCGCACCAAGAATTTTATGAAGCAAATTCGAATTGCCCACCAGCACAAACTCAACAATTCTTCACAATTGCAATCTTCAAGAATTAACACTGCTTTGATACCATGTAGAAATTATATAACATATGCATGTATATATCCAGATTCTCAAGATCTAACAATATTTATCTTCTTGCTAAATACATAATCCTTCCACTGTTAATCTTTTGCAGAAATTTAAAAACTCAATTGCAAACACATGAAGCAAAAAAAACAATCGCACATAAAACAGTTGTTTAACGGGAAAGCCTAAAGTTAAAAACCCCAAATATAATATATTATGTATCATGGAGATCATGTAACAATCTCATACAAAGCTTAGTACATCAAGCTCTTAGTACAATCAATCATCACACACTAACATGAAGAAATCTGCAAATCCATGCACTGATTTCTTGCCACCTGATAGCCTGCCTCCATTGTGCAATCTCTGCTGAAGAAGACCCCTGAATGAATTCAAATATGCCTTTCCTTGACTTCACAATCCTCATTGGAAACTCCAATGTGTGTGTGATGCAATCAATGCATCACTATAGTCACAAAATATAGTCCATCTCACCCTTTCACCTATCTCTCCACTGGGTCTCCACTGGAACTAACATGCACTAGAGTTAACTGATGTATTTTTTCAGTTGATTAATGAGTTTATTTGTGAATTAATTGACTAATTAATTCACTCCACTCTCACTAGTGTATCATTCAATTAGACTAGATACAACTAGCTCAACTGAGTTTAACTCCATTAACTGAGTTAAACTGAATAACAACTCCATGAACTACTCTTTCAACTCTATCATAACTTTGCCACTTCAGTTCTAACTGAGTCCTACATGCATGAACCACCAGTAAACCCTAGGAATTGCGTAATTCCTTTAGCCCACTGATTTTCCAAATCTATAAACTGCAATTAAGTGCTCCAAGAGAGTAAGTTGATATTTAGAGTTTGATTATTATTAAGGGCTAATAATAATCGACACTTCTATTTTTAGATTGATGATCTATAAATAGACTTCACCCAGTATTTTAAAAATAGAATTTAATCTATTTTTCCAACTTGACCAACCATCCACAAATATCATCCTAGAACTTCTGAAATATGATCAGCATGTCTAAAAATAGACTGACACCTAAAAATATCCTGCGGGTCCACTTAGTGAAGGTGACTGATTTTCACTAATCTCATCATCTTGTTGAGTCTCAACATGTCACACCTGTAAGTCTCGCTTCTTTGGGGTCTTGTCCTCTCATGCTTTATTATACCTTATATTTCTCTCTCTCTCTTACTCCCCTTTCAGTATCCAGTGATTGAGTTCTTACAACGTACTTTAGTCATACGATTAGCTCCTAATGCTCCCCTATTGGGGGGAAATCTGTTACACCAATTTTTGGTCATCTAACCTATTACTATTAGATGGACTAAATTACACCATGTAAGACCAAGTTTACCACAGTAAAATTTCTTTCACTATGAAAAAAACTTAGTAATCCATAATTTTTTAAGTTGTTTCTGGCCTAAACAGGAAACCCCGTGACGAATAATTGAATAAATCCTTGTGTTTGATTTTCCTCAAGGGATAGTTAATTAAACCATTGTTTAATTAATATTCTTGTTCATATTTAACCCAAAAAAGGAAAATTAATTAGATAAATCATTATTTATCTTATTATTTTGGAATAATTATTTAAAACATTATTTAAATAATATTCCCTATTAAATTTGACTAAATCATTTATAAGTAATTGAATAAATCACTATTTATTTAATTATTACTTAACCATATTCTTAAAATAATAAATAAATCATTTATTTATTTATTATTTCTAAATAAAGAGATTTGACCAAATTCAAATTCTTTTTCCCTCCAACAATAAATAATAAAATATTCCATAAAATTTGGATCTAGATTTGGTTAATAATATTTTAACTATGCACCAATATCTAGACTAACTCAATATTTTGTTATAAATAGAAGGGTTTTCCCATTCATTCACTAACTTTTGTTGCCTAAAGATCACACTGGATCTATACTTTTGGTCTGACTTTGATCCTCCATCATTGCCATATTTTCCTACTTTTTTCTTGTGAGCTCCCTTTGAGTTCCATTTTTGTCTGGGTTTTGTGCACCATCAAGAGAGAGATATCTTAGATGTGAAGCACTGAGGACATACAATAACCCATCCCATTGAGGGGGATTGGTAACATCTTTCTATGTTCCCTTCCTAAGTGTCATAATACAAAAAAAAAACTTTAAAAATTATTGTCTTGTTCATTGGATGCATGGAGCAACTCTTGCTTATTTCTTGTTGTTTAATGTCATTAACTTCATAGATATATATTTTTGTAGAATTTTTTCTGATCACTAACTGCAGATCTACGGAAATTGACAGCCATGTTTGATGTTAGGGTTGTTTATTATGCACAACTAAAGTGATATTTTTTCGGAAGCTTGCGATTGGAATTCACACTAATAACTAACGACTCCACAAGGGTTTATAATTACGACCGTTGTTGTTTTTCATATCCCTGCATGACCGGTTGCTTCAACCCCTAGCGTTTTTATTCAGTTTCTTATTTTGCATTTCTTGATGTTTTTTTTAACCTTTAAAACCCTAAAACAATAAAATTTATAACTTCAATGTGTTTCTGGGCCTATTGTGCAGGTAACATGTTTTAGCCACAACAGAGATGACACTTTTTTCTGAAACCTACTCCTGAGACAACTTGAAGTACAGGTCACACTTTCTGGGCCAAAAACTGTGACCTCAACTCTCAAGTAGTAGAAAATAGCCTGAAAACTGCGACCTATACTTTTTGCGGGATTTTTTCTGTGATTTTTTTGGGTTTGTCTGGGCCACTGTTCAAGGTTGTTAGAGCTCCCTCTTCACCCATATTGGACATGTAATTGTTTATTTTTACTCGTCGAAGTAGGAACCAAGCCCCTTAGGGCTTCAGTATGCTTCCACCTTTTTAGGAGGTGTTTAGCTGAAGCGGGTCTTCTGAAATTTCAGTGTTTTCAGCCATTTTTCAGATTTGAACCTAAAATTTCAGATCCTTTTCAGATTGGTTATTCATCCATCCAAAATACCTCTTTTCAGTTTTTTTTGGTCCTCCTTTAGGGTCCCCTCCGTTTCCCTTCAGGTTGTAGCCTTTCACCACCTTTTTTGCAGCATTTTTCCTTCTAGTTTTTTCATGTTTTCTACCCCTCTTTCCAGCAGATCTGACCTTTAGATCCTTGTCCCTCCCAACTTTAGATCCATTGGCCATTTTTTATGTTTTGAATGGATTTCGCCCACCCATAGACTAGTTGTTGGGAAGCCCTCCTCCTTGGGTTTAAATTGATGCATCTTTAGCTATTTTTTTACTGTCGCATTTAGTTTTCTTTACTGTCATTTTCAGATTTATTTATAGTTATACTTCATCTTTTTTTATTTTTTCTCTACAAACATCTAGGCTTAATTAAAATTAACACACTTATCACATCCACACACACCCTAAGTGAAGAGCGATTAGTTTACACTGCCAGGCTAAGACTTAAACATTGCAATCAATTGATCCTGCACCTCCCTGCCCTTGTTTTGACATTGTAATCAATTGATCCTGCACCTCCCTACCCTTGTTTACCTCTCTTCCTTTTTTTTTTATGTGTCTCTTTACCATCATTGCACCCCCAAGGCATTTATTCTGAAGACTCCAAGGCCTTCATCCTCAGTTTACATTAGGAAGACTTACCCCACCGCATCGGGTTCATGTTCGTCCTCCACCGAGTCCCCATTCTGACTCTACTTCTGGTTCATTGGGTTCCCCTTATGGTTCTATCCCCAAATCTCCTCCACCTTTCACCTTCACCTTGTCTAGTTGAGGACCTAACGCTGGTGGCAACCCCGACCCTAATGTTGGGAATGCTACTAGTGGTGATGTCACAGGAACTATCCCAGCTATTCCCTTGCTCCCTTATATGGTAGGCCTAAGCCTTCTTGATTTTATCCAGTTGACTAATAACCCCATACACCATGATCCTGGTTGGCCTATTATGCAAACCAACCTCCCTTCAGACATCCCCAAGTTTGAAGGAATTGTTGGAGAGGATCCTACCCACCATGTTCATTCTTTCCATATGTGGTGTTCATCGAAATCCATCACCGATGACTTTTTCCATCTTCGGTTATTCCAGTGTACTCTTACTGGAGAAGCTTCTAAGTGGTATGTCGACCAGGCCTCCTCCTCTCATACTACTTTTACGACCCTTTCCAAGGATTTTCTGTCTTACTTCAAGCTTCCCCTTCACTATGACACTGGTACCGAACTCTTGACCTCTTTCCATCAATCTTCTGCTACCTGCTTATCTAACCATGTTCAAGAATGGCGGAGAAGAAAGAGACTATGTCAATCCCCTACTTTCGAAGACCGTGTCTACATAGACTAGTTTCTCAGATCCGTTTTTCCTGCTATTGGAAAATATGTCGCATCTCACTTTCCTCAGACCGAGGAATCTTCCCTCCAGATTGCGTTGAAATATGACCCGATCTATGCACAATCTAGTTATGTTTACATCTGCAGTGGCTAACTAAGGTCTCCTTAAGATGAGAGGATAACCATTAAACTTGGTTTTTGGTTGCAGGACCAGGAATAATGTAGGATACTCCCAAGATTCAATGGTAACCATAACATCCTCAATAATTCCTTCAGGAGTTACTGTGGACCAATCTAAGAGTTGCATCATTGTTGTGGTTTTCCTCAAAGTCCCTTGGAGATTAAGTTTCAACATAGTTTCCTTGGTCATGAAATTGACGGAAGCCCCTAGATCAATCAGGGTGTTGGGGACTATGACACCATCTATATGCACATCAACTGGACTACCAGGGTCCAAGTACTTTGGAAATATCACCCTCCCTAACATTAGGTCAGACAGTTGTCCTACCATAGTGATGGTGGGGGTATCTCTCTTCCTTCTCCCAGGTTTCTTGAAGCACTTTTCTTTGATGAGCCTATTGTAGATAGGGACATCCTTAATGGCTTGGAGAAGTGGTATCTTTACACACAAATTTTCCAATTCTCCCAGGAGTTCAGTCTCCTCTAGGGTGTGCTTACTAGGGTGGATCAATCGCTCAAGAAAAGGAGGCTGTTGGATCTGAGTGGTACCTTCTTCCTTTTCCTCCTCAACCTCTACAGGTGGAGATGGAGGATGGTTGTATGGGAGTACTCGTCCCGACCTGAGATTAACCTCCTATATCTCCACAACATAAGTTGAATAGGATGTTTCTCCACTGGGAGCCTGTTGTTCCTGTATATTTTTCGGGTTCAGATTGGGTTGTGTAGGTATTTGAGATAACCTAGGTGGAGCAGCATGAGTAAGTTAAGGTTGAGGTTGGGGTGGAGGAATTAGAGCAGGTGGTTGATTTGGTTAAGGCCTCCACCCTTGGGATGGATTGTTCCACTGAGGTTTTTGTGTAACATACTGTTGGAACACCTAATCCTCCATGGGTAGGTGTGGAATGCGAAAAGTCACAATGGAGTCCAAGTGACCTTGGAATGTGAAACCAAGAGTCACACCATTGTACTATAAATGCACATCATGTATAGTGGAAAAATAATAAAGTTGCACTCTTATCCTTCATTGTGTGTTGAGTTTCTTGTTGTGTGTGTGTTTATCTTTCTCATACACCATGTGTGTGTTTAACATGGTATCAGAGCTGATAAGTTCATAACCAGCTCAAACTTGAGTGAGCCATTTGTGTTTATGGCCTGTGCATATCTGCAAAATTCTTGTCTTTTTTGCAGTATTTAGATATTTTCTGCAACAGTCTTTTTGCTGCATTCATCAAGCTTTCTGTAGCATTCAGACACTAGTTTTGAAGAAGATCAGCATTGTGCATCTGAAGGTTTTCTCACTGCTCATTTTTCCCACAATTTATGCCTTTTAATTTCTGCACCATTTGGGAGAAGCTGGAAATATTATTTAAAATGGGTTTATGAAGAAGTTTCTAGGTTTTTTCTGCTAAAATTTTCTGGAAAATTCTGCATTTTTAAAGTCTCATTTTCTACTGCTAAAAAAATATTCTTTGCTGCATATTTCCTGTAGCATTTGTGAAACTTCTGTTGTATTTTATTGCCAAAAAAAATCCCTACTCTACTCTGTTGTTAATTTTAAAAAAATAAAAAATAAAAATTTTGTTCCCACAGAGCCCACGGCCTTTCGGCCCTCATAGCTCCACACTACGCATACTCCTTACACAGATCATCCCTAACTCCACACTCCACAACGATTCCCCATGATAGCAGTCCCCCATCCCCTCTCGCACGCACCGGCTCATCGCAAGCTATTCGCTGCCTACCCGACCCTCCCCTCTGCTCGCTCCAAGCTCCCTCAACTACCCTTCACTCCACAACCTGCGCTCCAATCGAACCCCCCTTACACCCTCACCTTGCCTATGCATCGATCTCCCATCTCTCCCATGCTCTGGCCATCCCACCACTCCATTCGACCACTCACCCGAACCCCCTCGACCCATGCTGCTGCCCGCCCTCACACTTCGACACTCACTCACCCGGCTTTCATCACACCACTCCTGATCCAAATAGAAGCCTCCCTCAAACCTCACTTATATCACCCACACGCTTCCCTACGCTCACAACACCCCCCCCCCCCATCTCATGCTAGCCCCTCTGGCTCCCTAACCTCTGCAACTGGCCCCTCCTGATCCCCCCACCTCACTGCACCTTACGTTCACTACTGTGTGGCCCCTTCCATGTCTATCCTCTACCCTGCAACCCCGCTCACCTGCCCTAAAAACTCCCCATACCCCGACCACTCCGCCCAACCCCCTATGCGGCCCTCATCCCACCCTTCCCCTCACTCCACTCGTGCTAACCCCGTCCCCTCTCCCTACACCCCTCCCCTATTCGATACCTCCCCTCCCATGGCACCAGCCCACACCCTTCGGCCTCTTAGCACAACAAACCTGCCCCTTTACGCAGACCCATTCCCACCTTAATTTTTTATTAAAAACCCCCCTTCCCCTTTTTAAATTAATCCCTTTCTTCTTTAAATTTTTTTTCTATCACCCTTTTAAACCTATTTCCCAGATTTATGGTAGTTCCCTCTCCCCCCAATAAGTTTTCCAATTTCATTTTTTTTTTTTAATTTAATTATTTTAAATTAAAAAAAGAAAATAGAGAGAGAGGAAGAGAAAAAGTAAATATCAGAAATGGCATATGAAGCAGATGGATTTTCTACATAATAGAAAAGTGGTGATAGAAGGGTTACTTTCTCTAAAAGAGATTGACATGTGAAGATGAGTTGTTATTGGTGAAAAACAACTCTTTGAAGAAGAAAAATCAACTTCCTTAAATGTTGGGTGTGGAGCCTGATTATCTTGTTTACTTTGTATCACAACATTGGACCCCTATACCTTCAAAGGGGCGGCAACGCCGCTCGTAATTAATCGTTGCCGCCCCCGAAGCTAAAAACAGATGTAAAATTGCCTTGTAAAAGTATAGTAATTTCTAGTCAATCTGGGTCGTTCATTAGGCAAATGATCTGACGGTAGAAGTTATGTTTAGATTAGGGTTTTTTTCCCTAGAAGGCAACCCCCTTGTATATATGAGGGTATTGTATTGCGGAGTGTATTATGTGTGTATTCTTGGAGCGAGAAACAGAGAGGGAGACTGTGAGAAACAACAGAGGATATTACAGCAGATCTGCTGTAGGTTTTGTCTCTTCATTTTTGTTGGATAATAGAAAGGAAGGACTGGTTTTTCAGGGTGGACGTAGCCCAAACTGGGTGAACCACGTATATTTGTGTCTCTCTAGTTTTATGTGTTTTGTGTGCTTGTATTTTTCCGCATATTTTATGTGTTGCATTGCTCCATAATATATAATATTCTAACAACTGGTATCAGAGCCGAAGGTATATTTGGCTGATAAAATTGTAGGACAGAAGGGTTCCTGGTTCGAGTGGGAGCAATGGCAGACAATGATAATTTTAGGGTCGAGAAATTTAACAGCCAAAACTTTCCGCTGTGGAAGATGCAGATGGAAGATTATCTGTATCAGAAAGATCTGTACCTACCATTGAGCGGGAAAAAAAGAAGTTGGCGGCCATGACAGACGCGGAATGGAACATTCTTGATAGAAAGGCACTCGGAACAATACGTTTGTGCCTTGCAGCATCAGTCGCCTTCAATATTTCGAAGGAAACAACAACAGAGGCTTTGATGCAGATGTTGGCGAAACTATATGAAAAACGCTCGGCCTCAAACAAGGTATTTCTTATGAAACGACTATTTAATATGAAGATGTCGGAAGGTGGATTTGTTGCATACCATTTAAATGAATTTAATACAGTTACCAGTCAGTTAAGTTATGTAGGGGTAAACTTTGATGATGAAGTTAGAGCTCTGTTATTCTTGTGCTCATTGCCAGAGAGTTGGAATGGTTTAGTGGCCATTAGTAACTTTGTCTCTGGATCTAGTACTTTAAAGTTTGATGATGTTTTTGGTGCTATCCTTAGCGAGGAAATGCGTAATCTCATGGTGTGGACATCGATGACCTGCTTTGAGTGCGAGTCTGGGGAAGAAGAATGGAAAGAGGAAAGAGCTCGGGATATCGCCCGATAAATCAAGAAGCGGATCAGGTGGGATCGGGGGATATGTGCTGGAATTGCGAGAAGAAAGGACACCTAAGAAAATGCAGATCTCAGAAGGGAAAAGAAGGAGACACACAGAAAGAAAAAAATCATGAAGCAAATGTGACAGGTGATGTGTTACAAGATGCTTTGATTCTTTCTTTCGAAAATGTTACTGATTCTTGGGTTGTAGATTCAGGGGCTTCATTCCATGACACACCTGATAAGAAATATTTTCATGACTATGTTCAAGGATATTTTGGACAAGTTCGCTTGGGTGATGATAAACCCTATAAAATTGTTGGAATGGGTAAAGTTCTTGTAAAACAACAGAATGGAAACCAATGGCTACTAAAGGAGGTAATGCATGTTCCAAATCTGAAGAAAAATCTGATTTCAACAGGGCAGTTAGGCAGTGAATGTTGTGTGACAACTTTCACATATAAAACTTGGAAGGTCACCAAAGGAGTGTTGGTAATAGAAAAAGGTGAAAATGTTGGTACATTGTATTTATGCAATGGTATTTCTAACTCTGTTAATGCTTTACCTTCCAAAGGAGCAGATGCAACATTATGGCATCATAGGCTCAGACACATGAGTGAGGGAATGAAGATTCTTCACTCAAGAAATTTTTTGCCAGGATTGAAGAATGTTGATTTGGATTTTTGTGAGAATTGCATTTATGGAAAACAAAAGAGAGTCAGATTTCTCAGAGTTGGGAAAGAAAATAAGAGATAAAAATTGGAGCTTGTGCATACAGATGTATGGGGACCTGCTCAGGTATCATCTCTCGGTGGCTCTCGTTATTATGTTACTTTTATTGATGATGAAACTAGAAAAACATGGATTTATTGTATTCAAAATAAATCTAATTTATTTGATACTTTCAAGAAATGGAAAACTTTGGTTGAGATTGAGACAGGAAAGAAGTTGAAGTGTCTCAGATCAGACAATGGAGGTGATTATTGCAGCAAAGAGTTTGATAGGTATTGTTCAGAGCATGGAATTCGTAGAGAGAAGACAGTTCCAAGAACACCACAAGAAAATGGTGTGTCGGAAAGGATGAACAGAACAATCATGGAGCGTGCAAGGTGCATGAGATTGCATGCAGGATTGCCTTTACAATTTTGGGCAGATGCTGTAGATACTGCTGTTTATCTAATAAACAGAGGGCCTTCAATTTCCTTGGATGGTGGTATTCCAGAGGAAGCATGGACAGGTAAAAAGGTAAACTACTCTTTTTTAAAGCCTTTTGGCTGTGAGGCCTTTGTCCATATTAATAAATAAAATAGAACAAAGCTTGAGGCAAAATCAAAGAAATGTGCCTTTATTGGATATGGTGTTAATGATTTTGGTTATCGCTTATATGATTATGAAAATCACAAAATCATTAGGAGCAGAGATGTAATATTCAATGAAAAGGTCTTGTATAAGAATCAGCTGCAGGAAAAGAAACAGGAAAAAGAAAGAAAAGAATACATGGTTCTTGATGAGATAACTGAAAAAGTAAAGGTGCCTGAAAATAATAATAATCAACAACCACAGCAGCAGCAACCACCACAACAGCAACAGGCACCTCAAACACCTGAAAGTGGTGTTAGAAGATCTACCAGGATAAGTAGACCCCCTGAACAATACTCTCCTTCATTATATTATTTATTGTTGACTGATTCTGGTGAACCTGAATGTTATGAAGAAGCAATGCAGGTTGAAAGCAAGAAGAAGTGGGAGCTATCCATGGAAGAAGAGATGGACTCCTTAATGCATAACCAGACTTGGGACTTATTCAGGTTGCCTGTAGGTAAAACTACATTACAGAATAAATGGGTTTACAGGCTGAAGGAAGAAGATGGAGGAAAACAGAGGTACAAATCTAGACTTGTGGTGAAGGGGTTTGCACAAAAGAAAGGTATTAATTTTGATGAAATATTTTCTCTTGTTGATGGATAGATTCAATGAACACATCTTAAGTCTTGCTTAACGTTAAGGTTACATCTTCAACGGTTAGATGTAAAGACAACATTTCTCCATGGAGATTTGGAGGAAGGGTACGTAAAGTGACACGAGAGGATATGAGGGTAGGGAAAGAAAAATTGGTGTGCAGGTTAAAGAAGAGCTTGTATGGCTTAAAACAGGCTCCAAGGTAGTGGTATCTAAAATTTGACAAGTTTATGTACGAACAAGGTTATACTAGATGTAACTCTGATCATTGTGTTTATCTGAAAAGGAAAAATGATGGCAGCTATATTATATTGTTATTGTATGTAGATGACATGCTTGTTGCAGGGTCTAACATGCAGGAAATAAATGTGCTCAAAAGAAAATTGGCAAATTCCTTTGCAATGAAGGATTTGGGAGCTGCAAAACAAATCCTTGGTATGAGGATAACCAGAGACAGGAAAAATCGCAAATTAACACTGTCTCAGAATGAGTACATAGAAAAGGTGTTGAAAATATTTAATATGTAGAATGCAAAACCAGTTAGTACACCTTTTTCTAGCCATTTAAAACTTAGTAAGGAGATGTGCCCCAAGACCCACGAAGAAATGGAATATATGTCTAAAGTTCCATATGCATCTGCAGTTGGAAGCTTAATGTATGCAATGGTCTGCACAAGGCCTAATATTGCACATGCAGTGGGAGTTGTAAGCAGGTACATGAATAATCCAGGAAAAGAACATTGGATGGAAGTAAAATGGATTCTCAGATATTTGAGAGGTACCACAATCAAGCATTATGCTTTGGTGGTTCAAACATTGCTCTACAGGGATATGTTGATGTAGATATGGCAGGTGACAGAGATAACGAGTAGAGAACTATAGGATATGTATTTATCGTAGGTGGAACAGCTGTCAGTTGGGTTTCAAAAATCCAAAGTGTTGTTGCACTTTCAACAACAGAAGAAGAGTATGTTGCTGCTACAGAGGCTAGTAAGGAAAGGATTTGGTTACAGAGGTTTATGGGTGAATTGGGTAAGAAGCATGATATGGGCACGTTATACAGTGATAGCCAAAGTTCCATTCATCTTGAAAATAACTCAGCATTTCATTCCAGGACTAAAAACATACATCTCAAGTACCATTTCATACAGTCAATATTGGAAGATGGAGAGTTGAAGCTGCAAAAGATACACACTAGCCAGAATCCTGCAGATATGCTAACAAAAGTTGTAACCAAGGAGAAACTGAGAATGTGCTCAGTTTCAATTGGTCTCTAAGGATGACGATGAAGATGAGGAACAGCCAGGTCCAAAGAGGAGTCATTTTCCAGCAAATGAAGCAGTGATGGAGTTGCTACAATCAGTCTCCAAGTGGGAGATTTTTGGGTGTGGAGCCTGATTATCTTGTTTACTGTGCGGCTTGTTGATTTCTCTTCAAAGGGGCGGCAGCAGCACGTAATTATCACTTCCGTGGGGGCAGGAGACAGCAGTGATTTTGAACCCACGGTGGGGTTTTTGAAGCGGCGTCCACAGAAACTAAGAAAATTGATGTAAAATTGCCTTGTAAAAAAGTATAGTAATTTCTAGTCAATCTGGGCCGTTCATTAGGCGAATGATCTGACGGTAGAAGTTATGTTTAGATTAGGGTTTTTTGCCCTAGAAGGCAACCCCCTTGTATATATGGGGGCATTGTATTACGGCTATGTATTATGTGTGTATTCTCGGAGCGAGAAACAGAAGAGAGGCAACGAAACGTGGGGATATTACAAAGAGAGATGCTTTGTAGGTTTTGTCTATCTTCATTTTTATTTGGATAATAGAAAGGAAGTGAGCATTACACGGGGTGGACTGTTATTATTTGGGTGAACCATGTATATCTGTGTCTCTTTGGTTTTATGTGTTTTGTGTGCTTGTATTTTTCTATTTTATGTGTTGCATTGCTCCATAATATATAATTTTCTAACATTAAAGGCTTCTTGCATAGTGTTTTCAGCTGCACATTTACAAAATATTTTTGCAGAGATATTGTATTGTATTGACATTGTATTGTGAGCGGATATTGCTCATTCATAGCTGCAATCAGTATTTGAGTTGTTGAAAAATTTTGATGTAAGTCATTGTTGCTTGCCGGTTAGACAGTCAATTCTATACCTTGATGTCCTCCATAATTTGAAGAGCATATTTTGTACTTTGAGAATTCCTTGGAGTCATTTGTAATTGTTTGAAAGAAATTTGAATCACATTGTAAACGGGTGCATTTTCGGTTGAAGCCGACACCCTTTCATTTTTTAGCCTGAGTTGTTGAAAAATGGCTAAAATCAATGAGGCATTAGAGTTGTTGAATAACCTCATTCATTCCAATGTTTATGATATGATAAAAATGAGCAAGAATTCTCTTTGTAATATTCAAAATTGTTTGCAAGATGCATAAGAAAAGATTGAGTTTTTGCAGTTGAAATCTCAGCTTCAGCAAGATGAACTTTAGCAAAAGAGTCACCATTCTAAACCTGTTTCTGTTCATAATATTGAGAAGGACTCCCATCAGCAGCAAGTCAGTAAAGTTGAAGTTGATTCCCATTCAGTTCATTGCACAAGAGCAGATGTACATGCAGATGCAGCAGTTCAACCTGCAATTCTCAAGCCCATCATCAGACCTTGGGAAGAGCTTGTCCACAACAAGCACAAAATTGGTCTTGGATATGAAAAGGATGTGTCCTTTCATATTCCAGACTACACCAAGCCCATCATATTTCAGAGTGCCAGATTCCTATATGACAGTTCACCTGCAGTTGTTCCAGATCTTGCTCCACAACAACAACAACAACAGATTGTAAAATGCCAACACTATGATCAAGTTGGCCATATGAAAGATAACTGTTTTGATCTTCATCCATGCAAACACTATGGTCGGCACACCCATTATTCACACAGATGCTTCAGAAACAAGCCTCCTGCAAGAAAAAATATTCATCTTGGATGGATCACTTCTTGGCAATGGGCATCAGCAGCGAAGAAGATGTTTAAGACACATGTAAGAACTTTTTCACGGATATTGAGAAAAATTGCAGTTGATTTTTCGCCATCATATCACCTTATCCCTGACAAGGTGGAAAACAGTGGTCATTTACAAGCTTCGACATCAGATCAAGCGTGCCTAAGCCACAATCTCTCATTCGATGTTCAGATTTGTAGCTAGAGACACAGTAGTTCAAGCAAGCCTGAGCCACAATTCGTCATTCCAGATTCGGAGTTGTAGCCAGAGACACAGATTCCCATGAGCATGTCTTTGGTTGGTGGATAGCCTTAAACCATCACAGGTTGTAGACCTCCCTTCTTTTAGGTTGAAGGTCTCCCTTTCATATATGAGGGACACTTCCTCTAGCAGAAGCCTTCAGCTTCTTGCCAGCTTTGGTTGAGTTCCAGGAAATGCTTCAAGCATTCCAGTGTTGTTGGTCATCCTTAAACCATCACAGGTTGTATACCTCCCTTCTTTTAGTTTGAAGGTCTCTCCTTTTTTATGAGGGACAATTCCTCTAGCAGAAGCTTTCAGCTTCTTGCCAGTTTTGGAAGAGTTCTGGGAACTGCAACAAGTATTGTGTTCCAGTGTTGGCGGTCATCCTTAAACAACCTCTTTTTGCCAACATTTTAGAGAGTTGATTCAGCCCAAGTGCTGCCACGTATACTTTTCAGATTTTTATTACAACTCTCTTCTTGGACTCACACATACCCCTTCGGATTAAGGGGGGGAATGTTGGAACACCTAATCCTCCATGGGTAGGTGTGGAATGCGAAAAGTCACAATGGATTCCAAGTGACCTTGGAATGTGAAACCAAGAGTCACACCATTGTACTATAAATGTACATCATGTATAATGGAAAAATAATAGAGTTGCACACTTATCCTTCATTGTGTGTTGAGTTTCTTGTTGTGTGTGTGTTTATCTTTCTCATACACCATGTGTGTGTTTAACATGGTGTTTAACACATACTGTTGGAATGGTTGGTTTACTGGCTAAGGATGATATTAAGGGTTGTAAGGCCAAGCATGGGGTGTAGACCAGGATGGGGGAGTGGGGGTGTACCAAGGTTGCATGGGTTCACTCTGATTGTTGTGATAATAAGAGTAAGGTGCACCTGGCATACCTTGATGATATGGCCTAGGTCCTTGAGGCCTTCTCTGGTTGATCAAACAGAGTTTCTCTGGCATTGCTTCCCCATATTGATATACAACCTTAAGTCCAGGTAGGGAGGGACACTTTTCTGTGGCATGATTCTCTTCACAGACTAAGAAAACCTCTATGAAATTCAGTGGACATCCATTTCTTGGGTGCTTCCAAGTACATCTAGGAAAAAATATGGCCAGGGCTCTTTCTACTTCCTCTTTCTTCCTTTTGATCTACATTGTGTCCATTTGCAAAGCAAGGGTGTGCAGCATGGCACTCTTGAAGTCCTATAGCATGTTTCCAATCTCATGTTTTATGGAGGTGGAAGAGGAAGAGGTATTGGATGTGTTGTGGCCAGCTATACCTACCTTCCTAAATGCCCTAGAATGGTTCTGGAAGATAGTTTTGATTGTTTCATAAGGCAATTGGTAGATATCTCCTCCTGATAGCATATTCAAGGTTTCTATCATCTCTTCTCTGATCCCTAAAATAAGTACAAGTTTAAGTGATCCAGGATCAAGAGTACAGTTGTCTCTCTTATATTTTAATTAAAACCTCTCTTCATAGTCCTCTAGGGATTCATCAAGCCCTAGAGTGATCCTTAGTTTCCTTGGACCTACAGTAGTCTCTATAATTGTTGTTGAAGGTCTCTTGCATCTGTGCCCACGTGGTGGTGCTACCCCCAGGAAGACCCATGAACCAACACAAGGCTGCATTGTTAAGGGTGGATGGGAATAGCTTCAACTTCTGATGATCAAAAGTGTAGTCATAATTCCTACAAACAACAAAAAAGTCAAACATGAATGTGTCATGATCCTCAGAGGTAATTCCATGGAAGTGTGGAAGAGTTGAGGGGCTAATGTTTTTAATATTAGTTTCCCCATCTACCTCTCTTATGGGAAAGGCTCTCTGGATCCCAACCATGGTTAAGATAGGTGAAGTAGTTACCTCAGTTGAGACAATGTATTCTTCTTCTTCCCCAATAGGATCCTCAAAATATTCAGAAGGCTCTCCTATAGGGGGTTCAATCTCACTGCCACTAAAGAAGAGTGAAAGGTGGCTAGGAGGTGATGTGGGGGTTTTAGGTAATATTTGTCTTTGAGTATTCCTATTCCTACGAGGCATGAAACTAAGATCTTTTTTTATTTTTTTCAATATTTCTGAAATGACATGAAATTAAGGAAAGAAAAAAATAATGCTAAAACAAAATCAAAACACCTACTAGACACCTCCCCGTCAACGACACCAAAAAGTGCTAAGCCCTGGTATTACACCAAGAGTGTTGCAACTCCTAGGGGTTGCCCTAATTTACTTTATCAACCTGTGGTTCGTACAAACTTGGAGGTGACAGTGATATATACACAACAGATGAATTCTACTCATGCCATCCTCTTTTGCTTTATGAAGAGGTGCTATTTCTTAAACTATGATAAGAATCGGAAAGTAATTTTTTGGAAGGAACTGACAGGAATGAAAATAACTTAAATTGCAAAAAGGAAATGATAGAAAGGAAACTAATTTAATCTGCAAAAAAGAAATGATTGAAAAGAAACTAAACTAAGTTGCACCTAGCTAGGCCAATCAGCTAAACACACCCTACTTATCCTTTTATCTATTTACCATGCTATCATGATTCTAACCATGCAACTATTCATGATAAACAAAACTTGACAAAGTGTGGCTTGCAGTTTGGAGGAAAATGGGCTAAAGGTGCTAATGGAGGGCTCACCACATGAATCAAGGCTTAGAGGTGGAAAGGGTGCGTTTAAATCTTATTAAAACTATATTATAGTGCAAAAATGATTTGGAGCGAAATGATTTGAAAAGTCTGATGGCAGAGTTGCGATGGAGGGCTGGTAGTGTAATATGCGATGAGTCGAATGACATGGCAGTGGGACTGGTGGTAGAGTGTGAAAAAAATATTGCAATCGGAAGACAGAAGCAGTAAGTGTTAATAAGGAGCATATGGAGAATGCAAAATGCGATTTGCAAAAAGGCCAAAGGTTGCAAACTGTGATATGTGATATCGCAATATCACGTGGTTGGAGAAGTGGCGGAAGTATTTTTCGAGAACGAGCTGTGATATGCAATGAGTCGGATGATGTGACGGTGGGACCCGTGGCAGAGCACAATACCAATATCACAATCGGCAGATAGGAGCATTAAGTGTTAACAAGGAGTGGATGGAGGGTGCGAAATGCGATTTGCAAAAAGGCGAGAGGCAGATGCAGTAAGTTAAAAGGTAAGGAAAAGGATCGGGTTTTCCAATGTTTTTGAATGATTTTATTAACAAGTTGCAAAGGTAAGGCACAAAGGAAATATCGCAATCGAGACTTGGAATGGGAGAGCATAAACAAAGACCTTGGACGATTTGCGATTTGCGATGGAGCGAAGTACAATAGCGGGAAGTTCGATAAGTAAGGGCGGAGGTCGAATTACAATGGTTTTCAAGCATTTTGCGTTAAAAAGGGTAAGGAAAACGTGACTAATAAAAACAAAGGAATAATGCAGACTGAATTGTTTAAGTGTTTTTATGAATAAAAAGGTGGGTGCGACAGTGAGAATAAGTGGGAAAAAGTAGAAACGGAGGGCGTAACAGCAATGCAAAGATTGTGAAGACAGAGATGGAGAATGAAGCGGGGAGGCACCACAGATCTCTTCTGGGGTTTTAACAATAATTCTTGCAATCAACCTACTAACTTATTCTCAAAGAAATAGACAAATGTGTAAAAATACAGTGCAAATTAAGACTGAAAAATGGTAATGCAACTCTACTTTTAATCTCAGAAATAGTGAACAGAAATCAGTTTTTGGGTCTGTGGGAAGGTTCGCCCTCCTCTAGCTCTATTGAAAAATATGAGAAGGGGGTCTTGATCCACAAATTTTTTGGTTTTTATCCTTTATTCTATTAATCACAAGCAAATGAAACCTAAAACAACACACTGAAAGAAAAACTAAACAACAACTTGAAACATAAACGAAATTATCAGAAGCGGAACTAATGAAATGATAGAAAGAAGAGAAAAAATACAACAGAGAGGCTGAGGCAAATGGATTTGGCCATAACCCACAACCCTAGATCTCTGAAACTTAAATTAGTAAAATGAAATCAATCTGCTCATTTCATAAAAGAATAGCCTCATACATTTCTGAAAGTTTGATCACTGGGTAAAATAATAAAAATCTCAGTAGCTTGCAACAAAGTTCTGACCCTTCCTAGCTCTAGCTTTGCTCTATTTATTCTATAAGGTAGCTACCAACAACTCCCTACAAAATAGTGATTGAGTCCACTTGAATCCAAGTAAACAAATATTGAGTGCACTCCTCTTTGAGTTGCTTGGTTGCCTCTGGAATTCGAATTGCTAGAGAGAATCCTTGGGGATCCTTTGGTTGCCTTTGGAATTAGAATTGCTAGAGATAATATTTGGCATCCTTTGGATGCCTTTGAGAGTTGAGGGTGGAAAATCCTCCTATAATTTCTCATGGAAAATCCTCCTATAATTTCTCCTTGTTGTCTCCTCCAATTCTATATGATAAAGTCCTTATAAAAATGCTAATAATTCATGATTTTATGCACTCAACCTAATATTAGGCACTTAGAGTATGTTAGCCTTAATCACCACCTATACTATCATCATAAAACCAAATAATAATAAAAATTCAAGAAAAAGAGATATGAGAAGGAAAAACAATGACCATTAACCCCTCCAAATATGTCTAATGATGGAGCTCATCACATAGCTATTACAATCCTATTAATGTTGCTTTATTCTTACCCCGCAAGAATGTTTTTTCCCCATTTATAATCCAAACACTCAATATACTTGTCATAAAAATCCACCTCGTTCCTATGAAGATACAACCAGTCCATACCCAAAATCATACTATACAATCCTAATGATAATACATTCAGATGTGGTGAGGTAGGCATGCCATTCAAGTCAAATGAACATTGAGCTCTTACCCAATGATGAAATCTCTTATGGTATATGTAACAAACTGCACTAACCAAGATTCTACATGAAATTCCTTATACAAAACACATTTATCCACCAGGTCAGGATTAACATAACTATAATTAGATCCATGATCAATCAAAATAGAAACAAATTGATCACAAAGCTTATTGTCCATCTCGATAATAGATTATGGGTGATATGCCTACCTTTTATCTAACGCTGCATAGATCCTAGGAATACCCTGTCTAACATATCCCACTGTCTATGCCTCTTGATTATTGTATATATAGAACCTACCACCCTACTTTTGTGGAGAATCCATCCTTTGATGATATCCTCCAAATTCCAACACTGCACAGGCTCCCTATTTTCACTCGTATTCTTCTCCTTAGACCGAATTCCATGTCCTCTACCAGATGTATTGAACTTATTAGGTGCTGCAACATTCTCTTTATTACATGTGTCTTGAGGTATTGCTTGATTCTTGTCCCATTTTCCTTTATTATTATCATTACCCTTCTAGTCTGGCTTTGTCTCATATTTGTGCTTTGATTGCTCATAACAATTCTTTAGCTTCCGAATGACCTCCTTCAATGATATAGGCTCATCAAACTCAATCATGTCTTTGAATTATATTGACAACCCACTGATAAATCATTGAATCTTGGCATTCTCCTCATTGAGGTAAGGAAAATATCACAACAACTCCATAAATCTGCTACTGTACTCCTCATCAGTCATGGATCCCATATTTAGTTCATAAAACTCATTTTCCCTGTCATCATAGTATCTCTCTGATATATAATTCTTCTATAATAGTCTCTCAAATTCACTTCAAGTCAATTTCTCCTCATAAATATCCCTGATATTCTTCACATCTTCCCACAAAATATATGCTTTACCTTTTAGGCTGAATGTAGTTATTTTTTCTTTTATGTTATCTAAGTAATCATACAACCTGAAGAAATTCCTCATACCAAGAAATCATGATTCTGCATCATGTGATTTATTCATTTCCCCATCAAATGTAGGTGGATTTTATTTCTTAAACTCGTCGAGAAAATATCCCCAGTGACTCCTCCTGTAAGGATGATAATGATGACAATCATGGTGCCTGTCAGAACCAGAACTAGAATAGTTCATGTTTATGTCACCTCTCCTATCCAGAGTGTCCAAGAACCTGCCGTATGTGATCATGTCATATTTATATGACCTGTGAAAACCACGAGATCTATTTCCATAGGCCCCATTAGCCCCATCCTCCTGTCCATAACTGATCCGGAGTGGACCCTGTCGCTACAAATCTAATAAACTCTAAAGGATTACTGCATTAACTTCTATTTTTTTTTCTTGTGCCTATATGATTCTGTCATTATCTGATTTACAACTCCTTATTTCTTCCTTCAAACTTATCAGTGTGTTTGTTAAGTCAGAAGAGTACCCAGCACCATGTTTCTCATTTGATTCATAGGGAGAATCTATGTAGTCTACCATATTTCTAATCATATTTGATTTCTTCCTGCAAGGGATCTCATGTCAGCTAAACCAAATCACAATAAACCAATGTACCTTAGCATCATCGGGGAGGATATATCATCTGCAAGATAAACCAATCAACGTAATACATTTATATACATAATCATAACAACATGTAGACATATAACACATAGGTATATCAACACATAAACATCATTCTAGCTAGAGTCTAGTCATCAATGCATGACCATATCAACCATACACACCATGACCTCATTCATGACAAAAAAAATCATACCAATGTACCCTTGACAACATGTAATCACTTGACATGTATAAACAACACATAACCATTCATACACTCATGACAACACATTTCACAACAACGCCATGCACATGCAACAACCACATAAAGCACAAGCATAAGAAACACATACGCAACCAACATGAATGCATGACCAACACACTGAAAATTGAGTTCAAGGGGTAAACCATGCTCTGATACCATTCTGTAACACCCTCCTACCAAAACTACACAAGTAACAGTCCAACCGGGGCAAACATATGATGAAGAGTTACTATGATATGATTCAACCTCTTAGGTCACCTTAAGGAAGTAGAATCACCACCACCCAACAACACAGACCTTCTTCACATGCTACAGGACACCGAAGAGCCATCAGAACCTTCCATGAGGTTATCCCCTAATCTAGGCTGACCTTTTCATCCATCAATCCCCTAATCGCTCCCTTAACATTTGAAAGAGTGAGACCGGAAACCTCCAGTCACATGCACAACATGGGTATGCATGCGACTGGGGACTTTTCCCAGTAGTTCTGAGCCCATGACCCCGATTTATGTGCCAATTTTTTACGCCTAGAGCTCATTTCACTGCCCAAAAATCCATGACACTTTCAGAACTAAAAGCTAATAGTGGAATAACGATGTGAAAGAAAACACTTGAACAAGGACTTGACTAGACCCCTACTAGCCATGACAAGTGTTTCGTCAAGCATGTCACAAATATGTAATATACATGTCTAAACAATAGATCTAAGCATAGGGGTATCATACTTATCTAAGAATTGCTAAGTAGAATTGTTGCCTCATCACATTAACTACATTATCATCTATTTGGTCATAGATACATTTTTCATTCATTTACAAATCAAAACATGATGAGAGTCATACATCATTACTGACATAGAACACATTCATAACCATCATATAAAACAAAAAAATGAAAAGAATAGAACAACCATATAAGCCACATAATAACAATCATATTTACCCATCAATACAAGAGGAAAATAACTTGTATTTCCATAATAAAAATGTAACCAAGTCTGGGATTTCGACGTTCCACCCAACCATAGACATGGTTAAGCCAAATATCTCTTCATCATTTCACCACCGTGGCATATTCCAAGCATGAATGTGGGATCTCATAAAAAAAATCCATCAAAACCAAACCAGGGCTTCCAGAAGCTAAACCACCTCAATCCTCAACCAGTGAATTTGCCTAATAGTCGAAAATCACAACCATCACCAGATTGGTCTCCACCCAATTTGTCCAAGGCTCCAAATAATTTTTTCCAACCACAGCTCCAAGACTAGTAACTCAAAAAACCAAGGGCTCAAGAGTGTTTTTCCAACCAACGCTCCAGGACTAACTCAATCCAAGTTGTTATAGGGCTCCATACAATTTGTCCAACCAAGGCTCCAAGAACTAGTAACTCAGCCCTCAACTAAAGGAACATGAGAACCAACCAGAAAAACAAACAATGAAATTAACCCACAACACCATGTCTATCTAGGAAATGGCAAGGTTGGGAAAATCCATTGTCAATCTATGAAATCATCCATGCTAATGACATATCATAACCAAGAAACCACATTCATATGCCATGCATGCCAAAAATAATGAGGAAAACATACATGCAACTCAGTACCTGCAAACAAAAATTGTTGTAGATGTTTATCAGAGTGTCCTCATATGATTTGATTCTCTTCCTCTTCCTTCATGCTCCAAATCTCCAAGTATGCCACACTCCTCCAAGAGTGCACCAAGAAAACTCTAAGTATCCAAGAGTATGAGAGAGAGAGAGAGAATAAAACGAGAACTCCAAAAATGAACTGAGAAAAGATTACCAACCAATGCTCAGGAACCTTTTTATTAATGAGGCCTTTAATTTCTTCAATTTTCCATTATTTTCCTTCATTTTCCTCCTCACATGCAACCTGTGACCTTTCACCTCCCTTTTCTCCTATTTTCCATCATTTTCATAAATAAATTCCAATAAATGCCACTTTTCCTTTCTAAATCCTTTTCCATTTCCTTTGTCCATTTCCATAGCCATATAAACCATATGAACACCCACACTAGGATGTTTTGTGTAACATTTAGCTTGGAATACGTGTCCCATGATCATGGTTATTAGTTTTCCTTTATTAACTTTTATTACATGGAATTTTCACCAGGGTTGTTACAATTGAGTTGGTGAGCCACAACCATGAACAAGGTCAATTTTTGGATTTAAAGTTTAGTAGATGACTCAAATTTTCCCAAAATAAAGGATCATCTCCAAAGAAATCCTAAAATATCTTGGAAATCATCGTATCATGCTAATGATAAAGTGAATATTGTGAAGCTTCAAACACTTAAGAGAGGGTTTAAAACATTGAATATGAAGGAGACATAGAACATTATCCAATTCATACCCAGAGTGATGGGAGTCATAAATCAGCTTAGGAATCATGGAGTGATGATTGAAGATCATAAATTTGTGTATAAAGTTCTCAGGATTCTACTTAAGAAGTTCAAGATGATTTCCATTTACATAGAGGAGTCCAAACATATGTTTAAAAGATCACTAGAGGAACTAATGATATCTCTCTTGTCCCATGAATCAAGAATCAACATGGAAGAGCGGCCCTTATAACATGCCTTCAAGGTTCAGAAATCCATTGGTAGAGGAAGTGGGAGAGGAAGAAAAGGTAGATTCCAAAAAGGAAGAGGGCATCATCGAAAAAGAAGAAGAAAAACTATACCAAAATAGTCAAGACAATCAAATTAGCTAGATGCTCTCAAAATCAAAGGGAGAGAGGTAGAATATGGATAGACATTCCAAAATACAATGTTACTATTACAAAAAATATGGGTGCTATCAAAGTGAGTGGAGAAAGAAGCTGGTAGATTTGAAAAAGGGTAGAGCTAATGTCTCACACACTGAAGAAGGGACATCTAAATCAATATTCATCTCTAGGGAAAATTTTAGGGCCTAATATTCGCAAGTGGGCTAATATTCCATGCTTTTTCCAAAAAAAAAGATTCGCTAATTTCCATTTTTCTAAAAATAAATTCACCCAAATTTTATAGTATAAAATTATTTTACCTTAAAAATCACCAATATTATATATTGTATAATATAAAAAAATCATAAATATAAACAATTTTACAAAATTATCATCAAAAATTTTAAAATTTGGATATTAGGGACTAGTAATATTCGCTAAGGTTTCTAAACTTTAAGATAAAATTCCATCCTTAAAATTTTCCCTGTTCATCTCATGTCAAATCACTAAAGAAGATCAAATCAAGGATTTTCCATTACTGTATAGTGGCTACAACAATGGCATGACATGTAATAAGAAGTTTTTTTCTAATATTTACAGCTTTGTTCAATCTAAAATTACTTTAGGAGATAACCATCATGTCAAGGCCATAGGAAAAGTTATTTTGTTTATATTGACTATGAAAAAGGAGAAAGTATTCATGATGCCTTTTATATGCCAAATCTTAAACATCATTTGTTAATTATTGGAAAACTGAGTCAACATGGTTATGATCTTATATTTAGAGAATATAATTGCATAATGTTACATAAGTCACGTAGTAGAAGACTTATTGCAAAGGTCCAAATGACCAAGAATAGAATGCTCAAAATAAATATTAGAAGCATAAATATGTCAAAGTCATATGCAAAAAATATCATAGGAATAAATGAGACTTGATTATGGCATGTTAGGTATGATCACCTACCTTTATGAGTCTCATTGTCTTGTAGAAATAGTTTGTGGTTAAGGGAGTGCCTATATTAAATGAGAAAACTAACACTTGTGAAAGTTGCATTCTTGGAAAGTTTCAAAGAGATATTCTTCTAGAGGCCTCTTAAAGAGCCAAGCAGCACCTAAAACTTTTCTGCACATGCCTATGTGGATCCATGCAAACTCAGTCCATTGGTGGAAGATTTTGTTTTGTAATTTTTATTGATGATTTTAGCAAGAAATTTTGGGTGTATTTTCTCAAAAATAAATTGTTGAGATTGCAACAAGATGATGAGATTAGTGGAAAGGAGTCGCCTTCACTAAGTGGGTCCGCAGGCTATTTTTGGCGCAAAGTCTATTTTTAGACATATGGATCATGTTCTATGAGTTTCAGGATGCTATTTGTGGATGGTTGGTCAAGTCGGAAAAAATAGATGGACTTCTATTTTTAGACATATTGGGCGGAATCTATTTTTAGATTGCCAGTCTAAAAATAGATATGTCGAATATTATTAGCTCTTATTAATATTTGGACTATAAACATTATCTTATTCTCTTGGAGCACTTCAGTTAAGTGCACAGATGTGGCACAGGAGCTGACAGAAGGAATTACGCTATTCCTGAGGGTTAAGTGGAGCTATTTCATGGATACTTCAGTTAGAACTCATGTGACAGAGTTTGGTGGAGTTGATTGAAGAAGTTAGTGGAGTTGTATTCAGTTTAACTAATCTAAACATAGTTGAGCTATTTGTATTCAGTTTAACTAATTAATACAATTAGTGAGAGTGGTGTGAATTAATTATTAATTAATTCACTAATTATAAACTCATTAATCAACTAAAGAATGCATCAGTTAACTTCAATGCATGGACAGTTTCAGTGGAGACCAGTGCAGAAATAGGTGAAAAAAGCCAGGTTAAGCTATGGTTGTGACTATCAGTTGCTATTTACGCTTTGAGATAGAGTGGGTAGCCCATGAGGATTATACGCGGTTCCGACGTTAGTTTATACGGCTAGTAAACCACATCACATAGCATTAATTACAGCAATAGAGGGCTGGCTATCAGGTGGCAAAAGATTTGAGCATGTGTTTTGCTGATCTAGCTTGATAGTGTGTGCTTAATTGAGGCGTGCATGAGAGCTTGTGAGGAGCTTTTGTGCTAAAGTTGTTACGCAGTCTCCATGACTTATATAATACTCTGAATGGTTGAGTTCAGCTTTAGGCTTTCCCGTTAATCTGTGTTAATATGTGCTGCTGTGATTGTTTGTGGTTCTAATGTATGCATGCAATTGATTTTATTTCCGCATGTGATGATCAATGGTAGAAGAGATTCTGTATTATGCATGAAGCTAAAATAGTGTGTGATCAGGAGAATCTCGGTGAATAATATATCAGTTATTCAAATTTCTACATGGTATCAGAGCGATATTGATCATTGGAGCAATTGAAAAACATTGAAGCGGTTGAGTTTTGTGCTGGTGGAATTCGAATTTGCAGCAGTGTTTTCTTGGTGTCGAAGTTGAGATGTCTTTCAACGGATTGCGATTGGAGTATGCCCTTGAGGGTAGCTCAAATTATATTGCATGGAAGGACAGGATGGAGGCGGTGCTAGATGAAAATAGGTTGAAGGAGTTCATAGATGCTGAAGTCCCAAAACCTACTTCTACTGATGCTGCCGTACTTGACGCATGGAAAAAGAAGACAAAAAAGTGTCGAAGGATTCTTTTGGAGGGTGTGAAGGATCACATAGTGTCCAGCCTTCATGGTAAGGCTTCTCCATTCTTGATGTGGAAAGCTTTGATAGATTTATTCCAAAGCAAGAGCAACCAGAGGAAGTTGGTGCTCAAGGACAAACTCAGGAACATAAAGATGGAGAAAGGCGACAGTATGCCCAAGTACCTCACGAAGTTCATCCAATGCAGGGATGAGCTGGGAAGTGTGGGGGTGACTGTTGATGATGAGGACTTGGTGAGCTTGGCTCTCCTTGGGCTTCCAAAGATTGAAGGTTGGCATTCCTATCAGGACTTTGTCAATGGTCGGGAGGGTGCCCAGGATGGGACGACTTTAGTTTGATCATGCGAGGAGATAAGGCGGAGTACCGGGGACGGATCTTCATCAAAGAACTGCGATGAAGAGAATTTACTTCAGCTTCCAAAAAGAAAAAGAAAGAGGAAGAAACGAAAATCTTCTCATTAGGTGCGAAAGAGCAGAAAGCAGACATGTCCAAGGGTGAAGTGCTTTCACTTTACCCGGCACGGACATTATGCCACAAATTGTCCAGGGAGAAGAAAGAAAAGGGAGTAGGGTGATGGGTATGAAGGCGAGAGGCCTTAGCCTGTGGAGTTTGAGCTATATTTTCCAGTCGCATGTAGTCTCCAAGTATGAGGGTTCAATGTGGTTTCGGGCATGGTGCGTCTTTTCACATGACGGAGACAGAGATTTGTTTGCGGTACGGATGAGAAAGATCTTGGAGTGCACATTGAGATGGGCGATGATGGTAGATACAGTGTGACTGGTATCAGTACCATTTCCTTTGAGAGGGATTCTGGTAAACCCTTCATATTGAAGGAAGTGATGCATGTTCCAGGATTGAAGAAGAATCTTATCTCTGTGGCAATGTTAGAAGACAATGGATATGATGTTGTCTTTAGCAAGGGAAAGGCTTTCTTGCGCAGTAAGGCAACTGGTGAGACCTGGAGGATAGGGGTTCAAGTTAAGAACCTTTATCAATTGTAAGTAGATGGATGTGCAGCAATGGCAGGCAAGGCAGAAGGAGTGGTGAGCTGGGATGATGGCGAGTTGTGGCACCGGAGATTGGGCCACCTTCACCATGGAGCTTTGAAGATACTGCAGCAGATTTCTACTAGGCTTCCTAAGGGTACTCTTGCGTAGTCAGATCAGTGCAAGGGACGTACCTTGGGAAAATTTGTGAAAGCCACCTTTCACGAGAAGGATAGTCGCGCCATGAAGATCCTTGAGATAATTCACACAGACGTGTGTGGACCTTTCTCAGTAGCTTCGACAGAAAAGCACAGGTATTATGTGATATTTGTTGATGATTTTTCTCGTAAGTGCTGGATCTTCTTCATGCAAAAGAAGAGCGAGACATACTCAAATTTCTGTGAGTTCAAGGCACTGGTTGAGAAATAATCGGGGAAGCAGGTGAAGGCTCTTAGGAGCGACAATGGTGGTGAATTCATCTCTGGCGAATTCAAGGACTTTTGCAGCGCAGAAGGAATTCGAAGAGAGCTCATAGCACCTCATAACCCACGACGGAAGCAGGGTTGTTGGGCGGAAGAAACGGAACGATCGTGGGTCTTTGCATGGCGATGTTGCATGATGAGGCCTACCCATACAGTACAGGAGTGAGGCATGCAATACTGCAGTATATGTGCAGAACCGTTGTCCTGACAGGATACTTGGCATGAGTACACCCGAGGAGGCGTTTTCTGGTAAGAGGCCTGATATTTCCCATTTGAGGATTTTTGGTTCACCTGTTTACATTCATGTGAAAAATTATGCCAGGAAGAAGCTGGAGCTGACTACGGAGGTTGGGATATTTGTGGGGTACACTGATACACCCCACAACTATCATGTGTATTTGCCATACAGTCGCAAGATTGTTGTGTGACGGGATATCAAATTTCGGGAGGAGAAAGCCATGAAGTGTTCGCTTGAGAGGGAGCCACACTTGCATGCAGATGAGGAGCTATTAGTTCCTAAGGATGAGCCTCAGGATGTGGATCAGCCATAAGAGGATGTTCATGGAGTGGAAGAGACCACTCAAGCAACGCCAACCATCAGAGGGTGGAAGCGCACTACAGAAGCTGAGCGACTGGCTCAAGATGCAGAGAAGGTTGTAGGAGCACCTACATCATAGCGCAGATAGAGACAGTCACCTGACCGGTATACTGGATACATGGCTCTTATGAGCAATTGTATCGTGACAGAGCCATCCTCTTTGAAGGAAGCTGTGGAGGATCCCGCATGGGTAGATGCCATGGTGGAAGAGTATGATTCAATTGTTGGAAACAGTGCATGGGAGATTGTCCCAAGGCCGAAGGGGAAATCAGTAGTGGGTTCGAGATGGATCTACAAAGTGAAGCAGGCAGCTAATGGGAGTGTGGAGAAGTACAAGGCAAGATTTTTTGCCCAAGGCTTTTCACAGATTGAGGGGATCGATTATGAGGAGACCTTTGCACCTATCGCAAGGTATTCTTCCATACGGACGATTCTTGCTCTCTCAGTGCAGATGGGGTGGCACATTCATCAGATGGATGTGAAGACTGCGTTCCTCAATGGGGTGATTGAGGAGGAGGTGTACATAGAGCAGCCCGAAGGTTTCGAGATCTTCAGCAGCGAGTTGCATGTGTGCAGGCTCAAGAGAGCGTTGTATAGGTTGAAACAAGCACCTCGTGCTTGGTACACACGGATAGACAGTTATTTCACCGGACTTGGATTCTCCAAGAGTGAGGCGGATCCGAACCTATACCAGATTGTGGTGGAGGGTAAGTTGCTGATCATTGTACTTTATTTAGATGATTTGATTTTGACAGGTGATGAGTTGTTGATACTCTCATGCAAGGAGGATCTTGCAAAAGAGTTTGAGATGAAGGACTTGGGCCTCCTTCATTATTTCCTGGGATTGGAAATTTGGCAGCGCAGTGGTGGACTATTTGTTTCTCGGGGTAAGTATGCCCGGGAGATACTGGAGAAGTTCAACATGCATGGCTGCAAGCCTGTTGATACTCCTCTTCCTGGAGGTTGGAGGAAGGAGGATGCTACTTCAGCGGAGGTAGTGGATGCCACTGTTTATCGACAGTTGGTGGGGTCGCTTATGTGTCTGGTCAATACACGACGACATATCTGTCTTCCGTGTGACTTTCACAATAGTTATGCCTACCAGCTCTTTTCAAAGGTAGAAGCATGTATTGAGATATCTCGAGCACATCGGGATATGGATTGTGGTACGACGGTCGGATGAAGGTGAAGCTATGTGGAGTCACGGATGCAGTTAGGCCCGGGAGCCAGCAGACGAAAGAAGCATACGGAGAGTTTTCAGTATCGGAGTGAAACCGCGCAGTTTCTTGGTAGCACGAGGCAGAGATCCGTGGCACTCATTTCATGAGCGAGTATACTTGTATAAGTTTGGCTTCATGCGAGGCTATATGGATAGGAAGATCCTGATCGGGTTATTCGGTTCACACTTAGAGCCTACTGTGATTTATTGTGATAATCAGAGTTGCATCAAACTCTCAATTAATTTAGTATTTCATGATAGATCTAAACACATTGACATCCGATATCATCATATCAGATATTGTGTGCAGCAGAGGATCATTTTACTTTCATACATTCCTACGGAGGATTGGGATGCTGATATCTTGATGAAGGCACTCACCAGGAGAAAATTCGAATACCACAGTGGCAGGATGGGGGTTGCAGATAATCCATATCTTGTTGAGAGGGAGTGTTTAGATTGCAACAAGATGATGAGCTTAGTTGAAAGGAGTCGCCTTCACTAAGTGGGCCCGCAGGCTATTTTTGACCTTAAAGTCTATTTTTAGACTATGTCTATGAGTTGAGATGTTATTTGTGGATGGTTGGTCAAGTACGAAAAAATGAAGTGGACTTATTTTTAGATTGCAGTCTGAAAATAGATATGTCAAATATTATTAGCTCTTAATAATATTTAGACTCTAAACATTATCTTATTCTCTTGGAGCACTTTAGTTAAGTCCATAGATGTTGGCACGAGGAGAGTTGTGAAGGAATTACGCTATTCCTGAGGGTTAAGTGGAGCTATTGCATGGATACTTCAGTTAGAACTCATGTGACAGAGTTTGGTGGAGTTGATTGAGGAAGTTAGTGGAGTTGTATTCAGTTTAACTAATCTAAACATAGTTGAGATATTTGTATCTAGTTTAACTAATTAATACAATTAGTGAGAGTGGTGTGAATTAATTATTAATTAATTCACTAATTATAAACTCATAAATAAACTAAAGAATGCATCAGTTAACTTCAGTGCATGGACAGTTTCAGTGGAGACCAGTGCAGAAATAGGTGACAGAGCAGGTTAACTATCAGTTGTGACTATACAGTTGCTATTTGCAACACACAGATAGGTGGAGTAGCCCATGAGGATTGCGCAGTTCAAGCCAGGTGTTTTATCTATTTAATGAAGCCATCCCATAGCATTAATTACGCAATAGAGGTTGGCTATCAAGTGGCAAAATATTTGAGCATGTGTTTTGCTAGATATAGCTTGATAGTGTGTAGCAATTGAGGGTGTGCATGAGAGCTTGTGAGGAGATTTTGTACTATGATTGTTACATGATCTCCATGACATATAATATACAGATAGTTGGGGTTTTCAGCTTTAAGCTTTCCTGTTAGATACTGTGTTCATATGTGTGATTGTTTGTGGTTTTAATGTATGCATGCAATTGATTTTATTTCCGCATGTGATGATCAATGGTAGAAGAGATTATTTATTATGCATGAAGCTAAAATAGTGTGTGATCAGGAGAATCTCAGTGAATAATATCTCAGTTATTCAAATTTCTACATAAATCAAAGACTTTCACAAAGTGTAAATAGTTTAAGGCCATAGTAGAAAAGAAAAGTGGGTATAAAAAAGTTCTCAAATTAGATGGAGAGTATGACTCTAAAAGTGTTCAAAAATTTATGTAGCCAACAAGGAATTAAAATATAGTTCACCACTATATATACTCCACAATGGAATGGAATGCACAGATGGAAGAATCAAACCATTATGAATATGGGAAGGAATATGTTCAAAGCTAGAAATTTGTCCAATGATTTTTGGGCTAAACCTATTTCTTGTTCAGGATACATATTGAAAAAATCTCCAATAAATAACATGAAAGGTAAAGTTCCTCAAGAAGCATGGAGTGGCACAAAGTCAAGTGTCTCTCATTTTAGAGTTTTCTCTTATATTTCTTATGTGCATGTCCTAAAATATCTGAGGAAACATAACATTAGGAGTGAAAATGCATTTTCAATGGATACAATGAACATTGCAAAGACTAAAGGTTATATAATCTAGTCACTAAAATAGATGTGGTGAGAAAAGATGCAAAATTCTTGGAGGAACAATCTTAGACTGATCAAGAGAATGAAGCAATGTATAAAATATATTGATCTCTCCCAACAAGTGAATAAGTGGAAATTTCAAGCCAACAAGTCCCTCCACTAATATTTCCAAGGTCACAAGTGCAAAGACAAGAAGACAATACTTCTTCTAGTGGAGATTTAGCAAATTCAATGAGAAATTAGAGAAATAATACTTCTCGTATTGAGTCAGTATATTCTATGAGAAATTAGAGAACAAGGGCCTTAAGGGAAATATATGAGTAGTCTAATGACATGGATCAACAAGCTACTTTTTCCCTATTATCTTATCATCCTACTTGTTTTGAAGAGACGTTGATACAAGAGCATTGGATTCAAGCCATGAATGAAGAGATTGAAGCTATTAAAAAGAATGAGACATGGGATCTTATTGATCTCGTAGCAAATAAAGCCAACATTGGTGTTAATTGATTGTAACAGACATACTAGATGAGAAAGGAAAGGTCAAGAAATATAAGGCAAGGTTAGTTGCCAAAGGATTTTTTCAGTAACCATATATTAACTATGGTGAAACCTTTGCTTTCGTAACAAGGTTAGATACTATTCAAGCTATCTTAGCCATTGCAACACATAGTAAATGGAAAATTAACCAAATGGTTGTGAAGTTAGCCTTCTTGAATGGAAAACTAGATGAGCAGGTGTATGTTGATCAACTACCAAGATTTCAAGTAAACGACCAAGATTACCAAGTGTAAAAGTTGAAGAAACCTCCAAGTGTTTTGTGCAGTTGGATTGACTCATATTTTCTCATCAATGGTTTCAAGAGGAAAATTAATGAGCCTACTCTATATACCAAATTATATCAGGGTACAACACTTATAGTTTATATTTATGTTGATGACATGATACATACTAGAAACTTGATGTTAAATGATTTCAAAACTACTACGAAAAGAGAATTTAGGATGATAGACCTTGGCCTCTTGAAGTACTTTTTGGGAATTGAAATTAAGCAATCTACTCAAGGGATTTTCATATGTCAACAAAAGTATGCTAAATATATCTTAAAGAGATTTGGGATGCAAAATCGCAAACTAGAAGAGACACCTATTGCAATAGGAACAAAATTGAGCAAACAAGACAATGGACTACTAATCGATTCAACATTGTATAAGAGGTTGGTAGGTAGCCTCGTGTACCTTACTACAACTAGAACTCATGTTATGTATGTAGTTAATTATATTTCTATATTTATGGAGTCTCCAAAAGAATGTCACTGGAAAGTTGGAAAAATAGTTTTGAGATATATTGCAGGTGTAAGTGATTATGGATTGTGGTACACAAGTTCTAAAGATAACATGCATAAAGGATACACAAATAGTGATTTTTCTACTAGTATTGATGATAGGAAAAGCACTTCAGGATATGATTTTCATTTGGGCACAAATTTAATCTCTTGGACTTCTAAGAAATAACGGTTGTCTCAATATCTTCCGTAGAAGAAAAGTATGTAGCACCTACTATAGTAACATGCATGCAAGATTCATAAGAAGACTTTTGAAAAACCTTGCACATGTGGAGAAGGATCCAACTTCTATCTTTTGTGAAAACAATTCAGCAATTGCATTTTCAAATAACCATGTGTTTCACAAGAAAAACAGCACATTGAAACTCCCTATCACTTCATTTAAAAGGTTGTCAACAATTGTAATATATTTCTTCAATTTTATGGATCTAGAGAAAAGCTAGTAGATACCTTCACCAATCCATTGGGAAGAAATGTTTTTGAGTTTTAGAAACAACATTTAGACATTATTAGTATATAAATGTAACAATTAAGATTAAGTGAGGGTGTTAGAGTATAACCTCTCCTATTCATTGAAGTAGTTAGACATTTAGCTGTTAGTGGGAGTTATTTTTAGACACTATTAATTTAAATATTTTTAGAAAGTTTTAATTAGTCCTAGACAATTCTAGAAAATTCGCAAATTCATGATATATTATAAGATCTATTTAATGGTAAGAAGGGGTTGCAATGCCCCCATATGTTTTCAAATGATTTCATTCTTATCTTTGTCTATCTATTTAACACCTATTTAAAGTGAACCTTAAATGAAATAGCATGTCACATAAGTTATACTCAAATCCGAGATAAAATTGGTTTTAACTTCAAATCTTGACAGTTGTTTTGACGTAGAATCTTCACCACCCATTAAGTAGGTAAGTTATAGAAAAGAGAAAAGGCTAGTAAAGAAGTAACTCAAAAGCTCTTAGACATGAATATGGACTCTTAATTGAATTTTAGTTTTTTATTTGCAAAGTACCCATTATCATCAGTGAACATATTTTTCATAGATTTTATCATCAATGAGGAGATTTGTGATTGGTTTGGCTATGATACTCTTATCCGTGGTTGATATTGGAGAGCCTATATGGTAAGAAATTTAATGGTGGATTTTTGCAACTACACTTCGATACGTAGTGGCGTATAATGATGGTCTGGGACATCTCATCAACCATATAAATAAAAAATTAGGAGGGGCAACGATCCTCCTCGCTAAATATTATGATTTCACTTTAAATATATTTCAAATACAAAAAAATTCGTAATATTAAAAAAAAAGTCTAAAACATTATTGGGTGGCTTGCTTTGTGAATTGACAAAATAATCATGAAGAATATATATATTTCGTTAATATATATATGTTTATGGAGATAGTGTATTTTGTTTTTGTTTTTTTAAATAGTGTAAAAAATTATCATAATTTATTTGTCAAACCAGCATTGAGGACACTTACTAATGATTGTTATAAGTAAATGTCAGATGACTCATCATTGTTATTGAAGGAAAATCACACTATTTGGAATAAGGGTGCAAAATTTCAGTGTTGTCAGAAATTTGTAGGTCTTGGGCTGTTAATATGTTTTGTTACATCTCAAAAAGACAAGTTCCTAGCAAAAAAACAATTTGTCAAAATAGCTCATACAACAGTTTTTTTGCTAGAATCCGGTAAAAAAAATTCAAAAAATCAGGTAGTTGGAGTGTTTGGATTGCATTTTTTATGGTGGAAATGGATTCAACACCATCAAAAACTCTTAGGACACCCAAAATACTGAAGTTTAACCACTATAACCCACAATGGAATGTAATATATACTCACTACAATTGTGTTACAAAGTTGAATTTATTAGCCAGTAACTTGTATAATAAGAAGTGGAGTCGTTTGTTCATTTTAATTTAATATTTCAATTTTCAAATATTTATAAACTATTAATTCATTTAAAATAATATAATTTAATTTAAATAATTTAAAAGCTATATTATTAAAATAATATAATAATAAGTTATAAGCTTTTAACTTAGTTGTCTTTTTTCCTGAATTAAAATCATACAAATGAAGTATATCTCTTTTTTCTGAAGCTACTAGAATGAGAATTTGAAATTGCAACACAATTAAGAGGATGTTGTTAATGAATGTCTTTCCCATTAATCAAATTATTAGGATTTGGTTGAAGTTTCAAACCAACTAATGTGGTTCATCCTCAGGACAAGGTGGAGAAGCTAATCCATCTTAATGAATAAATAGTGGGGATGCATCATTGCCTAGTTAAGAAATAGCTATTAAGATCTTGCAGTTAAGAGTAGCTATTAAACATCATTGCCCCAGTGAAGAACTAGCTGTTAAGATCTAGCCGTTAAGACTAGCTGTTAAGAACTAGCCCTTACTAAGGGCCAGTTTTAAGGGCTAGTTTTAACTGCTAGTTCTTAACAGCGAGTCTTAAGGGCTAGTTCTTAACAACTAATCTTAACGGCTAGATCTTAACTGCTAGTTCTTAACAGGATCATAATAGAAGCATCCCCACTATTTATTCATTAAGATCGATTAGCTTCTCCACCTTGTCATTAGGATGAACCACATTAGTTGGTTGGAAACTTAGAACAAAGCCTAATAATGTGATTAATCAATAATAACATAGTCAAGAAGAGTAACATAGTCAAAAAGAGTAGTAGGTCCAATTATCAAAAGATACAAACCATTTTTGAAAAAATATATATATTTTAATATAAATAAATTTGTTTTACATTGATTTTGAAAGTATATTTTATCATAAGTTTGGTAATTGACTAAAGAGTAACTTTTTTTAATAATGGTTTGAAAATATACATGAGTTGATATTCAATATTAAGATTTTATTTTTTTTGAAATATTTTTATTTTCAAATTTTTAATTCGTTACTCTAGCTCTCTCTCAGGCAGAAACACAAATTACACTCTGCATACTGCTCCAGGACAATCTTCAAATACACAAGTGGAGATTGCTGAAGGAATGCCAGATCCAGAAATTGGATTTAGAGAAATGCAAGTCCTTGCAGTTCAATACCAACAACACCATGTCAAGGTAAATATTTGTGTTGAAGGTAAAATATATAAAGTGAATGCATTAATAGATTCAGGAGCAGATGTAAATATCCTTTCCAAGAAAATTTTTCCCTCTAGATTCCGGGTATCTGCTACCAGAAAAATCACAGGACTTGGAAAGCAAGGGTTAAAATTTGATGTTCCAAAAGTTGTTGTTTGCTTTGATTCCCATTGTGTCAAACTTAAGTTTGCAATTGCTGAAATTCTAGTTGACTGCATTTTGGGAAATGTATTTTTAGCGGCAGTAGAGCCCCATGATTCTTTCAGGTTCCCAGATAAATATCCGGGCTATTTCATCACGGTGCCTACATCTGATAATCAGGGTAAGAGGATAGAACTTCCCTATATATCTAATCCTCTAGTTTCAACAATGGTGTTGGCTATGCAGGAACTTCACAAAGCAGAAAATAGTCTAAAAGAACTCAAAGATCATAAGAGTATGATCAGAATTGAAGATCAATTGAGTTCTCCAGAGATTCAGAGACAGATCTCTGAATTAAAGAAACTGTTTGAAAACACTTGCTGCTCAGAAGAACCCAATGCATTCTGGCATCGCAAGCAGCATTGTGTAGAATTTCCCTACAAGGACGGATATACAGGCAACGCATGCAAATCTAGAGCTATCTCCATGTCCAAAGAATATAGACAGCTCTGTGAAAAAGAAATAGATCAGCTCCTTTAAAGAAAGCTGATTCGGGAGTCTGACAGTCCATAATACTGTTATGGCTTCTACGTCAATAAGAGAAGTGAACAGATAAGAGGTATTCCCAGACTTTTCATAAATTATAAGCCTCTTAACTCTGTCCTTGCAGATGATACATATCCTATTCTGCACAAAGGAGATTTTCTGAGTAGGATACCTGGAGCCAAAGTGTTCTCAAAGTTTGATCTAAAATCTGGTTTTTGGCAAGTAGCCATAAAAGAAGAAGATAAATGGAAGACGGCATTCAATGTGCCAGCAGGACACTATGAATGGAATGTGATGCCATTTGGTTTAAATCATGCACCTTCTAAGTTCCAGAAGGTAATGGATTCCATTTTTAAGCCATATAATGAGTGGTTACTTGCATATATAGATGATCTCCTAGTTTTCTCTAAAAATCTCCAAGACCATTTTGAACATTTAAAAATTTTCATGAAGTTGGTCCAGAAAAATGGGTTGGTCCTAAGTAAGAAGAAAATGGAGTTATGTAGGACCAAAATAAAGTTTTTAGGGCACAGTATAGAAAATGGACAAATTGCTTTATAGAGCCATGCTCTTGAGTTCGCAGATAAATTTTCAGACATCATTCTGGATAAGACTCAATTGCAGAGATTTTTAGGATGTTTAAACTATGTAAGCAATTTCTATTCATCATGTGCCACTGACAGGTCTCTGCTCAACCAGAGACTAAGAAAGAATCCAAAACCTTGGACTCAAGCTCATACACTGGCTGTCAAAAATATTAAATCCAAGGTCAAGAATCTTCCTATACTCTATGTTGCTGATGATGGCTCTTTTAAGATTGTTGAAACGGATGCCAGCAATATAGGTTGGGGAGGTGTCCTCAAACAGAGACCAAGTGAGGAGAGCCAGAAAAGTGAAGAAAAAGTTGTGCAGTATGCATCTGGAGTTTGGAGTAAAGATGAAAAGAATTACTCCACGATTGAAAAAGAAGTTAAGGCTGCATGGAACTGTATCAACAAATTCTCCATTCACTTGGTAAACAAATTATTTTTACTGAGAACTGATGCTCAGGCTCTAGGAAAATTTATTTCAAAAGAAACAAAGAGTCCTGAAGATGCCAAATTTGCAAGATGGCAAGCGCTATTTGCAAATTTTACTTTTAAAGTTGAACACATAAAGGGTTCTGAGAACTGTTTGCTAGAATTTCTCAGTAGAGAGTTTATCCAGCATCAAGAATGGCATGATGACCAGAAAGAAGAAGCACATGTGATGGTCATCATTACAGAATGGAACCATGCCCAACAGAGAGAAGAACTCAGATCCATATCTGATGATGAGTCATGGGTAGTATACAGGGAGAAGTGGAGACCCACGTGGCAACTCCACAATACCAAGATACTAGATGAAAATCTTCAGAATCATTCAGACATCCAGCATCTAGTAGCAGAAAGAAGAGTACATCCAAAATGAAGTCGATGGATCCATGATATGATGTATTCTACCTGCATGACAGCTTCACAAGAAGCTGAAATATCTCTATCCGAAGACTTTTGCGATCTTGTTGTTATCGGTACTAGCGGCAACAACAGAACAAATATCTTCAGTAAATCCTATGTTATCAACAAGACATGGTACCCAAGAAAAGATTGGCTGGTTGAATTCCACATGTGGCCAGGTGATGATCCTAGCTTGCTTTTTCCTGACACTGTGTATAATTTTGCAGGATATAAAAATCACTAGTGGAACCTGATGAACAAGGATCGCCGTAATGAGACTCATTACACCAAGATCAAATTTGGTCCCACCTGGATAAATCAAAGGAATTGACAACCGCCATGGCTTGAGAGTTAAGTGCTTTCAGTATGGATCCCTATTATTTTGAGTCATACTGGTAGAGTAAATGTGAGGAGTGTCTGGAAAAATAGGAGAATTCTTTCACACTCCATGTCAAACTGTGAGAGACATTGGTCAGCTCGAATACAGATTAATAAATTTTGTATTAATGTCTCATATGAAGATGCATCACCAATGGCTGGTCATGACCAAGATAAAACACCAAATCATATTGAATAAACCCATGATTGTACGTCGGATATACACAAAGGCCTGGGATGATTACCTGTATCCTACCCTTAGATTTCCGGGAATAAAAATCTTGGAGGAATCTGACGTTGCTAGTACAAGCGGTTCTCATGGGCTCCGCTAAAACAAAAGTATCCATTATGTATAATTACCCAGTCACGGGTTCACAGTGACAGGGTTTTTCCCGAGGGATTTTTACCTGTTCAGAAAAGCATCCTCTTTGTATCTAATAATTATGTTTCCTCGTGGGCATCCACTCTGTAGTACCCACACACTGTCACATGTGTCAGAAGGACCGAATCTTTGCGCGGATGTCACTTTGGTGTTACCCAAAAGCAATGATTTGCTATCCACTTGGCAATAATCGCCATCCACTTGTCAATAATCCGATGGATCTACAGGAATGTTTGTCCCCCCTCATTTCCTATATAAGGAGGGTTAGGCTCATTCTTGAAGCATCGACATTTAGATTTTTGCATTTGTGTTTTGAGTCGAGTCTGAGTTCCCTGCTCTGCATCTGTGCGAAATCTCGCGATCTGCTTGCAACACGGATCTTGTTCTCCAATCCTAGGTGATCAGAGAAGCTTGCGTGTCTATGTGCTCGGCATAGGCAAGAACCTAAAGTGGCCTGATCATAGATTGAGTCTGTAATTAAGTCTGTATGTGTGTTGTGTGTTCTGTAAAGAACTCTGAGACAAAGTCTGCAACTGGCCAGGAAGCTTCCAGTAGAGCTCGCACATTTATTGTGTAGCCTAAGTCTAGTAAATGCCACTGCAGTCAATCTCTGAAAAGAGATCTTGATTTACAGTCATATATTCTGAGTCCTATAATTTTCTCTATAATATCATTTTGATATCAATAAAGAGAGAAGTATTTATCAGGAATTCCGCATTATTAAGTACTGCTACTCTGTGCATTTAATTTTCTGCTAAGACACTGTTTTTCATTCTCAAAGTCTTGAAAGTTCGCTAGAAGTTTTCCAGAGGTTCGCTAAACCATTGAGGTACGCCAAGGCCGCAAAAGGTGAGGGAAGCCGTGAAAAAGGCCGATAGATGCGAGAACGTGGGAGTAGGTTTGTGTATGGGTTCATCGCTGGGTTCACATAAAGAACTGTTGAGAAATTGACAAAGGAAAAACTTAGCAAGGCCAAGTCCGCCTGCGTGTGCGGTGCTAAGGAAGCTTGTTGAAGCCCCTGCTAGAAATTGGTATCAGAGCCAGTAGTCAAGGTTGATTGTCGAATTTGGTTTGAGAAAAGGTCAGTACTTAATCCTTTTCCTCTCTTTATAAGTTTATATGGACTCAATGAGGAAATATGTTTCTTTCCGAGAACTTTAAGAACAAGATAGGGCCACCCAAGACCCTCTCAGAGACATGTTTGCATCTTCTTCAAGTAGAGTATTAAATCAATCAGAGTTGTTGTATGAAGAGGTCGAGCCTCAAGCCAAATGGGTTCTACCAAAGATATCTGCATCTGTGCTTTATGCAGATCTGAGTGTGTGGCATCTCAAGGCTGCCACGAGAATCACAATAAAAGAATCCATAAGTTCTATAGAGGAAAAATCTGATTGTGTCCAGACCATTCCGCTGTTAAATCCTAAATAGCTCCAAGCAGAAGCCAAGAAATTGGGGACGAAATTCCTACATCTAGGATGCATACGGGTGGGAATCAATGCCTTAGTCCATCCTGGACTAGATACATATGTGTTAGCCACTGTCTGTGACCTAACCCACAACAAATACACTAATTCCCTAATAGGAGGAATAGTTTCACCACTATCAAATGGACTAGTCTGGTTTGACTGCTACCCAAACTTCTGTGTATGTTTATGATGAAAATCTGAGCGATATTTTACAGTTCAAAATCCAAACTTCTGGGTTTGACATGCGAAGAAAGAGAAAAAATATCGCCATACAGACCAGAGGATGTTTCCATCATACCAGTACTATGTTCCCCGCAGTTCTCCATGCCCCCAGTAGAGATTCAAAAACCAGTGTCATAGTCATGACAGATCCCAAGAACCAAAAGGTTGAGCACCAAGCCATTAAGTGGGAGGATCTAACTTTTCTAGAACACTGGTTAGTGCCAAATCCAAAACCCATCTCTGCTCAGAAAATAACTTCTGCAAATATCTTAGAAGACCAATCCACTGCCACTTTGTCTTTTCCAAGAAGATCTACAATAGATAGGCGTAGGATTGAATATGAATGTAAAAAGTCTTCACGGTACATTCCACCTAGTTTTTCAGATACTGCGTGTTCTAGTCTTGTAAATTCTTGTCAGCATCTTTCTCTTTTTGAATTTTCTCAGTTAGTTAACTTTCAGCCGATTTCAGCTGCATGTCCTCAATGTCAACAGCAAGTAAACCTGAGTCAGCTTGCATATATGTTTATTCATAAGAACCACAATGTTAGGACTGGTGAAGCTCCTCCGTCTACCTTTGTCACCCCCTGTCCTAATCCCAAATGTACAGACATCCCGTTTCCACATGAGGATGAACATGTTCTTATGATGCATCTAGTGCCAACACTAGAAAATGAAGACCCCAGGTTAACTTCCATCTTTACAAACATGAAACCTACAAATTCTCCTAAGTATGGACTTGGATACTTAGAAGAAAAAGATAGATTGATCCCTAAATGCAGATTTAAAGATCTACCAAAAGAATGCAAAAGATCATCAGTCCCTGAAATCCATAAGTTTTACACTTTTATGGATGGATGTTCTAAACATCAGATCCCTGGTGCATGGATGAAACATATGTTGAACTGGGATATTTATACACATCCACAGGCTATTGAATTTGGTCTTTCACACACTCCTGAAGAGAAGATAGCATTAGAAAATGAATGGAAAGCTTTCATGGAAAAAGAAAATGTTTGGATTTCTTTTTATTCATGGAAGAAAGCTAAAGAATCAGAAGTTGTTTTGATGAATGATTCCACATCTTCTTCTTCACATTCTTGGACAGCCACAGATGGTAGCAAAATTGAGACTTCTACCTCATATCCTCCTTTCAAAAGCATTGTGTTAGGAGAAGGTCATAATTCAGCCAATGCTTATCCTTTAGTTCAGAAGGATACTGCTGTAGTAGGTGCTGAAGGTAGAATTCAGAAAGTCAGTGAACAAGTCAATTGGACTAATACTGCTCTCACTAGCCTAGAGAAAAATGTAGCAAAAGCTGCCACAGTCAGAGATCAAATTGATAGAGTCCAAGTCTCTATCAATGATGTAAATAATGTTTTAAATTATGTACAGTATAATTCTTCAGTTGCTAAATAGTATTCTTTAGAATCCTTCAAAAAGATTGACGAAGTAGAGAATTATGTTATAGAAAATTCTATCTCTACTCGGCATTTAATTTCAAATATGTCTGATAAAGTTTACAGAATGAGTTTGAAGAATGTAGATAAACCAATACCAGCTTCATTTTTGCATAAGGGAAAATCCATTCATACTCATGAACTTAGTGAAAGCCCTGTCTCTAAGTTTGCTTTTCTTCTCCCTAAAGAAGCTGATGCATTTGAAAATAAACTGCAGTCTGAAAAGATATCTGCCAAAACCCTCATCTCCGAGTCTGATACAGAACATCAAGTTCTTCCTATTTATGAGCCACTTGAGCCTCAGTTCACCAGACATCCTGCCCCTGATCTATATGGAGTTGGAAAAATTCCCCGAAGGGAAATATTTCATGCAGATAGTCATAAAGAATGGAACTTAGATAATATGACTACTGCACAGATCAGGCAAATGCTTGATCAAATGATTACAGAATATAGGCTCATGTGTGTTGCAGGCAAGACTGAAGTTGAATCCTGCAAAACTTTAATGCAGTGTTTTACAGGAACACTTGCCAGGTGGTGGGAACTTTAATCCTCTCCTGCGATGATTGAGAAAATGGAGAAGGAAATTTTAAAAGATGAGAATGGGGATATTATGTTTCATCCCGATGGCACCCCTCATAATAATATGATTGGTGCACTGACTGCAATGATCCAAGAACATTTTTGTGGTGCTGATATTACACTGTCAGATAAGCATGAAATGATTTTAATGAATCTAAATTATAGGAATATCAACCAGTTTGAAGACTTCCATAGAGACTGGATACAGAGGATATATCTGGTTAAAGAACAAAAGAATATTCTGTGGAAACAAGTATACCTTGCAGCACTCCCATCCAAATTAGTTGATATATTAAAGCTGCAAGAAGTCTTCCCCTTTCCTCTTGAAGTTTATCTATGGGGAGAAATCTATTCTATCATCACTAAGGTGTTGATAAATCTTTGTACCAGCTCTAAGATGACAAAGTCTATTGATAAATTGAACAGATTGCCTGGTACCAAATATTTTTGCAGTAAGTATGGTATAACCATTGATGATCCTTTGGTTACTCGCAGGAAGACAAAAAGAAAAGCAAAGAAGGCTCAACGCAGAACCAGAGCCTCCACTTACAGACTGAGCTCTGAAAAGAAACGTGAGCTCAAACCATAGAAAAGGAAACCAGCCAAAAGAAGAAAATGTTATTACAGAAATAACCCTAAGACTCATTACTACACCCCTATGGATATCAAGCCAAAAGATCATAAGCTAGAAAGAATGAAGGGTGTTATCTGTTGGCTCTGTGGAGAAAATGGTCACACTTCTAATGTATGCCCAACATCTCTTGAGTCTAAAAGAGGCCGTGGTAAGAAATCACAGCCCAAAAATTAGGCTGGCCAAAGCACCACTATTAAAGTCGAAGACCAATGTCGACAGTGCAATTCTGCATTTCACAAAACAGAAGACTGCAACCGTCTTGCTATCCAGCAACAAGCTTGCTTAGCACTACACACGCAGGCGGACTTGGCCTTGCTAAGTTTCTCCTTTGTCAATTTCTCAACAATTCTTTATCTGAACCAAGCGATGAACCCATACATGAACCTACTCCCATGTTCTCGCATATATCGGCCTTTTTCGTGGCTTCCCTCACCTTTTGCGGCCTTGGCGTACCTCAGTGGTTTGGCAAACCTCTGGCGAACTTCTAGCGAACTTTCAAGACTTTGAGAATGACAAACAATGTCTTAGCAGACAATTAAATGCATAAGTAGCAGTACTTAATAATGCAGAATTCCTGATAAATACTTCTCTCTTTATTGATATCAAAATGATACTACAGAGCAAATTACAGGACTCAGAATATATGACTGGAAATCAAGATCTCTTTTCAGAGATTGACTACAGTGGCATTTACCAGACTTAGGCTACACAATAAATGTGCGAGCTCTACTGGAAGCTTCCTGGCCAGTTGCAGACTCTGTCTCAGAGTTCTTTACAGAACACACAACACATAGACAGACTTAATTACAGACTCAATCTATGATCAGGCCACTTTAGGTTCTTGCCTATGCTGAGCACATATACATGCAAGCTTCTCTGATCACCTAGGACTGGAGACCAAGATCCGTGTTGCAAGCAGATCACGAGATTTCTCGCAGATGCAGAGCAGGGAACTCAGACTTGACTCAAAACACAAATGCAAAAATCTAAATGTCGATGCTTCAAGAATGAGCCTAACCCTCCTTATATAGGAAATGAGGGGGGACAAACATTCCTGTAGAGCCATCGGATTATTGACAAGTGGATCGCGAATCATTGCTTTCGGGTAACACCAAAGTGACATCCGCATAGAGATTCGGTCCTTCCGACACATGTGACAGTGTGTGGGTACTACAGAGTGGATGCCCACGAGGAAACATAATTATTAGATACAAAGAGGATGATTTTATGAACAGGTAAAAAGCCCTCGGGAAAAACCCTGTCACTGTGAACCCGTGACTGGGTAATTATACATAATGGATACTTTTGTTTTAGCGGAGCCCATGAGAACCGCTTGTACTAGCAACATCAGATTCCTCCAAGATTTTTATTCCCAGAAATCTGAGGGTAGGATACAGGTAATCATCCAAGTCATTTGTGTATATCCGGCGTACAATCATAGGTTTATTCAATATGATTCGGTGTTTTATCTTGGTCATGACTAGCCATTGGTGATGCATCTTCATATGAGACATTAATACAGAATTTATTAATCTGTATTCGAGCTGACCAATGTCTCTCAAAGTTTGACATGGAGTGTGAAAGCATTCTCCTATTTTTTCTAGACACTCCTCACATTTAATTTGTTAGCCATCAGTATTTTTTACATGTTAGTGATGACTATATCTATAGCTGAGTTTTCTAGAAACTGATTTCCTTGTGTCAATATGTCATCTAGAAAACCCTCCTAAAACTTTTTTCGCCCTTCTACTTTTCAGTCCGCCCATGTCGAAATCAAAACCTCATTATCACTATCCTACCTAGCTTCAGCCCTACTGGTTTGCCCATCAGCTTTAAAAGGCAAATCCAAATATGTTTCAAAAGTCTCCCCTATGTTAGGAAGTGGCGCTTTAAGACATTTTACCCTTGGCAATCATCAAAAAGCCAAAAAGCCTCCATCTGCTACAGACCTACCATGACTGACCTCCCACTTTGCAAATGAAATTGACAAACAGCTCTAAGTCGCGCCACTCACACCCCCTAAATCTCAGCACTGCATAAACCCCAATCTCAAGCTGACTATTAGGTGTTTCACAGTGTTTTATGGTTTCTACAAAGGCAGGAAATATAATTTCATCTCAGGAGGAAATGCTTGAATCTACAGTTAGAAGAACAACTGCTTCTAAATGTAATATGAGCCTGAAATATGTCTGCAAAACAGAAAGTCACTCATCAAGACCTTGCATTTTTCCTTCCAGCATGAAAATCACAGTAAGAAAAGGACACCACTGTCTCAGCAAACTGGTAAATTGTCATGGCCCAGAACCTCCTTCATTTACAAGCAGAGGGTTAGGGCGCCTCCTTCATCTACAAGCAGAGGGCGCTGGCCAGTATTGACTTAAAGGAATGCAGAAACCCAGGTTTTCCTTTTACTGAACACTGAAGCAATAACTCCAGGTTTTCTGAATATGAGTGACAATCATGACAGGGATAGAGTCTGAAGTATGCAAGTTCAAAGGAAAACAGAGTTGGTCTGATAAAGGAAATCATGAGAAGCTTTCAAATCATGTGAAATGATGAAACTTTAGAGATGCATATCATTGGTAAAAACAATTCTAATCATAGGAAGCCTGTTTTCCCCACAAAAACCAAATTGAATAGATGCTGACAGATCATGTCATCACCTAGGTAGAAGAAAAGTTGTTTGTTTTCCAAAGGGTGCTGACCTCCATAGTCACAGAGATTATCTTTCAAAAATATGTCATAAGTTGACTAAAGCAAATAATGATATTTCAGTCACCCTCAGAGCAGTGCAGGGAGACAGTGTCACTTTGGCTAGGATTTTTCTGAAGCACAGTGATGATTGCAAGCAGAGGTGCTAGTATTGATGTTTTTCAAGTGGTTTGCTTACCATCACATCCAGGGAAAAGCTGTGTCAAACAGATTTGTCAAACAACCTTCAGATACTTTACCTGATGAAGAGCCTCCTCCATTTATGAGCAGATGGCCAAAGCATTGGACATTGTTGAAAACTGATTAATCAGAAAGGTGTAGTGGAAAGAGGCAAAGGAAGAGAGCAAAAGTCTTTTACACAGGTAAAAGATGGTGGTTATGTTTCAAAATGCATTACCCATAGTAAAATGTCTTTCAAAACATACATCATGATGGACAGGGAACATTATGAATATGTATGCCATTGATACCAAAAAAGGGGCAGTTTCCTTAAGGGAAAGGATCAAACAACAATCCACTGTCACATGCCAAAATTCCAAAGGAGCGCTTTTCAAGAAATGGTTTTCAAAGCTTTTCAAATTCTTTTGACACATTCTGAATGGTTTTTCCTTGTTAAAAAATCACCAAGAAGGTAAAACAGTGAACATAGTCGAGTTATGGAATGGTTCTATTACAAAAAGGGTCAATACACTGGTCAAAGCAAAATGGTAACTGTCTATCAAAGAACCCTGTTTTTCCTGTTTTACAAGCTTATCCTTTTAGATGGACATGGTGAATAGGTATACAATTTTATGAATAGGCAACAGGAGTTTGTTTTGATAGACTGTCATTGTTTAGATGATTTGAAACAAACACAGTTTTTCATTATTCCAAAGAACAAATATATCATAGATGATACACCGACAGGCAGGGAAGTATTTTGAAAAAGAGGCACCTTTCTCAAATCAGAGGGCCATGATCAAAGTCCAAATAGGGTCAGCAAACTTGGCATCCACAGCAAAATTAAGGTTAAGGAGCGCTCGGGAAGTTTGCTTCAAAATGATTTTCTGATCAAACAGAGATGAAATTTACAAAATTGAGAGAGGTTTTTGTCCCTCATAGGTTCAAAAATAAAAACCTCCTTCAGTTTCTACACAGGTATCATGGTTTGTGAGAAACGTGAAAAATTCAGATGTCACGGGAGAATTTCCGCACCAGGATTCATCATTTTGACCAGTGATGGGACAGTCAGATTTTAAACAACCAAATTGACTCCAAATGAAAAAATTCAAATTTTTATGGAAAATAGACTTCCATAGCTTTCTGATGAGCCATCTCAGGCCAAATTCCGACAAAAGGAAGGCATCCAAAAGTAGCCTGCAATCAACGCTATGTTTTTCTGCACCAGCATACACCATTTTTGACCAATGATGGGACAGTCAGTTTTTGAAGGATCAAATGGACACCAAATGAAAAAATTCAAGTTTTTCTGAAAAGTAGACTTCCACATATTTCCAACTAGCCATCTCGCGCCCAATTCCGACACCGGGAAGGCATTCAAAAATGGCCTACAAACAGCTCGATGCATTTCTGCACCAGGATTTACCAGTTTTGACCAGTGTTGGGAAAATCAATTTTTGAAGGATCAAATGGACACCAAATGAAAACATTCAAGTTTTTCTGGAAATTATACTTCCACAACTTTCCAACGAGACATCTCGCGCCCAATTCCGACACTGGGAAGGCCTTCAAAATGGACTGCAAACTTGCGCGACACTCCTGGAAAAGTGCGCGACGCGCCTGTGCACAAATTTTACAAAGGGATACACTGCTGCGCGGCGCACCTGTAGCAGCCTGCTGCACTCCTGTAGAAATGGTCAAAATTTTGCCTAAAAACCTTAAAAAACTCTTTCTAGAGCTGCTCAAATAGTTAAACAAGGGGCTGCCATCCATTTTTGAGGGTCTTGCTACAATTCAAGGAGATGTATGAAATCTTTTGAAAAATTTTGTTACTAAGGGAGGTTGGAGGAGTAATTCAATCAATTTCAAGGAACTTGGAGCTAGCCTCAAGCAGGTTCTGCAGAAATTTCATCATGAAGAGTTGCAACTGACTATAAGACAGTTTTTTTTTTGAAAAACAGGGAGACAGTGAATTCTGCCAAGAAGAGGTCCCTCCTTCATTCATTAGCAATTAGACAGAGCATTGATTGTTTCTGAGGTTTCTCACCAACTGTGAGACAAGTTCAGGTCACAGTGAGCCAGCAACTAAAAGCTTCTGCATAACATGATGATTAAAGGCAGAGCTGATTGAGACAGAAGGTTGACAAAGTGCAGACATTTTGCCAAATGAAGGGCCTCCTTCATTCATAAGCAGAGGGCCAGGGCATTGACTGTTTTCAAAGTTTGATTGAATAGAGAAAAATGTGAAGAGAACCAAAAGGAAAAAGCAGGGGTACCACTGCCATCAAAGGAGATCAAGCTCATCTCTTAGCAGGTTTTCTCTCAAAAGGACAGTCTGCAGCTCAAACAAAACAAGATTGAAGAAGTAATTGATAAGAAAGGTCATTGCATAGGACAAAAGAAATAATGATTATGTTTAAAGAGAGATACTTAGCTTCCTGATACATAAAGGAATGTCTCAAATTGATTATCATAAGTAGACAGAAGGAAATATAAGCTCATTTCCCCAAGAGGTGTTGCAGCTAGTTGTACAGGTTCATAACATACCAGAAGCACTTTGGCATATTTTCAGTTTCTGGAGAATGATCCTAAAAACTTATATAGGCATGTTCACTTTAAAAAGTTGATGGCACCATATCAATACAATTGAGTAAGAGAAAGATGATTGAAGATATCTCTTTTAGAAATGGACTAAGAGGAAAGCGCTTGAATAAATGCAATTGATTTCTGCACCCACAGTCAGAAAATATGTTAAAAGACACTTGGAAATCAAATCAGTTTCACAGTAAGTATAATCACCGCCAGAACATCCAAAGCAAACACTATCATTTTCAGGTTCAAAAGGTAAATCTGTCCCCTTGAAGAATGGTCGAGGATGCTTCATCAATTACTAATGATTTCTGAGTATACTTGCTATGTTGAAAAGGTCAACAGCAACAGAAAACCACTTTCAAATACATAACACAGAACTTTATGCCAGCATTTTAAAGGTATGGGCCCGTCTTGACACATGCATAAATCTTTTTGTTTCTCTTTCAAATGACAGAGTAATGGTTTAAAGGGAAGAAAGGCCTCCCAAACCCTTCCAAGTCACAACCAAAGATATTGTGGTCTTTTCATTTCCAAACAAGTTAAATACCATTGGAAGTTCATCGTGCAGACTCAAAAGCCCGAGCAGTTGATCCCTTTTTCTGCCCTCAAGATCAGAAAAGGAGGCATTGAATGAAAAAACAGAGTTTTTGTGGGTCGAAGTGTTGCGCGGCGCGCCTGGAAAAGTGCGCGACGCGCCTGGAATGAAATTAACAAAGAGTTATAACTATGGCGCGACGCACCTGTAGTGGCGCGCGGCGCGCCTGGGCGGGTGGTAAACCAGAACCCGAATGACCAACCCGACAGCATTTCCATTGCGCGGTGCTCACGCCTATAAACGCGTCGCGCACTCAAAGGTCCTCAAACAAGCATCTTAGCAGTTGTTTAATGATCAGAGAAAGCTCGTGGAAAATCTTCAAAGAATTCTACAATCTCTCTTGGAAATTTCGAAATGGGAGAGGGTTGTTTGCCGTGTTATTCAAAGACTAAACCAATGAAGAAAGAGTTAAAATCTCGGTGTGAATAAAGGGCTATGTTTTATGTTTAGGACTTGGAATCTCCATGTTTCGTTTGCCCAAACCTTTACATAGTGAAAAATGGTGGATTTTCATTACTATCAAAAGAACATATTTAACTATCCTCAAAGAAATATTAAAGGGTAGAGACATTGTTTAAATGCAGGAAAACAGAGTTTAGAAGCAAAAACAGTGAGCCTAGTTCCAGACAGCAGTAACTATTATTAAGGGTTTTCTCAGTTCAAAATGTTTTTCTTCAAAAAGGTAGAAGGCAAAAACAGTGTTTCTCTTTGGTTCCATAAGGAAAAATTAGTATTTAAAACTATAACTCGCCATTTGGAGGTATTGTCAAAGTCTGGGTATAGAAAGCTATGAAGTATAAGGTGAACAATCTTTTGAAGAGGATGTCATTACTGTTGAAATTCTACAGGACTCCCTATGACCACATCAGAAGAAAAATAAACTCTGTCCCCTATTACACAGTAAACCTTGGACTGTGTATTACCTTTTTTGACTGTGTTTATATTATCAAATCCACTGATGGAGTGGCTTACACTGGAGGGGAGCAGTGTTTTGAAGTAAGAAGTTTGTATTTTTGCTTTTGGCTAAAGTACTAGGTTATGCTGTTTTCCTCAAAACACTAACTAGCAGGGTACTCTTATCACTAACACAAGAAAGTCATTTTTGACTGTGTTTGTCTTTATTGACTATGTATTTCATTGAGAACATTGGCTGATTGATATTCAAAGGATGAGAAAGGCAGCATTTTGAAGAGATAGGGGTCTTATGCCAAAGGAGACACTGTACACAGCATTCAAAACCAATTTTGTCTTAGTCAAGCAGTGAGTTGACAAGCTGAGACAGATCTTGGCTTGAAGAAGGGCATGAGTATGAATAAAAAGATGAATAACAATAGACTTATGGTGAATGGCAGCAGCTTGAACACGCTTATGATGAAGGGTAGCAGCTTGAACAACAGAATGAGCAGGAAATTGAGACAGAGCAGCAACATGACAGTGATAGGCAAGGGCAACCAAGAGATGATACACGACAGCCTCCTGATGAGGGCAATCAAATACAAAACATGGATCGTGAAGGGCATTCTCCAAAGCATGTGCTATCTGCCTCTCCTAGGCACAAGGTGACTTTTCCACTCAAAGTCAGAACAACAAGCCAAACATGAGACAAGGCTACCCAAGAGAAATCACAGCATGGGAAAGGGGAAGCGCCGTTACGTAAAAGAGGAGAAAAGCATATCAACCCTTGATATTTTGGCCTCAGCTTCGGAGCATGTTGCTATGGACCCTTGAGGGTCATGCATGCCAATTTTGGGCCTATTTCGGCAACTTTTTGTTTTTTTGGCATTTTTTGGGTTTTTGGCCGAAAACTCATAATTTCGCCATTTCAGTTTAATGAGTTGTCAAGGGAGGAGGATGATACCGATGGATGCCATAATTCCATGAGCAGCTCTCCAGCGATTTTCAGGGCATTTGAAGATCATTCGCCCCCTCAAATTGGCGAAAAACGCCCTCTTTTTGCACATTCTGCCCGCCATATCAGCAGTCTGCTATTTTCTGGGTTTTTGCACACAAGTACAGTTTTGAGAGACTTCCAGAGATCAGATTGAGATGGTTTCAGTTGCACCGGAAAGTAGACACAGAGATATTTCCAGCGAGTCCTCATGAGCCCCATTTCGACATCGGGAAGGCTGCCAATTGCATCCAGCAAGTCAGGGGACATTTTTCAGGCATAAATATGAAGTATTTTTGTAATTTTTGAACCCCAAAAATCTGCTTTTCCCAAATGTGCGTTAAGCTATTTTTATCATTGGGAAATGAAGTAAAGTCAATATAATTTCCGTTTTTAGTAGTTTTTTAGATATTTTATGGGATATTTTGTGCCTTGGGCTTTGCAAAGCCTCAAGGACAAGTTTAGATATTTTGACTTGGCCAATGGGATAGCTAGTTGCTCCATGAGGTTTTCCTTCCTCAAGCCTATTTATTCCATGGTTTTCATTGTAAATCAGAGGCTGAACTTGAGAGAAGAATTAATGCATTGGTCATATGAGCTTTGATGAATACACTTGAGTTATGATTTTTGGACTGCCTCTTGGATGCTTTTGAGGAATGATGAAGGATTGTTGATGTATTCCTTGACATGGTAGAATGGTATAGTGTTTCTTTATATGTTTTTGTCTTCTAGTTTTCATTCATAATACATATTTCTTGCTGCTATAGATCAGTAGAGATTGATTTTGAGATATGCCCATGGAGGCACCTCAAAATCCCTGAATCTTCAGAGCTTGATGTTTTCTTCTTCCTTAGTTATGCTAAAGAATTCTTAGCTGCTCTTTAGTAACTTAAGGTATTGTTGCTAAGTTTTATTCATAAGTTCTATGTATGTTGAGTAGGATGTATGGTTTGCCCTACCTACCTATTAGCTGCCCATAGTTCTGTCCATAAAACTTCCTCTTTCACTGATTTGTTGATCATCTTGTTGAACCAAGGAGGCCTAGTCTCGATCTAGCCCTTTGCCTAAAACTATGAAAACTTGTTTGTCCAAGTGCCCAATGACTTAGAGACTATGTTTAGGCGTTCCGGCGTAGTTTATGAGTTGTTAGTTTGTCTTAAGTGTTTTCCCCAAAGTCTGATAGCCATTTCCCGAAGTTAGAGGGTCTTATACCTCTATGTATGGCTGGAATGTTTGATTTCTATGTATTAATTAGCTCATAGTTGCATTTAGCATGATTAATGGCTTGCTATAACATGTTTATGTCTGCTACAAACTAGTTACACTTGAAATCCCTTGTCTTTCACCAACTTGTTGTCCATTTAATCCATTTTTCCCAAAGATCCCTTCTACCGTGAATCAAATCGGCCCTACAGTAGCTTTACATCATCACCTCATAGCTTCCTTGACCTGTTTGACCCCATAGCCCAATTTATCTACATCTTGTTATCCAGTTTATGTATTTGATCAGTTTCATCCCTCACAAACTTAAAAACTAAAAAACCAAAAAACACACTTCATAACTAGCCTAATATCAGAACACCGCAAGTAAACACACCGACATCTTTGACACTTATAGAGAGAGCCCTCTCTGAGTCCAGGAAGGCTAGGTCCTTGGGCTCCAAAGCTTGGTTTGATGTTACATCGTCATTTGGCTAGCCAATCAGCCAAATCACGGGACCCTAACATAATGGCGATCACGGTGGGACTCTGAGTGATAAACAACTTAGTTTCCCTAATTTGTCTAGCAGCATTAAGAATACTATTTGATTGACTTATCCCACCGCTCACTGACATAGTAACGATCACGGTGGGACCTTCCGAGTTAGTGACAGTCTAAGTGCACCTTAGATTTCTCGAAGTCTCAATCAAACTTAGAAAACTTAAGTGTTGCTTGAAGAGTAGAAGCTAACTCTTTCACCATCTTAGAAAAATGATGATTTAGTTATAAGAAGCTCTACCAAACCTCATAAGCACAAAAAACTCAGAAAAACCCCAAAACATTCCCTTAGATTGGTTTTTGTCTAGTATTGGTGGTGGACCATACAAATATACCTCAAAACAACTAAAAATCCACCTGGCGACTCCACTAGCCTCCAGTAGGCCTTACTACCTTGCCAAATTTTAGAATTCCATCCGATTTAGCCACCTCATCGCCACACTAACATAATGGCGATCACGGTGGGACACTGAGTGATTAAAAAACTTAGTTTCCCTCATCTTTAGAGACTTTTTGAGATTACTAGCTGATTGACTTATCCCACCGCTCACTAACATAATGGCGATCATGGTGGGACTTTGAGTCAAAACATCCTAGGTATCCCTTAGGAACTCTCAAAATCTCAGTCAAACTTAGAAGAGTAGAATCTGGTTGTCTCACCATCCTAGCAAAATGATGACTCAGCTGTAGGACACTCTTCCAAACCTTGTAGGCACATAAAACTCAAAAAACCCCAAAACACTCCCTTAGATTGGTTTTTGACAGTATTGATGGTGGACCATACAAGTATATCTCAAAACAACTGATAATCCACCTGGCGACTCCACTAAACTCTAGTAAGCCTTACTATTTTACCAAGCTCCAGGCTACTATACGATAGACCTATCCCATCGCTCACTAACATAGCGGGAGATGGTGGGACACTGAGTACATAATAGTCCAGCAAACTCTTATAGACTCTTTGGTCCTTTAGGTACCATAAACAAGCAAGTAGTCCATAGACCCATTTTTAGAGTAAACTCTTTTTGTTCTCATCACCCTAGCAAAGTGTTGAAACAAGTCTAGGATACTTTAACAAACCATAGGCTGCACGTAAGACTCAGAAAATCCAAAAACATTCTCAGATTAGTTACCGGTGGTGGACCATAGCTATCTTCACAAAAACAACCCATTTCCACCTGGCGACTCCACTAATCCATCCCTTTTATTTTTGACCATCCTTCACCTTAGTAAAGCTTTAAGAAAAACCACTCATCCAGAACATTCACCAATACCATTCTCTCTAAGCTCTGGATCTAAAATCTGCCTTCACGAAGAATCAACACCAGATCCCATCCAGACCCAAATCCCCTATCATAGTAGATGACCCAGAGAAGATTCTGTGGCAAGCTTCCAAAACTGACCATCTAGCTACTGGTAGATCCATCCGTAGAGCAAGATCTGTACCTAAACATCGCACTATCCTACTAGATTCACCTTTGGGACTAGAGTCATCACAAACTCTTCCCAGGAGAAAATCATATAGTAAGATAAACTTTGACGATCTTGAACCCCTAAGCCCACCACAGAGTCCTATTAGAGAAGCTCCACCTACCACTCCTCCTGACCTCCAGCTTCTCTATCAGTTTGGCTCCTATCATCCCAGATCTGCTCAAAACCAGATCACTAGTCCAAGTTCATCCGCCACACCTATTCAAACCACCTCATCCCAGCTTACTAGTCCTCATCTTGTACATCATCCATTAGCTCCAGTCATGGCAGCCTGGTACGCACCTTTGGTGTTGCCACCGCCCTTGGCTCCTCTCCCAAATAAATATCAAGACAAAATCCCACACTTTACCGGAGAAGACACCACTACAGCTCAAAAGCATGTAAGTAGGATTAGCGATGCTTTTGAATACATGGAAGTACACGACGAAACTGTCAGAATGAGAATATTCGCCCAAAGCTTGGGTGGAGAACCCAAAACATGGTTTAAAATCTTGCCTCCAAACAGTATCCACAACATCCGAGAACTCTGCCAAGTCTTCACGAACAAGTGGGAAGTCCGAAGGAACCCTATTCAAATTCTGTCAGAATAAAACAACCTAAAATGGGAAAATGGGGAAAGTGTCCAGGCATACTGCACTAGGTTCAATAGTGTGTATAACGCCCTCCCGCCTCACTTCAAACCCCCACTTGGTTTAATCTTGGAAAAATTCCCTGAGGGTTTTGATCCAGACATGACATATCATCTGAGAGACAAGGATCCCCCTACCCTAGAGGAAATGCAACAAATAGCCATAAAAACAGAAGCCAACTTAGCAGAAAAAAGAGCCACGACTAGATTAGAAGGAAAAGTCCCATATAGAGATAAGGTCTCCACTTCATCTCCTTCCCTAGATCCTAGAATAGATGGCCTGATCAAATCCATGACAAAGATGTGGGAAAAAATGAGTGAAAAAGTGCCTCCTAGGGACAACCAACCAAACCCTCAAAACCAGAAACAAGGCTTTAGAAAAGATCAGTCTCAAAATAAACCAAGAGGAAATGATCAGCAGATCAGACCATCCTTAAGTGAGAATTATGTTAATGAAGAGAATAAGGATACTGCACCCATTGATGAAAATCATTGGAAACTCATAGGTTCTCATAACGAGAGTAAGGTTTACCCCACAGCAGAAGAGCAAGAGTTATGCTCCCCAAGTCAGGACGAAACCGACTATGAAGATCTCGAAGATCCTGCCATAGATTTTCAGAATGCCATTATAGAAGCTCATAGGCAGTATAACCTTAGAAGCAGGAAAAACCAAGACCACTCCAAGAAGAGTAGCCCTAACACTGCTAAAACCTCTGACACCATCCTTAAAAAAGCCATGGATAGCAACAAAATTATGGCTAAGAAAATTGACCAAAACAAAGATAAAGCTATTCAAACAAGTCTTAGCTCGGATACTCCTAGTACCTCCACAAAGACTCCCGAGGCGACTGTGTCAAACAAGGTCTCAAACCAGAATCGACAAATTAAAAGCATAGAAAAGGTCATGTCCGAAAAAGCTGAAACAAATCTTCCCAAACTACAAACTCCTTTTAGTTTCGAAGGGGAAGTTTCCGAAATAAAAATTACCATACCCCTTACCGAGTTAATAACTATAGATAGGTATAGATCTCAAATTTTCAAATTTTTTGACATAGGGAGCGAGGCAGATACTTTAAATCTAACTGAAAACAAACCCGAGCTCTTATTCGGCCCGAAAATAGAAGGTCAATACCGAGAAAGATCTGTTTCTCCTTCCTATGAGAGCCTGAACATACGGGACAAGATATTACATAATTCCATGTTAGATTCTGGTACCTCCCATAACCTCATGCCTAAAGCAGTCATGGAAAACCTGGGACTGGAAGTAACTCAACCTCTGGTAACTCAAGCAGTCATGGAAAACAATACTCCCATTTATTCCACTCATTCTAATTTAGATTCTTTTATCTTATACAATGAAAGTGATATAAACAAGCAGATAATGGAAAAGGAAGAAGCTCTCAAACCATCAGAAATGCATTTTCCATTACTAGATGCAGAAACTAATAACCAAAACTTCTCTGATCTTTCTCCTGTTAATCCTACATATCATAAGTCAGAAAATAGATTTATAAATCAAGTTGAAGAAAAGAAATCTGGCAGTCCAATGTACATGGCTGGTGACATTGCTTATGTTAATGATTCTCAAATGTTTGATCAATATGTTGACTTATATGATTTCCAAACAGAAGCTGACTTTGCAGAAGATTTAGTTTTTGATTTTTGGGAGGAAGCTCAGTTTCATAAATTTGAGAAAAGTAAGCAGCCATTACCAGTCATCTATGACACTCATGAGGAGAACCTTGAGAGTTCAGAAGTAAGTGAAGAGTCTCGGACTCTTTGCTCTACTTCACTTCAGCCCGTCAGAGATAACATGCACATGATTGGAAATCAACAGTTTTTCAGCTTTGATGATGAGTTTGAGGAAGATGATGAAATCCTCGAGCAGGTTGTAAATGAGAAGCCTTTTCCTAAAATAGTTGAAGAAATCATTTTGGACATGGAATCTTCCTTAACTCCAGATTTGCAGCCACCAAGTTCCATAGAGTTACAAATTGCAGATGAAGAAGTAGAGGTTAATAAACACATGGGAGTTGTCACATTGTCCTTTCAAGATAATTTATTGTCAAAGTGTATCCTTGTTCATCAACCTGATGACCTTCACACAGTTTTCAGTCCACTTAATCAAAACACATCAGCTTGGAAAGAAAACTACACTGCAATACATGATGAGTCTGACAGTTCGAGTGATCATGAGGAAGAGTTGCTTTACCAGGGGGGTCCCAAATATAGCCAAGTGGAAGAAAGAGTAGTCCTGAATGAAGCCTATATCTCAAAACCTCTAGATCAGGTATTATTCCAAGATCCATTTGTTGTTTTCCTTGAGAAGTCTGAAAGAGTAGTCTTGAATAAATCCTATGTATCAAATCCTCTAGATCAGGTATTATTCCAAGATATATTTGTTGTTTTCCTTGAGAAATCTGTAGGGGTAGTGGGTTCTATCATAAACAAGTTGCTACCAAGAATGAGAAAAAACTTAAGCTCTACTGTCTAGAAACAAACCAAACGGGAGTGGCCTTTTCATTATTTCTGCATCATGAAAGAACTAAACCAGAATCACCCATGTGAGCATCTACTTGACTGGTTGCATTGGAAAACAGAGTTCACCAAACAAATGTCTATTGTGTACAGATTAGATTAGGATATAAAGACAACAATAGAAAATAAGCTTAGCCTGTGAGCACCTTTTCATTTGTAGTTTGTTTGAAGAAAAAGTGAAAAAGCAGAAAATACAAAAAACAGTGAAAAGTAGAAAAAGAGGGCAGTTTCTAAAAAGCAGTGGTAAGGCCCCATGTTCCAAAAAAAAAATAGTCTTTCAGAAAGCGAGCAAGTCTAAATGCCGCTACTAGTGCTTTCAATGTCTTGTTCAGCTATCTAGCCTAATCATAGCTGAGCATGTTTAAATTATTTGTTGATAAGTTAGTGAGTGCAAAGATAGTCAACATTGTGTAAGATTGACTTATCACAGAGCTTAGATTAGGGAGAGATTCTGGTTCCACATGCCTAAAACAGAACCAAAGAGAGAAGTGAGGGATGAAAAACACATTGTACATCTTAGCCCCGCTTGTCTAGTTTCCTTTTGTTGCAGAATAACATTTGTGTGCAACTTGTCTTTTATGCCGCAAATGCATGACAAATCAGACTGCCTAATCCTGATTTGATCATTTTTGAATTTCATGTTGTAGATTAGAGAATGAAATCCTGTCAAACCGCTTAATCTTGACAGTCGATCTAGTTTTAGGTAGAGAAATGAAGGAGTTCATCAGCTTAATCTGAACTCCCGGCAGATATAAGAGTAGAAATAGATAGGTTCATTTTGCAAAAAGAAAAATATGCATTGTCAAAAGGCTGCTAGTTCAAATGCGCCAAAGAGAAGAAAAAATGTTAGGAGAGATAGTGGGGTAGGTAGAAGTATCATTGATGTTAACCATGCTATCACTTTTCAGAAATAACATCAAGAAAAGGGTAAATTTTGCGCCAATGGATAAGGCACTGGTCTTCATAAGCCAAGGATCTGAATTCTGGACACCTCCTGACGAGAAGCTGCCCTCCCCAAATGGAGCCACTGTTAGCCATCAGTATTTTTTACATGTTAGTGATGACTATATCTACAGCTGAGTTTTCTAGAAACTGATTTCCTTGTGTCAATATGTCATCTAGAAAACCCTCCTAAAACTTTTTTCGCCCTTCTACTTTTCAGTCCACCCATGTCGAAATCAAAACCTCATTATCACTATCCTACCTAGCTTCAGCCCTACTGGTCTGCCCATCATCTTTAAAAGGCAAATCCAAATCTGTTTCAAAAGTCTCCCCTATGTTAGGAAGTGGCGCTTTAAGACATTTTACCCTTGGCAATCATCAAAAAGCCAAAAAGCCTCCATCTGCTACAGACCTACCATGACTGACCTCCCACTTTGCAAATGAAATTGACAAATAGCTCTAAGTCGCGCCACTCACACCCCCTAGATCTCAGCACTACATAAACCCCAATCTCAAGCTGACTATTAGGTGTTTCACAGTGTTTTATGGTTTCTACAAAGGCAGGAAATATAATTTCATCTCAGGAGGAAATGCTTGAATCTACAGTTAGAAGAACAGCTGCTTCTAAATGTAATATGAGCCTGAAATATGTCTGCAAAACAGAAAGTCACTCATCAAGACCTTGCATTTTTCCTTCCAGCATGAAAATCACAGTAAGAAAAGGACACCACTGTCTCAGAAAACTGGTAAATTGTCATGGCCCAGAACCTCCTTCATTTACAAGCAGAGGGTTAGGGCGCCTCCTTCATCTATAAGCAGAGGGCGCTGGCCAGTATTGACTTAAAGGAATGCAGAAACCCAGGTTTGCCTTTTACTGAACAGTGAAGCAATAATTCCAGGTTTTCTGAATATGAGTGATAATCATGATAGGGATAGAGTTTGAAATATGCTAGCTCAAAGGAAAAAAGAGTCTGGTCTGATAAAGGAGGTCATTTGAAGCTTTCAAATCATGTGAATTGTTGAAATTTAGAAAGGCATATCATGAGTTAAAACAATTCTAATCATAGGCAGTTTGCTGTCCCCACAAGACCAAATTGAAAAGATGCTGACAGATCATGTCATCACACAGCAAAAGAAAAGTTGTTTGTCTTTCAAAGGTTGCTGACCTCCATAGTCACAGAGACTATCTTTCAAACAATTTGTCATAAGATGACCAAGCAATTAATGACATCTCAGTTCTCCTCAAAGAAGTATAGTGAGACAGCTACATTTTGGCTAGGGTTTTTTCTGAAGCACAGTGATGATTGCAAGCAGAGGTGCCAGTCTTGATGTTTTTTAAGATGGTTTGCTTACCATCACATCTAGGGAAAATCTATGTCAAACAGATTTGTCAAACAACCTTCAGATACTTTACCTGATGAAGAGCCTCCTCCATTTATGAGCAGATGGCCAAGGCATTGAGTGTTGTTGAAAACTGATTGGTCAAAAGGTGCAGTGGAAGGATACAAAGGAAGAGAGCAAAAGTCTTTTACACAGATAAAAGATGGGGTTTTTGTTTCAAAATGCATTACCCATAGGAAAATGTCTTTCAAAATATACATCATGATGGACAGGGAACATTATGAATATGTATGCCATTGATACCAAAAAAGGGGCAGTTTCTTTAAGGGAAAGGATCAAACAACAATCCACTGTCACATGCCAAAAGTCCAAAGGAGCGCTTTTCAAGAAATGGTTTTCAAAGCTTTTCAAATGCTTTTGACACATTCTGAATGGTTTTTCCTTGTTAAAAAATCACCAAGAAGGTAAAACAGTGAACATAGTCGAGTTAAGGAATGGTTCTATTACAAAAAGGGTCAATACACTGGTCAAAGCAAAATGGTAACTGTGTATCAAAGAACCCTGTTTTTCCTGTTTTACAAGCTTATCCTTTCAGATGGACATGGTGAATAGGTATACAATTTTATGAATAGGCAAAAGGAGTTTGTTTTGATAGACTGTCATTGTTTAGATGATTTGAAACAAACACAATTTTTCATTATTCCAAAGAAAAAATATATCATAGATGATACACCTACAGGCAGGGAAGTATTTTGAAAAAGAGGCACCTTTCTCAAATCAGAGGGCCATGATCAAAGTCCAAATAGGGTCAGCAAACTTGGCATCCACAGCAAAATTAGGGTTAAGGAGCGCCCGGGAAGTTTGTTTCAAAATGATTTTCTGATCAAACAGAGATGAAATTTACAAAATTGAGAGAGGTTTTTGTCCCCCATAGGTTCAAAAATAAAAACCTCCTTCAGTTTCTACACAGGTATCATGGTTTGTGAGAAACGTGAAAAATTCAGATGTCACGGGAGAATTTCTGCACCAGGATTCATCATTTTGACCAGTGATGGGACAGTCAGATTTTAAACAACCAAATTGACTCCAAATGAAAAAATTCAAATTTTTATGGAAAATATACTTCCATATCTTTCCTATGAGCCATCTCAGGCCAAATTCCGACAAAAGGAAGGCATCCAAAAGTAGCCTACAATCAACGCTATGTTTTTCTGCACCAGCATACACCTTTTTTGACCAGTGATGGGACAGTCAGTTTTTGAAGGATCAAATGGACACCAAATGAAAAAATTCAAGTTTTTCTGGAAATTATACCTCCACATCTTTCCAACGAGCCATCTCGTGCCCAATTCCGACACCGGGAAGGCATTCAAAAATGGCCTACAAACAGCTCGATGCATTTCTGCACCAGGATTCACCAGTTTTGACCAGTGTTGGGAAAATCAATTTTTTAAGGATCAAATGGACACCAAATGAAAAAATTAAACTTGTTCCAGAAAGTAGACTTCCACAGCTTTCCAACGAGCCATCTCGCGCCCAATTCCGACACCGGGAAGGCCTTCAAAATGGACTGCAAACTTGCGCGACACTCCTGGAAAAGTGCGCGACGCGCCTGTGCACAAATTTTACAAAGGGATACACTGCTGCGCGACGCGCCTGTAGCAGCCTGCTGCACTCCTGTAGAAATGGTCAAAATTTTGCCTAAAAACATTAAAAAACTCTTTCTAGAGCTGCTCAAACAGTTAAACAAGGGGCTGCCATCCATTTTTGAGGGTCTTGCTACAATTCAAGGAGATGTATTAAATCTTTTGAAAAATTTTGTTACTAAGGGAGGTTGGAGGAGTAATTCAATCAATTTCAAGGAACTTGGAGCTAGCCTCAAGCAGGTTCTGCAGAAAGTTCATCATGAAGACTTGCAACTGACTATAAGACAGTTTTGTTTTTGAAAAACAGGGAGACAGTGAATTCTGCCAAGAAGAGGTCCCTCCTTCATTCATTAGCAATTAGACAGAGCATTGATTGTTTCTGAGGTTTCTCACCAACTGTGTGACAAGTTTAGGTCACAGTGAGCCAGCAACTAAAAGCTTCTGCATAACATGATGATTAAAGGCAGAGCTGATTGAGACAGAAGGTTGACAAAGTGCAGACATTTTTCCAAATGAAGGGCCTCCTTCATTCATAAGCAGAGGGCCAGGGCATTGACTGTTTTCAAAGTTTGATTGAACAGAGAAAAATGTGAAGAGAACCAAAAGAAAAAAGCAGGGGTACCACTGCCATCAAAGGAGATCAAGCTCATCTCTTAGCAGGTTTTCTCTCAAAAGGACAGTCTGCAGCTCAAACAAAACAAGATTGAAGAACTAATTGATAAGAAAGGTCATTGCACAGGACAAAAGAAATAATGATTATGTTTAAAGAGAGATACTTAGCTTCCTGATACATAAAGGAATGTCTCAAATTGATTATCATAAGTAGACAGAAGGAAATATAAGCTCATTTCCCCAAGAGGTGTTGCAGCTAGTTGTACAGGTTCATAACATACCAGAAGCACTTTGGCATATTTTCAGTTTCTGGAGAATGATCCTAAAAACTTATATAGGCATGTTCACTTTAAAAAGTTGATGGCACCATATCAATACAATTGAGTAAGAGAAAGATGATTGAAGATATCTCTTTTAGAAATGGACTAAGAGGAAAGCGCTTGAATAAATGCAATTGATTTCTGCACCCACAGTCAGAAAATATGTTAAAAGACACTTGGAAATCAAATCAGTTTCACAGTAAGTATAATCACCGCCAGAACATCCAAAGCAAACACTATCATTTTCAGGTTCAAAAGTTAAATCTGTCCCCTTGAAGAATGGTCGAGGATGCTTCATCAATTACTAATGATTTCTGAGTATACTTGCTATGTTGAAAAGGTCAGCAGCAACCGAAAACCACTTTCAAATACATAACACAGACCTTTATGCCAGCATTTTAAAGGTATGGGCCCATCTTGACACATGCATAAATATTTTTGTTTCTCTTTCAAATGACAGAGTAATGGTTTAAAGGGAAGAAAGGCCTCCCAAACCCTTCCAAGTCACAACCAAAGATATTGTGGTCTTTTCATTTCCAAACAAGTTAAATACCATTGGAAGTTCATCGTGCAGACTCAAAAGCCCGAGCAGTTGATCCCTTTTGCTGCCCTCAAGATCAGAAAAGGAGGCATTGAATGAAAAAACAGAGTTTTTGTGGGTCGAAGTGTTGCGCGGCGCGCCTGGAAAAGTGTGCGACGCGCCTGGAATGAAATTAACAAAGAGTTATAACTATGGCGCGACGCACCTGTAGTGGCGCGCGGCGCGCCTGGGCGGGTGGTAAACCAGAACCCGAATGACCGACCCGACAGCATTTCCATTGCGCGGTGCTCACGCCTATAAACGCGTCGCGCACTCAAAGGTCCTCAAACAAGCATCTTAGCAGTTGTTTAATGATCAGAGAAAGCTTGTGGAAAATCTTCAAAGAATTCTACAATCTCTCTTGACAATTTCAAAATGGGAGAGGGTTGTTTGCCGTGTTATTCAAAGACTAAACCAATGAAGAAAGTGTTAAAATCTCGGTGTGAATAAAGGGCTATGTTTTATGTTTAGGACTTGGAATCTCCATGTTTCATTTGCCCAAACCTTTACATAGTGAAAAATGGTGGATTTTCATTACTATCAAAAAAACATATTTAACTATCCTCAAAGCAATATTAAAGGGTAGAGACATTGTTTAAAAGCAGGAAAACAGAGTTTAGAAGCAAAAACAGTGAGCCTAGTTCCAGACAGCAGTAACTATTATTAAGGGTTTTCTCAGTTCAAAATGTTTTTCTTCAAAAAGGTAGAAGGCAAAAACAGTGTTTCTCTTTGGTTCCATAAGGCAAAATTAGTATTTAAAACTATAACTCGCCATTTGGAGGTATTGTCAAATTCTGGGTATAGAAAGCTATGAAGTATAAGGTGAACAGTCTTTTGAAGAGGATGTCATTACTGTTGAAATGCTACAGGACTCCCTATGACCACATCAGAAGAAAAATAAACTCTGTCCCCTATTACACAGTAAACCTTGGACTGTGTATTACCTTTTTTGACTGTGTTTATATTATCAAATCCACTGATGGAGTGGCTTACACTGGAGGGGAGCAGTGTTTTGAAGTAAGAAGTTTGTATTTTTGCTTTTGGCTAAAGTACTAGGTTATGCTGTTGTCCTCAAAACACTAACTAGCAGGGTACTCTTATCACTAACACAAGAAAGTCATTTTTGACTGTGTTTGTCTTTATTGACTATGTATTTCATTGAGAACATTGGCTGATTGATATTCAAAGGATGAGAAAGGCAGCATTTTGAAGAGATAGGGGTCTTATGCCAAAGGAGACACTGTACACAGTATTCAAAACACATTTTGTCTTAGTCAAGCAGTGAGTTGACAAACTGAGACAGATCTTGGTTTGAAAAAGGGCATGAGTATGAATAAAAAGATAAAGAACAACAGACTTATGGTGAATGGCAGTATCTTGAACAGGCTTATGATGAAGGGTAGCAGCTTGAACAACAGAATGAGCAGGAAATTGAGACAGAGCAGCAGCATGACAGTGATGGGCAAGGACAACCAAGAGACGATACACGGCAGCCTCCTGATGAGGGCAAGCAAATACAAAACATGGATCGCGAAGGGAATTCTCCAAAGCATGTGCTATCTGCCTCTTCTAGGCAAGGGGCCGTGACTTCTTCACCAAAGTCAGAATGCCAAACATGAGACAAGGCTACCCAAGAGAAATTGAAGAAGACAAAGGGGAAGCGCCCAGCACGGAAAGAGGAGAAAAGCATATCAACCCTTGATATTTTGGCCTCAGCTTCGGAGCATGTTGCTATGGACCCTTGAGGGTCATGCATGCCAATTTTGGGCCTATTTCGGCAACTTTTTGTTTTTTTGGCATTTTTTGGGTTTTTGGCCGAAAACTCATAATTTCGCCATTTCAGTTTAATGAGTTGTCAAGGGAGGAGGATGATACTGATGGATGCCATAATTCCATGAGCAGCTCTCCAGCGATTTTCAAGGCATTTGAAGATCATTCGCCCCCTCAAATTGGCGAAAAACGCCCTCTTTTTGCACATTCTGCCCGCCATATCAGCAGTCTGTTATTTTCTGGGTTTTTACACACAGGTACAGTTTTGAGGGACTTCCAGAGATCAGATTGAGATGGTTTCAGTTGCGCCGGAAAGTAGACACAGAGAGCTTTCCATCTAGCCCTCATGAGCCCCATTTCGACATCGGGAAGGCTGCCAATTGCATCCAGCAAGTCAGGGGACCTTTTTCAGGCATAAATATGAAATATTTTTGTAATTTTTGAACTTCAAAAATCTGCTTTTCCCAAATGTGCGTTAAGCTATTTTTATCATTGGGAAATGATGTAAATTCAATATAATTTCCGTTTTTAGCAGTTTTTTTAGATATTTTATGGGATATTTTGTGCCTTGGGCTTTGCAAAGCCTCAAGGACAAGTTTAGATATTTTGACTTGGCCAATGGGATAGCTAGTTGCTCCATGAGGTTTTCCTTCCTCAAGCCTATTTATTCCATGATTCTCATTGTAAATAAGAGGCTGAACTTGAGAGAAGAATTAATACATTGGTCATATGAGCTTTGAAGAATACACTTGGAGTTATGATTTTTGGACTGCCTCTTGGATGCTTTTGAGGAATGATGAAGGATTGTTGATGGATTCCTTGACATGGTAGAATGGTATAGTGTTTCTTTATATGTTTTTGTCTTCTAGTTTTCATTCATAATACATATTTCTTGCTGCTATAGATCAGTAGAGATTGATTTTGAGATATGCTCATGGAGGCACCTCAAAATCCCTGAATCTTCATAGCTTGATGTTTTCTTCTTCCTTAGTTATGCTAAAGAATTCTTAGTTGCTCTTTAGTAACTTAAGGTATTGTTGCTAAGTTTTATTCATAAGTTCTATGTATGTTGAGTAGGATGTATGGTTTTCCCTACCTACCTATTAGCTGCCCATAGTTCTGTCCATAAAACTTTCTCTTTGACTGATTTGTTGATCATCTTGTTGAACCAAAGAGGCCTAGTCCCGATCTAGCCCTTTGCCTAAAACTATGAAAGCTTGTTTGTCAAAGTGCCCAATGACTTAGAGACTATGTTTAGGCGTTCCGGCGTAGTTTATGAGTTGTTAGTTTGTCTTATGTGTTTTCCCAAAAGTCTGATAGCCATTTCCCGAAGTTAGAGGGTCTTATACCTCTATGTATGGCTGGAATGTTTGATTTCTATGTATTAATTAGCTCATAGTTGCATTTAGCATGATTAATGGCTTGCTATAACATGTTTATGTCTGCTATCAACTAGTTACACTTGAAATCCCTTGTCTTTCACCAACTTATTGTCCATTTAATCCATTTTTCCCAAAGATCCCTTCTACCGTGAATCAAATTGGCCCTACAGCAGCTTTACATCATCACTTCATAGCCTCCTTGACCTGTTTGACCCCATAGCCCAATTTATCTTCATCTTGTTATCCAGTTTATGTATTTGATCAGTTTCATCCCTCACAAACTTAAAAACTAAAAAAACCAAAAACACACTTCATAACTAGCCTAATATCAGAACACCGCAAGTAAACACACCGACATCTTTTACACTTATAGAGAGAGCCCTCTCTGAGTCTAGGAAGGCTAGGTCCTTGGGCTCCAAAGCTTGGTTTGATGTTACATCGTCATTTGGCTAGCCAATCGTCCAAATCACGGGACCCTAACATACTCTACCAGTATGACTCAAAATAATAGGGATCCATACTATAAGCACTTAACCCATAGTTGAACCACCAACTGTCAAGCCATGGCGGTTGTCGATTCCTTTGATTTATCCAGGTGGGACCAAATTTGATCTTGGTGTAATGAGTCTCATTACGGTCATCCTTGTTCATCAGGTTCCACCAGTGATTTTTATATCCTGCAAAATTATACACAGTGTCAGGAAAAAGCAAGTTAGGATCATCACCTTGCCACATGCGGAATTCAGCCAACCAATCTTTTCCTGGGTACCGTGTCCTGTTGATAGCATAGGATTTACTGAAGATATTTGTTCTGTTGCTGCCGCTAGTACCAATAACAGCAAGATCGCAAAAGTCTTCGGATAGAGATGTTTCAGCTTCTTCTGAAGCTGTCATGCAGGTAGAATACATCATATCATGGATCCATCGAGTTCCTTTTGGATGTACTCTTCTTTCTGGTACTAGATGCTGGATTTCTAAATGATTCTAAAGATTTGCATCTAGTATCTTGGTATTGCGGAGTTTCCACGTGGGTCTCCACTTCTCCCTGTATACTGCCCATGACTCATCATCAGATATGGATCTGAGTTCTTCTCTCTGTTGGGCATGGTTCCATTCTGTAATGATGACCATCACATGTGCTTCTTCTTTCTGGTCATCATTCCATTCTTGATGCTAGATAAACTCTCTACTGAGAAAGTCTGGCAAACAATTCTCTGAACCCTTTATGTGTTCAACTTTAAAAGTAAAATTTGCAAATAACGCTTGCCATCTTGCAAATTTGGCATCTTCGGGATTATTTATTTCTTTTGAAATAAATTTTCCCAGAGCCTGAGCATCAGTTCTCAGTAAAAATAATTTGTTTACCAAGTGAATGGAGAATTTTCTGATACAGTTCCATGCAGCCTTAACTTCTTTTTCAATCGTGGAGTAATTCTTTTCAAATTTACTCCAAACTCCAGATGCATACTGCACAACTTTTTCTTCAGTTTTCTGGCTCTCCTCACTTGGTCTCTATTTGAGGACACCTCCCCAACCTATATTGCTGGCATCCGTTTGAACAATGTTAAAAGAGCCATCATCAGCAACATAGAGTATATGAAGATTCTTGACCTTGGATTTAATATTTTTGACAGCCAGTGTATGAGCTTGAGTCCAAGGTTTTGGATTCTTTCTTAGTCTCTGGTTGAGTAGAGACCTGTCAGTGGCACATGATGAATAGAAATTTCTTACATAGTTTAAGCATCCTAAAAATCTCTGCAATTGAGTCTTGTCCAGAATGATGTCTGGAAATTTATCTGCGAACTCAAGAGCATGGCTCTGTAAAGCAATTTGTCCATTTTCTATACTGTGCCATAAAAACTTTATTTTGGTCCTACATAACTCCATTTTCTTCTTACTTAGGACCAACCCATTTTTCTGGACCAACTTCATGAAAATTATTAAATGTTTAAAATGGTCCTGGAGATTTTTAGAGAAACTTAGGAGATCATCTATATATGCAAGTAACCACTCATTATATGGCTTAAAAATGGAATCCATTACCTTATGGAACTTAGAAGGTGCATGCTTTAAACCGAATGGCATCACATTCCATTCGTAGTGTCCTGCTAGCACACTGAATGTCGTCTTCCATTTATCTTCTTCTTTTATGGATACTTGCCAGAAACCAGATTTTAGATCAAACTTTGAGAACACTTTGGCTCCAGATATCCTACTCAGTAGATCTTCTTTGTGCGGAATAGGATACGTATCATCTACAAGGACAGAGTTAAGAGGCTTATAATTTATGATAAGTCTGGGAATACCTCTTATCTGTTCACTTTTCTTATTGACGTAGAAGCCATAACAGTTCCATGGACTGTCAGACTCCCGGATCAGCTTTCTTTTAAGGAGCTGATCTATTTCTTTTTCACAGAGTTGTCTGCATTCTTTGGACATGGAGATAGCTCTAGATTTTCATGTTTTTCCCGTATATCCATCCTTGTAGGGAAATTCTACATAATGTTGCTTGCGATGCCAAAATGCATTGGGTTCTTCTGAGAAGCAAGTGTTTTCAAACAGTTTCTTTAATTCAGAGATCTGTCTCTGAATCTCTGGAGAACTCAACTGATCTTCAATTCTAATCATACTCTTATGATCTTTGAGTTCTTTTAGACTGTTTTCTACTTTGTGAAGTTCCTGCATAGCCAACACCATTGTTGAAACTCGAGGATTAGATATATAGGGAAGTTCTATCCTCTTACCCTGATTATCAGATGTAGGCACCGTGATGAAATAGCCCGAAGATTTATCTGGGAACCTGAAAGAACCATGGGGCTCTACTGCCGCTAAAAATACATTTCCCAAAATGCAGTCAATTGTAATTTTAGCAATTGCAAACTTAAGTTTGACACAATGGGAATCAAAGCAAACAGCAGATTTTGGAACTTCAAATTTTAACTCTTGCTTTCCAAGTCCTGTGATTTTTCTGGTAGCAGATACCCAGAATCTAGAGGGAACAATTTTCTTGGAAAGGATATTTACATCTTCTCCTGAATTTATTAATGCAGTCACTTTATATATTTTACCTTCAACACAAATATTTACCTTGACATGGTGTTGTTGGTATTGAACTGCAAGGACTTGCATTTCTCTGAATCCAATTTCTGGATCTGGCATTCCTTCAGCAATCTCCACTTGTGTATTTGAAGATTGTCCTGGAGCAGTATGCAGAGTGTAATTTTTGTTTTTGCCTGAGAGAGAGCTAGAAAGATGAGAGCCTCTTTTGGCCATTTCTAGCTGTGCAACTTGTGATTTCAGGGTTATCTTCTCTTCAGGAGAGTGTGAAAGACCAAATTTAGTAGCATGTGGATGTGTATAAATATCCCAATTCAACATCTGTTTCATCATGAACCAGGGATATGATGTTTAGAACATCCATCCATCAAAGTGTAAAACTTATGGATTTCATGGACTGATGGTCTTTTGCAGTCTTTTGGTAGATCTTCAAATCTTCATTCAGGGAGAAACCTATATTTTTCTTCTAAGTATCCAAGTCCATACTTAGGAGAATTTGCAGGCCTCATGTTTGTAAAGATGGCAGTTAACCTGGGGTCTTCATTTTCTAGTGTTGGCACTAGATGCATCATAAGAACATGTTCATGCTCATGTGGAAATGAGATGTCTGTACATTTGGGATTAGGACAAGGGGTGACAGAGGTAGATGGAGGAGCTTCAACAGTCCTAACATTGTGGTTCTTATGAATAACCAGATATGCAAGATGACTCAGGTTTACTTGTTGTTGACATTGAGGACATGCAGCTGAAATCGGCTGAAATTTAACTAACTGAGCAAATTCAAAAAGAGAAAGATGCTGACAATAATTTACAAGACTAGAACATGCAGTATCGGAAAAACTAGGTGGAATGTACCATTGTTGAGGAGGTAAATCCCCTCTGTGGACAGAGGCGATCCCTACTAGCCTAGATCGGGTCTAGCAACAATCAAACACGCTACAGTGCAGGTTCCTAATCGTAAATAAACCAACTTGCGAGGAAGGCTTACCTGGAATCCAACGCTGTCATTTGTAGAAGAGGTGGTGCTCCCGTTCCTTTGCCCTGGCAGATGACAATCCTCACGATCTCCGTGATCAGACACCTGCACATACAAGAAACAACACAAACGCAAGCATAAAATCCAGTGCATACAACTATATGTCAGTCGAAGAGGACATAACTCATGAACATGATCAAGAACAAGAGTGGAACCATAACCGATAGTCGCTTATCATTAAAGAGTCAAAAGAAGAATACAACCATAGCTTCGACGCAACACTCTCCTTTAGCGGGTTGTCAACAAAACATGTCTCGATAAAGCCTGTTAGGGATGGGACAAGCCTCTCTCTCCGGATACTTGGCAATAGTCTGCTTGCTTGGATTTGACCTTAAGGGAATCAAGAAGGCTCTTGGGAACTTGGAGATTCTGCAACTCTTTGGAACTAGCTTGCAAATGGAAATGGGAAAGCTTTTATAGAAGGAGGAAGGGGAGTTGGGATCCCTATAATTATGGGATTGGCCCTATCATCAAGGAAGCTTCCATGAGAGGTGGAAAACCACTTCCCTTTCATGGAACTCCTGGAGCCAAACCTCCCAACTCAAGATAGATAACAGTTTCTGAGTCTGTTGAAATGAAACTTCTGCCATTTTATTTTAAAAAATACTCCTTAAATTAGCTGGCGCGACTGCGACTCTGGGACAGAGCGCCAGTTGGCGCGGCCTCTTTGTAGGATTTTCCTCATTGGCGCGAGTGATGAACTGGCGACCCGCACCAATGCAAAAAGGGATGTTTTTATGTTTTTTTGCAAGGAGATGTCTTCAGGGCAATTGAAGCTCATGTTTAGAGGAATGCAATGATAGTGGTTTCAAGGCATGACATTGCTCACAGGTCACAGAATGGGCCCTCCAATGTGCGGGACGGGGAATGGTAGGGACGGTGACAAATTACTGTGTAACAGAGTATATGGGCGCAGCCATCCATAACAGAGTATACCATAATAGAGATCCAAGGCATGGAGGCAGCCATCCAGAGAGGATCGATAAATAGACTCAGGTATGGTCGCAGCCATCCAATCAGTGAGTCATGTAAATAATCATAATAATCCACAAAATCGCAGCCTGGATTACAACAGACACAATCCAGGGTCTTGCGCTCCATCTTGACCCGAACAAAGTACAAGTTCAAGCATGCGAATATGTGAGCTGAAGTCGAACATGCAAGAACATCGTCTGATTACCAGCCAATGATGAGAGCTGTTAACAGACGCGAGAGGAACCACCAATAATGAAAATGGCCCTCAAGGTACTATAGGTACAATCTACGGCGTGTGAATCAATGAGCTGGCGTCGAACACCCATAGAATCACTCAATCGGAGGCCAATGATGAAAACCCCACGTCGAATGCGACGAACCTGCCATTGAGGCATGCAGGCTCCAAGGTACCATAAAGGAGTCTCTAGATCAACTTCCTGGATAATGAGCTGAAGTCGACAGGAAGTGACCTTGATCGAAGGTGGGCCATAATATTTCCCACATCATCAACACGAGACAGAGGAACATGATGTTTTTGTTGTGAATCAGGATCATATGAGAATCAGAGGAAGGTTGGTATTCGCAGAGGCCAACTTCTCTTGAACATATAAACGGCACGATAGTGGACTTGGCAGTATTTGACATCAACGGATTAGAGGTCATGGTGACAAGGCAATGAGCAGATGAGAGGTCAAAGGGATTACCCAAACCCATGAAGGCAAGTGGAAAAAACGAGATGAATGTGTCCCCCAACCCGACACGAATGCGGACAAGTGCCATGTTCAAAGACGACATATTGCCGACACGACAATGAAATCTTTGGTTCCATTTTCCCCACCATTTACGCGAGGACCTCTTTATTTTACACGAGCTTGAAGATACCATATGCTTGTCATATAAATCCGTCCTTCGAATGAGCAAGATCAATCCTAGTACATTTAACGAGCCCTAGGAAGGAGTGACTCGAATAACATCATTGTGACTGAATCCGATGTCATCAGGTTTTAACGAGTCTGACAAAGGAAGAACTCGACGTCTTTTCATGTTTAGATAGTTTGAAAAGACAGCTGAAAAGTAAACTCCAATGGTCCCTTTTCGTAAATAGTTCCTCAGATCCGAAAAGGTAGAAAACTATGTCTGAGAAAACCTCCTAGTCGCGATCGACTAGGGTATTCCTTTTTCGTAACTAATCTATCCCAGCCCGAAAAAGGGGTAAACGTATACTGGGTAATATGATTCGTGTCCACTTGCTTGAGATGCGAAGCGGCAAAAGAACTTCAGCGATCTTTCATGTTTAGAGAGTCAGAAAAGAGCTGAAAGTTGACTCCTCCTGGAGGAACGAGTGGTATACAGGGTAGCAACTGGTTCCGGTAATGGTGGAACTGCTCAAAACAAATAAAGGTCAAGAGGCTGGCTAGCAAGACCACTCATCGCAGCGGTTCCTTAGGAATGGGTAAAATAACCAAGTGAAGGCATACGATCGGCCAAGCAGATAGTGACGATGGAGTGAGAAAACTTAGGCTCATCTGGCAAAAACAGGCTGATAAAATGGCAATCACAAGAGGTAAAATGGGGATGGTTTCCTTTTACCTGACTGATGGAAACTTTGCTTGAAGTTGGTTTCATTTTTACAAAGCTTGAAGTCAACGTGTAATATAACGGTTGGTTTCATTTTTACACAAGCTTGAAACAAAGATAAACTATGCTTGGAAAACAGGGAAAAACGAGCATGCCCCCAGCATGGTGACTCAATTCAAGGTACATGCCCCCAAGCTTCAGTCCATATGAAAGGCGGATGGATTGAAGGTTCAAATTACGAGATCAAGAAAAAGACTCAACTGGGATTTTACGAGATCGTTTCAAAGACTCGAATTGAACAGGAACGTGTTTCATTGTTTTAACGAGGTTGACGCATTAAAAGAAGAACTATCCTCGAGACACCCTTGTTTCATTTTTTAAGGAGCTTGACACAAGACAAGGAACTATGCTCCAACAACCTTGTTTCATTTTTAAGGAGCTTGACACAAGACAAGGAACTACTGCTCCGAAAGACCGGTTCATTTTTGAGCTTGACATGGGAACGAAAAGAACCATGCTCGACAACCTTGTTTTAATTAACAAGAAGTCATCGCTTCCAAGAGTTCCATCTAGGTGGCTCTTTTCGACTAAAATCCTAGAATTTAGGACCGTACTGACCACACTATGCACGGCATTGTCCTTTGATGTTCTGAGCACGGGTAGAGTAGCCACATAGTTGACACAACGGTGGGGCGGTCTAGTGGGTGGATAAAATCCGGGGAAGGGATGATGGTGAGCCCGGCACATATCACGATGTGAACGAAAGGCGATCGATGGTCCTGATCCGTCGCTGGTGGAGAAAACGGACCACACGAAAAAGGGAGGAGACAAGTGCTCCCATGGCATAGGTGTAATCGCGCCCCAAAAGCAGATTGAAATCCAAGGGGCCTGGAACAACCATCACGTCCATATGGATGGTTTTACCTCCCAAAGTAACAGGTAACCTTGGAAGGATCCCTAACGGTTGACTCGTTCTTTTGTTAAACGCCAACAGATTCTGCGTAACAGGCGCAAGTGGCAGTGAACCGAAAGCTTTCCAGGTAGTTGAGGATAAAATACTAATAGACGCACCTTCATCTATAATGGTGCTTGGTACGACCAGACCAAAAGCCTGTACTGTGATCTCGAAAGGCACATAAGACGGAAGGCGGTATCCCACAAATCGACTCCAATCAAAGGAAGTGACCAAACTACTCGGAGGGGCTACCATCGAACCAAGATGGTCTTCCCCTGGTGTTACGGAAGAAGAAGAAGCATCCTCCACGACCTCCATCTCGAAGGTGGGAGGGGAATCCTCCAGGACCCCCATTACGGGAGGCGGAGGAGCCACTTCTTGAGGTACAGGGACAGGAGAATCTTTCTCCAAGTCTGTAGAATCTGAAGAAACCAGAAGAACATGAGGGGTGTGAGGTCCACTCTCAACGGAAAAGAGCTGGTGCACCGTAGAAGGGACCAGCTCAACCGATCCCATGACCAATGGTTGGTCGGGAATGGATTCCTGAATTTGAATTTCTGGAGGAGCGGGATCGACCAAGGATGAATCTTGACCGATGGTAAGATCAGCTGGTGGAGGAATCAAAGAAAGTTGTTTGTAACCAGCAGGAAGGCACAGCTTAGAAACAGCCGAGTTGTCCAAAAATCGCTTGGTTTCATCCATGTACAGGCAAAGGTGAATGGCATGATGCCCTTCACACAACTTACAGGGATTGGTAATCTTACCCTGCTTCTTAAGAGCCTTACCAGCATCAGCTGAAGACGTGCCCCCAACCTGACTCCCAGAAGCCAAAGGCAACGGTGGGAGACCATTGGACCATACTTCAAGCACCTTGGGAATGCCAGGGCAATCTCGAAGAAGATGGTATCCCATGCACAACATGCAAGGGAACTTGACTTTCCGTGGAGGGTTGGAAGGTTTATCAATAGGAGACTTCTTAGGCGCAATGGCCGCAGAGCTAGCCTCTCCCTTATCTACCTTCTTCTTCTTTGTCTTCTTCTTCTTCTTCTTAGCCACCTGGTTACTTGAATCTAGACTTTCACCAGGCGAAGTAGAAGAGGAGGACGCAGAAACTGGCGAAGAAGGGGAGAGGTCCACTTTGGAATCAACATGATTTTGTTCAGGTGGAGGAACTGATTGACCAGTAGCCGGGACATTTGGGACCACAGAGGTTGAAAACAACCAAACAGGCAACCCAATAGTTAACCCAGGAAGGGACAACGTTGCCATATAAGGAGCACCAAAATTTCCAAAAGGAGGAAAAGGACCAGGATTCCCATCAGAGGGGATTCCTTGGTTGGTGAACTCCGGAAAATTTTCCATCAAAAACTATCTTCAGAACAACACCCTAAGGAAACTAACTTTAACCAGGAATATTTTGTGGGCAGTTAATTTTTAAAACATTGAAACAAAACTCTACCGTTTCATATTTTAAGAGTCGAGAAACTGGCAAAAGGTGACTCTATCACTTTCAGATTGGAAACAAGCATGAAAGGACAAGCACTTGATGATATTTTCAAATTTAGGGAGTCAGTAAAGATCAAACCGACTGCTCAGGAATGCTAGGCAAAGGGTGTACCAAATAACCGTGAACTGCAATATACACCTTGGTTTCAAAATGAAAGAGAAATCAACCAAGGACTTAATGTACGTGCAGGCAATCTCCCCGAATGTTGTGTCTGGTGTATCACGGGTATAGGGCGGCAGACTCGGCTTCCTATGGATAAAGGATATAAACCTAGTGGGGTCTCCCTTTATATACGCGACGGTACGGGGAGCACAAGTCCTTACTAGTGTTGTCTAAAGCCAAGAGGCAAACGAAAGCTACTAGGTTTTAAGACGCCGGAACACGTCTCTAGCCTAGACCACTAAATGTTGCGTTAATGTTTCAATGCTTCCTTAGGTAAATTGAGGAAATTTTATGGTTGATCTTCAATTATGTTTCGGTTTCAAGGCCCTACCGTATGTCATATGACAATCTCCTATATGCAGCTATATGAGAAAAGAAATATTTCCAATTTGATGAATGCTATCTAGTTAAGGGAAGAGCTTCAAACAATGATGCAACATAAAACAACACCACAAACGAAATCTTTTCCAAACTAGATGACTTTCACTATCCAAAAGTAATTTCAAACATTCAACGATGCGAATAATGCAATGTAATCTATACAAAATCCTCTTTTCCAAAAACTATGCAATTGTAATCTATGCACAATTTCCTTTTCTTTTTCAAATGATAAGAATGCACTCAATGCATTTTTTCAATAAAATGAGAATCTACTTAATGCACGCTTTTAATAAAAGAGAATGCACTCAAAGCGATTTCTAGTTTTTGATCATTAAACAATGTAATCTAAGTTCGATGATGGACCTCAAGAAATACTTTTCAATGCAATGTGATCTAATGCATTTTAACAAAAAGCAAACTATGAGACAAAAACTAAAAGAACACGAATCTCCTTGATGAATGCAAAAGAGATGTAAACCAACACTAAGAATGCAATTGTTGTTTCAAACACTTTGTCACGAAATCCTTTAAAATGCGACAAAACATATGAGGTCAAACAAAAAGAGGACTTCCAAAGCAAGAGATCAAAACAAGGCATTCATTCCCTTTTACATCAAGAAATCATGGAAAGAAGACATTTCAAACAATGAGCAATGTAATCTATGCTCATACAGTGAAAATACAGGAAGGGAAAGACACACTAGTGAAGGATTTAGGGAAAAAATCTCAATTTTCATACACCCTGAAATTGGCTCGACTTGTACATTGACAACTAGCGCCAACTGGTGCGACTTGCACACTGAAAACTAGTGCCAATGGCCAATTGGTGCAGGTTGCTAACTGACAACAAGTGCCAACGCCTGAAAATGAAAAAACAAAGAATTTCTCCCAACCAAGACCAGACTCACCACTTCAAGCAGAATCTCCAAGACTCAAATGAACCATGTGATCTAGGCTCAAAGCGAAACACACACAGATCAAGCTCAGAAAGCTCAAAACAGAGTAAACCCTAGTACCTCACAGGATTGGCGTGACTGTGAGGTTGAAAATAGCGCCAGAATAGAATTAGCGCGGGTAATACATTAGCAACCTGCGCCAATGGGCGCGACTGTCAAGTTGAAAAAGTGCTCCAGTCGAGTTTACCAGTCAAAAATAAAAAAAAATCAATCCAACAAGCAGACTAGTGATAATCAAGCTATCCAAAAGCCAAATTCACAGAAAGAGCCAGCCCAAAGAGATGACCAAGCAAGCAAGGCCAAGAAATTGACCAGAAAGAGAAGACAGTACTCCAAGTTTCTCAGTCCGTAAACTAAACCGAAGATTGACTGAAGCAGCGTTGATCTACTCCGCTAATGCAGAGCAAAAGCATTTCGAAGGCTATCTGGCTGCACTTCAGGCTCCACGTATAACTTACAAATCAAACAACAAGCTGAATCCCCAGTGGAGTCACCAAATTGTTGAGGAGGTAAATCCCCTCTGCAGACAGAGGCGATCCCTACTAGCCCAGAACAGGTCTAGCAACAATCAAACATGCTACAGTGCAGGTTCCTAATTTTAAATAAACCGACTTGTGAGGAAGGCTTACCTGGAATCCAACGCTGTCATTTGTAGAAGAGGTGGTGCTCCCGTTCCTTTGCCCTAGCAGATCACAATCCTCACGATCTCCGTGATCGGACACCTGCACATACAAGAAACAACACAAACGCAAGCATAAAATCCAGTACATACAACTATATGTCAGTCTAAGAGGACATAACTCATGAACATGATCAAGAACAAGAGTGGAACCATAACCGATAGTCGCTTATCATTAAAGAGTCAAAAGAAGAATACAACCATAGCTTTGACGCAACACTCTCCTTTAGGGGGTCGTCAGCACAACATGTCTCGATAAAGCCTATCAGGGATGGGACAAGCCTCTCTCTCCGGATACTTGGCAATAGTCTCCTTGCTTGGATTTGGCCTTAAGGGAATCAAGAAGGCTCTTGGGAACCTGGAGATTCTACAACTCTTTGGAACTAGCTTGCAAATGGAAATGGGCAAGCTTTTATAGAAGGAGGAAGGGGAGTTGGGATCCCTATAATTATGGGATTGGCCCTATCAGCAAGGAAGCTTCCATGAGAGGTGGCAAACCACTTCCCTTTCATGGAACTCCCGAAGCCAAACCTCCCAACTCAAGATAGATAACAATTTCTGAGTCTGTTGAAACGAAACTTCGGCCATTTTATTTTTAAAAACACTCCTTAAATTGGCTGGTGTGCTTGCGACTCTGGGACAGAGCGCCAGTTGGCGCGGCCTCTTTGTAGGATTTTCCTCATTGGCGCGAGTGATGAACTGGCTACCCGCGCCAATGCAAAAAGGGATGTTTTTATGGTTTTTTGCAAGGAGATGTCTTCAGGGCAATTGAAGCTCATGTTTAGAGGAATGCAATGATAGTGGTTTCAAGGCATGACATTGCTCACAGGTCATAGAATGGGCCCTCCAATGTGCGGGACGAGGAATGGTAGGGATGATGAAAAATTACTATGTAACAACCGTGAAGACTTTTTACATTCAGATTCAATCCTACGCCTGTCTATTGTAGATCTTCTTGGAAAAGACAAGGTGGCAGTGGATTGGTCTTCTGAGATATTTGCAGAAGTTATTTTCTGAGTAGACTTGGGTTTTCAATTTGGCACTACCGAGTGTTCTGGAAAAGTCAGTTCCTCCCACTTAATGGCTTGGTGCTCAACCTTTTGGTTCTTGGGATCTGTCATGACTATGACACTGGTTTTTGAATCTTTGCTGGGGGCATGGAGGACTGTGGGGAACATGGTACTGGTATGAAAGAAACATCCTCTGGTCTGTATGGCGATATTATTTCTCTTTCTTCGCATGTCAAACCCAGAAGTTTGGATTTTCAACTGTAAAATATCGCTCAGAGTTTCATCATAAATATACACAGAGAAGTTTGGGTAGCAGTCAAACTAGACTGGTCCATTTGACAGTGGTGCAACTATTCCTCCTATTAGGGAATCGGTGTATTTGTTGTGGGTTAGGTCACGGATAGTGGCTAACACATATGTATCTAGTCCAGGATGGACTAAGGCATTGATTCCCACCGGTATGCATCCTAGATGCAGGAATTCGATCCCCAATTTCTTGGCTTCTGCTTGGAGCTGTTTGGGATTTAACAGCGGAATGGTCTGGACATAATCAGAGTTTTCCTATATATAACTTATGGATTCTTTTATTGTGATTCTCGTGGCAGCCTTGAGATGCCACACACTCAAATCTGCATAAACCTCAAATGCAGATATCTTTGGTAGAACCCATTTGGCTTGAGGCTCGACCTCTTCATACAAAAACTCTGATTGATTTAATACTCTACTTGAAGAAGATGCAAACATGTCTCTGAGAGGGTCTTGGGTGGCCCTATCTTGTTCTTCAAGTTCTCGGAAAGAAACAAATTTCCTCATTGAGTCCATATCAACTTATAAAGAGAGGAAAAGGATTAAGTACTGACCTTTTCTCGAACCAGATTCGACAGTCAACCTTGACTACTGGCTCTGATACCAATTTCTAGTAGGGGCTTCAACAAGCTTGCTTAGCACCGCACATGCAGGCAGACTTGGCCTTGCTAAGTTTCTCCTTTGTCAATTTCTCAATAGTTTTTTATGTGAACCCAGCAATGAACCCATACACGAACCTACTCCTACGTTCTCGCATCTATCGGCCTTTTTCGCGGCTTCCCTTGCCTTTTGCGGCCTTGGCGTACCTCAGTGGTTTGGCAAACCTCTAGCGAACTTCTAGCAAACTTTAAAGACTTTGAGAATGAAAAACAGCGTCTTAGCAGACAATTAAATGCACAGAGTAGCAGTACTTAATAATGCAGAATTCCTGATAAATACTTCTCTCTTTATTGATATCAAAATGATATTACAGAGAAAATTACAGGACTCAGAATATATGACTGGAAATCAAGATCTATTTTCAGAGATTGACTATAGTGGAATTTACCAGACTTAGGCTACACAATAAATGTGAGCTCTACTCGAAGCTTCCTGGCCAGTTGCAGACTCTTTCTCAGAGTTCTTTACAGAACACACAACACACAGACAGAATTAATTACAGACTCAATCTATGATCAGGCCACTTTAGGTTCTTGCCTATGCTGAGCACATAGACACGCAGGCTTCTCTGATCACCTAGGACTGGAGACCAAAGCCGTGTTGCAAGCAGATGGCGAGATTTCGCGCAGATGCAAAGCAGGGAACTCAGACTCGACTCAAAACACAAATGCAAAAATCTAAATGTCGATGCTTCAAGAATGAGTCTAACCCTCCTTATATAGGAAATGAGGGGGGAAAAACATTCCTGTAGAGCCATCGGATTATTGACAATTGGATGGCGATTATTGACAAGTGGATGGCGAATCATTGCTTTCGGGTAACACCAAAGTGACATCCGAGCAGAGATTCGGTCCTTCCGACACATGTGACAATGTGTGGGTACTACACAGTGGATGCCAACGAGGAAACATAATTATTAGATACAAAGAGGATGCTTTTCTGAACAGGTAAAAATCCCTCGGGAAAAAACCTGTCACTGTGAACCCGTGACTGGGTAATTATACATAATGGATACTTTTGTTTTAGCGGAGCCCATGAGAACCGCTTGTACTAGCAACATCAGATTCCTCCAAGATTTTTATTCCCAGAAATTTGAGGGTAGGATCAAGTAATCATCCCAGGCCTTTGTGTATATCTGACGTACAATCATGGGTTTATTCAATATGATTTGGTGTTTTATCTTGGTCATGACCAGCCATTGGTGATGCATATTCATATAAAACATTAATACAGAATTTATTAATCTGTATTCGAGATGACCAATGTCTCTCACAATTTGACATGGAGTGTGAAAGCATTCTCCTATTTTTTCTAGACACTCCTCACATTTACTCTGCCAGTATGACTCAAAATAATAGGGATCCACACTGTAAGCACTTAACCCATAGTCGAACCACCAACTTTCAAGCCATGGTGGTTGTCGATTCCTTTGATTTATCCAGGTGGGACCAAATTTGATCTTGGTGTAATGAGTCTCATTACGGCCATCCTTGTTCATCAGGTTCCACCAGTGATTTTTATATCCTGCAAAATTATACACAGTGTCAGGAAGAAGCAAGTTAGGATCATCACCTGGCCACATGCGGAATTCAGCCAGCCAATCTTTTCCTGGGTACCGCGTCCTGTTGATAGCATAGGATTTACTGAAGATATTTGTTCTGTTGCTGCCGCTAGAACCAATAACAGCAAGATCGCAAAAGTCTTCGAATAGAGATATTTCAGCTTCTTGTGAAGCTGTCATGCAGGTAGAATACATCATATCATGGATCCATCGACTTCCTTTTGGATGTACTCTTCTTTATGGTACTATATGTTGGATGTCTGAATGATTCTTAATATTTGCATCTAGTATCTTGGTATTGCGGAGTTTCCACGTCGGTCTCCACTTCTCCCTGTATACTGCCCATGAATCATCATTAGATATGGATCTGAGTTCTTCTCTCTATTGGGCATGGTTCCATTCTTTAATGATGACCATCACATGTGCTTCTTTTTTCTGGTCATCATGCCGTTCTTGATGCTGGATAAACTCTCTACTGAGAAAGTCTGGCAAACAGTTCTCAGAACCCTTTATGTGTTCAACTTTAAAAGTAAAATTTGCAAATAGCGCTTTCCATCTTGCAAATTTGGCATCTTCAAGATTCTTTATTTCTTTTGAAATAACTTTTCCTAGAGCCTGAGCATCAGTTCTCAGTAAAAAGAATTTGTTTACCAAGTGAATGGAGAATTTTCTGATACAGTTCCATGCAGCCTTAACTTCTTTTTCAATCGTGGAGTAATTATTTTCAGCTTTACTCCAAACTCCAGATGCATACTGCATGATTTTTTCTTCACGTTTCTGGCTCTCCTCACTTGGTCTCTATTTGAGGACACCTCCCCAACCTATATTGCTGGCATCCTTTTCAACAATCTTAAAAGAGCCATCATCAGCAACATAGAGTATAGGAAGATTCTTGACCTTGGATTTAATATTTTTGACAGCCATTGTATGAGCTTGAGTCCAAGGTTTTGGATTCTTTCTTAGTCTTTGGTTGAGCAGAGACCTGTTAGTGGCACATGATGAATAGAAATTTCTTACATAGTTTAAACATCCTAAAAATCTCTGCAATTGAGTCTTGTCCAGAATGACGTCTGGAAATTTATCTGCGAACTAAACAGCATGGATCTGTAAAGAAATTTGTCCATTTTCTATACTTTGCCCTAAAAAATTTATTTTGGTCCTACATAACTCCATTTTCTTCTTGCTTAGGACCAACCCATTTTTCTGGACCAACTTCATGAAAATTCTTAAATGTTTAAAATGGTCCTGGAGATTTTTAGAGAAACTTAGGAGATCATCTATATATGCAAGTAACCACTCATTATATGGCTTAAAAATGGAATCCATTACCTTTTGGAACTTAGAAGGTGCATGCTTTAAACCGAATGGCATCACATTCCATTCATAGTGTCCTACCAACACACTGAATGTCGTCTTCCATTTATCTTCTTCTTTTATGGCTACTTGCCAGAAACCAGATTTTAGATCAAACTTTGAGAACACTTTGGCTCCAGATATCCTACTTATCAGATCTCCTTTGTGCCGAATAGGATACGTATCATCTGCAAGGACAAAGTTAAGAGGCTTATAATTTATGACAAGTCTGGGAATACCTCTTATCTGTTCACTTTTCTTATTGACGTAGAAGCCATAATAGTTCCATGGATTGTCAGACTCCCGGATCAGCTTTCTTTGAAGGAGCTGATCTATTTCTTTTTCACAGAGCTATTTGTATTCTTTGGACATGGAGATAGCTCTATATTTGGATGCTTTGCCCGTATATCCATCCTTGTAGGGAAATTCTACACAATGCTGCTTGCAATGCCAGAATGCATTGGGTTCTTCTGAGCAGCAAGTGTTTTCAAACTGTTTCTTTAATTCAAAGATCTGTCTCTGAATCTCTGGAGAACTCAACTGATCTTCAATTCTGATCATACTCTTATGATATTTGAGTTATTTTAGACTGTTTTCTGCTTTGTGAAGTTCCTGCATAGCCAACACCATTGTTGAAACTTGAGGATTAGATATATATGGAAGTTCTATCCTCTTACCCTGATTATCAGATGTAGGCACAGTGATGAAATAGCCCGGAGATTTATCTGGAAACCTGAAAGAACCATGGGGCTCTACTGCCGCTAAAAATACATTTCCCAAAATGCAGTCAACTGAAATTTCAGCAATTGCAAACTTAAGTTTGACACAATGGGAATCAAAGCAAACATCAGCTTTTGGAACTTCAAATTTTAACTCTTGCTTTCCAAGTCCTGTGATTTTTCTGGTAGCAGATTCCCAGAATCTAGAGGGAACAATTTTCTTGGAAAGGATATTTACATCTGCTCCTGAATCTATTAATTCAGTCACTTTATATATTTTACCTTCAACACAAATATTTACCTTGACATGGTGTTGTTGGTATTGAACTGCAAGGACTTGCATTTCTCTGAATCCAATTTCTGGATCTGGCATTCCTTCAGCAATCTCCACTTGTGTATTTGAAGATTGTCCTGGAGCAGTATGCAGAGTGTAATTTTTGTTTCTGCCTGAGAGAGAGCTAGAAAGCTGAGAGCCTCTTTTGGCCATTTCTAGCTGTGCAACTTGTGATTTCAGGGCTATCTTCTCTTCAAGAGTGTGTGAAAGACCAAATTCAGTAGCCCGTGGATGTGTATAAATATCCCAGTTCAAAATCTGTTTCATCCATGAACCAGGGATCTGATGTTTAGAACATCCATCCATCAAAGTGTAAAACTTATGGATTTCAGGGACTGATGGTCTTTTGCAGTCTTTTGGTAGATATTTAAATCTGCATTCAGGGATCAATCTATCTTTTTCTTCTAATTATCCAAGTCCATACTTAGGAGAATTTGCAGGCCTCATGTTTGTAAATATGGCAGTTAACCTGGGGTCTTCATTTTCTAGTGTTGGCACTAGATGCATCATAAGAACATGTTCATCCTCATGTGGAAACGAGATTTCTGTACATTTGGGATTAGGACAGGGGGTGATAGAGGTAGATGGAGGAGCTTGACCAGTCCTAACATTATGGTTCTTATGAATAACCAGATATGCAAGCTGACTCAGGTTTACTTGCTGTTGACATTGAGGACATGCAGCTGAAATCGGCTGAAAGTTAACTAACTGAGAAAATTCAAAAAGCGAAAGATGCTGACAAGAATTTACAAGACTAGACACGCAATATCTGACAAACTAGGTGGAATGTACCATGAAGACTTTTTACATTCAGATTCAATCCTATGCCTGTCTATTGTAGATCTTCTTGGAAAAGACAAAGTGGCAGTGGATTGGTCTTCTGAGATATTTGCAGAAGTTATTTTCTGAGCAGAGATGGGTTTTCGATTTGGCACTACCGAGTGTTATGGAAAAGTCAGATCCTCCCACTTAATGTCTTGGTGCTCAACCTTTTGGTTCTTGGGATCTGTCATGACTATGACACTGGCTTTTGAATCTCTGCTGGGGGCATGGAGGACTGCGGGGAACATAGTATTGGTATGACGGAAACATCCTCTGGTATGTATGGCGATATTGTTTCTCTTTCTTCGCATGTCAAACCCAGAAGTTTGGATTTGAAACTGTAAAATATCGCTCAGAGTTTCATCATAAACATACACAGAGAAGTTTGGGTAGCAGTCAAACCAGACTGGTCCATTTGACAGTGGTGCAACTATTCCTCCTATTAGGGAATCGATGTATTTGTTGTGGGTTAGGTCACGGACAGTGGCTAACACGTATGTATCTAGTCCAGGATGGACTAAGGCATTGATTCCCACCCGTATGCATCCTAGATGCAGGAATTTCATCCCCAATTTCTTGGCTTCTGCTCGGAGCTATTTGGGATTTAACAGCGGAATGGTCTGGACACAATCAGAGTTTTCCTCTATAGAACTTATGGATTATTTTATTGTGATTCTCGTGGCAGCCTTGAGATGCCACACACTCAGATCTGCATAAACCTCAGATGAAGATATCTTTGGTAGAACCCATTTGGCTTGAGGCTCGACCTCTTCATACAACAACTCTGATTGATTTAATACTCTACTTGAAGAAGATGCAAACATGTCTCTGAGAGGGTCTTGGGTGGCCCTATCTTGTTCTTCAAGTTCTCGGAAAGAAACATATTTCCTCATTGAGTCCATATCAACTTATAGAGAGGAAAAGGATTAATTACTGACCTTTTCTCGAACCGGATTCGACAGTCAACCTTGACTACTGGCTCTGATACCAATTTCTAGCAGGGGCTTCAACAAGCTTGCTTAGCACCGCACATGCAGGCGGACTTGGCCTTGCTAAGTTTCTCCTTTGTCAATTTCTCAATAGTTCTTTATGTGAACCTAGCGATGAACCATACATGAACCTACTCCCACGTTCTCGCATCTATCGGCCTTTTTCACGGCTTTCCTTGCCTTTTGCGGCCTTGGCGTACCTCAGTGGTTTGGTGAACCTATGGCGAACTTATAGTGAAATTTCAAGACTTTGAGAATGAGAAACAGTGTCTTAGCAGATAATTAAATGCAAAGAGTAGCAGTACTTAATAATGCGGAATTCCTGATAAATACTTCTCTCTTTATTGATATCAAAATGATATTATAGAGAAAATTACAGGACTCAGAATATATGACTGGAAATCAAGATCTCTTTTCAGAGATTGACTGCAGTGGCATTTACCAGACTTAGGCTACACAATAAATGTGCGAGCTCTACTGGAAGCTTCCTGGCCACTTGCAGACTCTGTCTCAGAGTTCTTTAAAGAACACACAACACACAGACAGACTTAATTATAGACTCAATCTATGATCAGGCCACTTTAGGTTCTTGCCTATGCCGAGCACATAGACACGCAGGCTTCTCTGATCACCTAGGACTGGAGACCAAGATCCGTGTTGCAAGTAGATCGCGGGATTTTGCACAGATGCAGAGCAGGGAACTCAGACTCGACTCAAAACACAAATGCAAAAATCTAAATGCCGATGCTTCAAGAATGAGCCTAACCCTCCTTATATATGAAATGAGGGGGGACAAACATTCCTGTAGAGCCATCGGATTATTGACAAGTGGATGGAAAATCATTGCTTTCGGGTAACACTGAAGTGACATCCACGCAGAGATTCGGTCCTTCCGACACATGTGACAGTGTGTGGGTACTACACAGTGGATGCCCACGAGGAAACATAATTATTAGATACAAAGAGGATGATTTTCTGAACAGGTAAAAAGCCCTCGGGAAAAACCCTGTAACAGTGAACCCGTGACTGGGTAATTATACATAATGGATACTTTTGTTTTAGCGGAGCACATGAGAACCGCTTGTACTAGCAACATCAGATTCCTCCAAGATTTTTATTCCCAGAAATCTGAGGGTAGGATACAAGTAATCATCCCAGGCCTTTGTGTATATCTCACGTACAATCATGGGTTTATTCAATATGATTTGGTGTTTTATCTTGGTCATGACCAGCCATTGGTGATGCATCTTCATATGAGACATTAATACAGAATTTATTAATCTGTATTCGAGATGACCAATTTCTCTCACAGTTTGACATGGAGTGTGAAAGCATTCTCCTATTTTTTCTAGACACTCCTCACATTTACTCTGCCAATATGACTCAAAATAATAGGGATCCATACTATAAGCACTTAACCCATAGTCGAACCACCAACTGTCAAGCCATGGCGGTTGTCGATTCCTTTGATTTATCCAGGTGGGACCAAATTTGATCTTGGTGTAATGAGTCTCATTACGGCCATCCTTGTTCATCAGGTTCCACCAGTGATTTTATATCCTGCAAAATTATACACAGTGTCAGGAAAAAGCAAGTTAGGATCATCACCTGGCCACATGCGGAATTCAGCCAGCCAATCTTTTCCTGGGTACCGTGTCCTGTTGATAGCAAAGGATTTACTGAAGATATTTGTTTTGTTGTTGCCGCTAGTACTGATAACAGCAAGATCACAAAAGTCTTCGGATAGAGATCTTTCAGCTTCTTTTGAAGCTGTCATGCAGGTAGAATACATCATATCATGGATCCATCAACTTCTTTTTGGATGTACTCTTCTTTCTGGTACTATATGCTGGATGTCTAAATGATTCAGAAGATTTTCATCTAGTATCTTGGTATTGCGGAGTTTCCACATGGGTCTCCACTTCTCCCTTTATACTGCCCATGACTCATCATCAGATATGGATCTGAGTTCTTCTCTCTATTGGGCATGGCTCCATTCTGTAATGATGACCATCACATGTGCTTCTTCTTTCTGGTCATCATGCCGTTGTTGATGCTAGATAAACTCTCTACTGAGAAAGTCTAGCAAACAGTTCTCAGAACCCTTTATGTGTTCAAATTTAAAAGTAAAATTTTCAAATAGCGCTTGCCATCTTGCAAATTTGGCATCTTCAGGATTCTTTATTTCTTTTGAAGTAACTTTTCCCAGAGCCTGAGCATCAGTTCTCAGTAAAAATAATTTTTTTACCAAGTAAATGGAGAATTTGCTGATACAGTTCCATGCAGCCTTAACTTCTTTTTCAATCGTGGAGTAATTGTTTTCAGCTTTACTCCAAACTACAGATGCATACTGCATGAATTTTTCTTCACTTTTCTGGCTCTCCTCACTTGGTCTCTATTTGAGGACACCTCCCCAACCTATATTGTTGGCATCCGTTTCAACAATCTTAAAAGAGCCATCATAAGCAACATAAAGTATAGGAAGATTATTGACCTTGGATTTAATATTTTTGACAGCGAGTGTATGAGCTTAAGTCAAAGGTTTTGGATTCTTTCTTAGTCTCTGGTTGAGCAGAGACTTGTCAGTGGCACATGATGAATAGAAATTGCTTACATAGTTTAAACATCCTAAAAATCTCTGAAATTGAGTTTTGTCCCAAATGATGTCTGGAAATTTATCTGCGAACTCAAGAGCATGGCTCTATAAAGAAATTTGTCCATTTTCTATACTGTGCCCTAAAAAATTTATTTTGGTCCTACATAACTCCATTTTCTTCTTACTTTGGACCAACCCATTTTCTGGACCAACTTCATGAAAATTCTTAAATGTTTAAAATGGTTTTGGAGATTTTTAGAGAAACTTAGGAGATCATCTATATATGCAAGTAACCACTCATTATATGGCTTAAAAATGGAATCCATTACCTTCTGGAACTTAGAAGGTGCATGCTTTAAACTGAATGGCATCACATTCCATTCGTAGTGTCCTGCTGGCGCACTGAATGCCGTCTTCCATTTATCTTTTTCTTTTATGGCTACTTGCCAGAAACCAAATTTTAGATCAAAATTTGAGAATACTTTGGCTCCAGATATCTTACTCAACAGATCTCCTTTGTGCGGAATAGGATACGTATCATCTGAAAGGACAGAGTTAAGAGGCTTATAATTTATGACAAGTCTGGGAATACCTCTTATCTGTTCACTTCTCTTATTGACGTAGAAGCCATAACAGTTCCATGGACTGTCAGACTCCCGGATCAACTTTCTTTGAAGGAGCTGATCTATTTCTTTTTCACAAAGCTGTTTGTATTCTTTGGACATGGAGATAGCTCTATATTTGCATGCTTTTCCCATATATCCGTCCTTGTAGTGCATTTCTAAACAATGCTGCTTGCAATGCTAGAATGCATTGGGTTATTCTGAGCAGCAAGTGTTTTCAAACTGTTTCTTTAATTCAGAGATCTGTATCTGAATCTCTGGAGAACTCAACTGATCTTCAATTCTGATCATACTCTTATGATCTTTGAGTTCTTTTAGACTGTTTTCTGCTTTGTGAAGTTCCTGCATAGCCAACACCATTGTTGAAACTCGAGGATTATATATATAGGGAAGTTCTATCCTCTTACCCCGATTATCAGATGTAGGCACCGTGATGAAATAGCCCGGAGATTTATTTGGGAACCTGAAAGAACCATGGGGCTCTACTGCCGCTAAAAATACATTTCCCAAAATGCAGTCAACTGGAATTTCAGCAATTGCAAACTTAAGTTTTACACAATGGGAATCAAAGCAAACAACAGCTTTTGGAACTTCAAATTTTAACTCTTTCTTTCCAAGTCCTGTGATTTTTCTGGTAGCAGATACCCAGAATCTAGTGGGAAAATTTTTCTTGGAAAGGATATTTACATCTGCTCCTGAATCTATTAATGTAGTCACTTTATATATTTTACCTTCAACACAAGTATTTACCTTGACATGGTGTTGTTGGTATTGAACTGCAAGGACTTTCATTTCTCTGAATCCAATTTCTGGATCTGGCATTCCTTCAGCAATCTCCACTTGTGTATTTGAAGATTGTCCTGGAGCAGTATGCAGAGTGTAATTTGTGTTTCTGCCTGAGAGAGAGCTAGAAAGATGAGAGCCTCTTTTGGCCATTTCTAGCTGTGCAACTTGTGATTTCAGGGCAGAAATTTCCGACTTCATTGAATGTATCTCTTTACTCACCTCTCCCAAAGTGAGTGTACGAAATTTTCTTGAATTATGCTGGAGATATGTTTTGGTATTTCGTTCGTAAGAAGCATCATGAAAATTAGGCTTCTTACCTGAGGGTGTACTGGAAGAACCAGTACAATGCTGCATAAAAGTATTTAATAATGCAGCCTTCAACTCACCTTCCTCCATGGCACGGATCTGTGCAAAGACCTTAAGATCATCTTCATCATTTTGTGCCATGAGGAATTTTAACTTTCCTGAGAATTCTTCTGGGAGAGAGTCATCAGAAGAAAGATCTGAATCATCATCAAAACAATCACAATGACAATTCTGTGAGTCAGAAAATTGGAAATAAGCATGAACCTCTTCTTCAGAAGAATAAGAAATAGAAGTATTAGAGGAAGATTCAAAATGAGAATCTTCTGCTGCTTGCTGGATAGCAAGACGGTTGCAGTCTTATGTTTTGTGAAATGCAAAATTGCACCGTCGACATCGGTCTTCGACTTTAATAGTGGTGCTTGGGCCAGCCTGATTTTTGGGCTGTGATTTCTTACCACGACCTCTTTTAGACTCAAGAGCTGTGGGGCATACATTAGAAGTGTGACCATGTTCTCCACAGAGCCAACAGATAACACCCTTCATTATTTCTAGCTTATGATCTTTTGGCTTGATATCCATAGGGGTGTAGTAATGAGTCTTGGGGTTATTTCTGTAATAACCTTTTCTTCCTTTGGCTAGTTTCCTTTTCTGTGGTCTGAGCTCACGTTTCTTTTCAGAGCTCAGTCTATAAGTGGAGGCTCTGGTTCTGCGTTGAGCCTTCTTTGCTTTTCTTTTTGTCTTCCTGCGAGTAACCAAAGGATCATCAATGGTTATACCATACTTACTGTAGAAATATTTTGTACCAGGCAATCTATTCAATTTATCAATAGACTTTTTCATCTTAGAGCTGGTACAAAGAGTTATCAACACCTTAGTGATGATAGAATAGATTTCTCCCCATAGACAAACTTCAAGAGGCAAGGGGAAGACTTCTTGCAGCTTTAATATATCAACTAATTTGGTTGGAAGTGCTGCAAGGTATACTTGTTTCCACAGAATATTCTTTGGTTCTTTAACCAGATATATCCTCTGTATCCAGTCTCTGTGGAAGTCTTCAAACTGGTTGATATTCCTACACTTTAGATTCATTAAAATCATTTCATGCTTATCTGACAGTGTAATATCAGCACCACAAAAATGTTCTTGGATCATTTCAGTCAGTGCACCAATCATATTATTCTGAGGGGTGCCATCGAGATGAAACATAATATCCCCATATTCATCTTTTAAAATTTCCTTCTCCATTTTCTCAATCATCGCAGGAGAGGATTCAAGTTCCCACCACCTGGCAAGTGTTCCTGTAAAACACTGCATTAAAGTTTTGCAGGATTCAACTTCAGTCTTGCCTACAACACACATGAGCCTATATTCTGTAATCATTTGATCAAGCATTTGCCTAATCTGTGTAGTAGTCAGATTATCTAAATTCCATTCTTTATGACTATCTGCATGAAATATTTCCCTTGGAGGAATTTTTCCAACTCCATATAGATCAGGGGCAGGATGTCTGGTGATATAAAAATGAATTTTAATAATTTTTTTTAATTTATTTAAAATAATTAATGACATTATTATTTATTTAAAAATCTAAATTTGAAAATTATATTTTTATGAAAATAATTTATTAAATTAAATTCTCAAATCTTATTAGCACAACCTATTTAGTATAACTTCTTTAACAACAAAATAAGTAAACTACTTATGATTGATTCCCTCGTAACATTAACAACTTAAATATCCATGAATGGCGACCCCTCAGGTCACACGGCAAAGTTAAAAAATCACAGAGCACTTAACGAACCATTTTTTTTAATGAAATTAAGCTTTTTTTACCCATTGTAATTTTTCAAGATCATATTTACTTAGAACCAATAATGAGACAAAGAGGCCGGTTTTATAGAAAAACCATTTATGAAATAGTTAGTGTTAAAAATACGGTGCAGTGAAAGATGGCGAGCGGAACGAATTTTTGACATCTATTCAAAAAACAGATTTGGGTCTGTAAATGTCTAAAGTTCCTCTAACGTTTAACATATATCAACATAAAAAAATTAAAAATTCTTACCTCGCTTAACGAGATGTACTTCGCATAACGCATATCATAATTTATTCGTCACACATATATTATTCTCATACTTCAGCTATCCGATTTTTCTGCTAAAGTATTAAGCTTCACTTTTACTGGCTATCTTTATGGTAACGCAATGCATTAATACATATGCTAGAGTGAATCATTTGCGTTTGGGAAATGATCCACTTTGTTTGATGCACGGTACATGTTACTTTATTATTCTGAGAACACTTAATGATTTAAAAAAAAAATCTCAGGCTTGATTACTTCGTATATTGGGATTTGCAATTATGGTTTCAATATTTAATGTCATGTGGTTTGGCTCTACCTTCGTATTCAATTTAGGTTTAAGTGATGTACACTTGTCTTTTTAGTTACCGTTGAATTTAAGGAATAATATCTACAACTGGGTATGTTGGTTGTTGGTTTAGGGTATTGATCCCACCGAACCTTAATCGCTTTGGTCATTTGTGCGGAGCTCTACGGTGTTGCTACTTTGCAACCTGGTCACAGCTCTAGGTCCTTCAGATTTATTTTCGAACCTTACCTTGGCGTTCACGATACGAATTTTATGGTGAGTAACATTTTGTTAAACTATTATGTTATCCTTTATTTTTTTTTAACTTGGGTTGTTCACGGCCCGGCTGCTATTCACCCTGGTTTGGGTCACTGTTTTCTCTTTCGTTCAATATAGCAGGGTCACTCCTTTTGGCGGTTGCTCTGCACCTTTTTTTATAGTTTACTTTGAGAATTCCTCTCTTTCTTTATGTAATAGTCAGCTTGGTTGTTCCAAAGTTGTGTTGTGCACCATGCCTTCACCGACGGCATACTGGTTGGCATTTCATTACATGTAATGTGTTTTAGCATTAACCTCAGCTCTGGAACCAGTGCTTCCTTCTTCCTGCTCTCGGCGTTATATTTGCTTATCTCACTTCTATGTTTTCCGCAAAGATCATATTCCACCCACGGGTTACTTAACATAGGTATGCCAGGGTTTCTTATTCATTGTCTCTACATTATCATTTCCCTTTCTTTTGCAGCTACATTCAGCGTATCTTAACATCCTCATTGGCTTGTGCAGGTATGATTCCTAGAGGTTATAGGGTTTTTTTGTTCATTGCTCTGTCTCTGCCTCTTAATGAAGATATGGGTCTCACCCCGCCCTCGTGGTTTACTCTACAAGTAATGGGTAGCCCATAGAAATCCTCTAAGATTTAGAGCGGCGACATTTATTTGATAGCCCTTAGGCTTCATAGCTATGAGATGTTAAACATTTACTGCTGTATAAAGAGTTATAGTTTGGATAGTAGGTGAATGGTTTTTTTGTCTGGTTCCGAGATTGTCTCATATACAGCGAGAACTTTGTTTACATAAATTGGCTTATTTGAGTTCTTTTGTTCCTTTTGTAATTACCAGATGGATTTTCTTTGGATTCTCTGTCTACTCTGTTGAGTTATACTTCTTGTTTGAGACAGTTGATATATGGATGCTCTGTTCATTTGTGTTTCTACTTTCTTTTCATTAGCTAAGTAATGATGTAATTTTCTTGTTCTTCAATAGCACGTTATGAAGGAATTCTTTGGGTTGCTATGTTTATAGTTATAAAGAAATCAGTCTAGACTTTTGACAGTGGCTCTCATCTCTTTGATATGAATAGCATTTTCTATTTAAATCTTTCAATTGTTATCTAGACCATCCCAGAATCATGTCCGTGTATAACATAGGATGATAGGAACGACCCGACCCGGGATTCGGAGTTTTCAACTCTGGAACCTGGGTTAATGATTTCCTACTTCACTATTTATAGGTTCTTGACTTGTTTCCTCTTATTTATGTGATAATGTCTTGGTTGCCTTTCTTTCTAAGAATTTTCTTATTTTATTCCATTATGAATTCTTTAACAGTCTAGACATAACCATTTCCTTTCTACGGTTTTGTCTCTGTGTAAATAAAGCAATGTTAACTTTTTGTTCATAACCTTCAGAAACAGGAACTATGCACCTCACTTCCTAAAGTTATCATTATTGTATTAAACCAATAATTTAAGAAACTTAACTATAACAGTATGCATTTGCAAAAGTAAGGTATTCAAAGTTTACACAGTAACTCTTAGAGAAATATAAGTGTAACTGAAATTTATTCAGCAGAATAGAAATTCAACATTAAGAAGTTACCCTTAGAAAACATTAACCATAACAGAGATATTATCAGAAAGGCGACTTAAAACATCTTAGGAAACTGTAACAAAATACATCTCTGTCTAGATAGCAGAACTCAGCAAATTCTCTTATCTGTTTTTTTTTATCTGAATTTGATTGATGATGTCCTCCCTACCGTGAGAGAGACGATTACATCATCATCTCCCCCCGTGCTCTACACCTGAGATAAATAGGTTGAAAAAGAATCCGGAAGAGACCTCGAGACCCCAAGTCCAGTCTTCTTTCCAGGGATTTCAGGATTGCTGAGAGTATTTCCACTGGTCACCACCAGCTCAGGAAATTCACACTCTCTCCTCTTTTCCTTCTCTTAGCCACGAACAGATCAGAACTCCTCTTCCTCACTGGGATGTACCTTTATCCTCAGAGGAAGGGGTAACTAATTGAATTGTTTCTGTTCAACCACTTCTTAGTTCTTGGATTACTTTTAACCATCAGCCTTTTTTTCACTTTTCCTCTTTTATGGAACCACTTTCCATAACTAAATTTTATTTACCTTTAATTCAAAACAAAATTAATTTATGTTCGTTAAGTAATTTTTCTAATAAAGAAATAAATGTTTTAGTTTCTTAAAAAAAATAACATAACAAATGATTGGCACTTAAACCAGTTGTCACAACTTCCCCCCGTAGAAGTAAACACCGTCTTCGGTGTTTCACTCCAGCTCAACAAACAGTTCTAGGTAAGCCCCCCGAACAAATCCTTCATCTTCCCAGGTAGCCTCATCCGAGCTGAAGTGCTTCCACTGCACTTTAACCTGGGTGATGGCTCGCCTCTGGAGCATGATTTCTCTCTGATCAAGTATACGCCGAGGTTCGACCAGATACTCGCCCTCTGGCTCAACATGCAATCAAAAAAATTCTGAGTTAATCTCTCATAGAGCTTAATAATTATAGATAGGATTTTTAATATTTACCTACCTGATTACTTTGCTAGTGGATTACATGATTTGAGTCATATACATATCGCTTTAATAGTGATACATGGAATACATTGTGCACCCGAATATGGTTGGGTAAGGCCAATCGGTATGCCACCAGTCCCACCATTTCCAATTTCTAGAAGGGTCCATAGAACTCAGGAGCCAACTTGGCACAAGAGGCCCATCTTAGTGTGTTCTTCTTTGGTTTAATCCTTACAGACACATGATCGCCCACTTCAAATTCACGATAAGTCAGTTTCTTATCTGCGTATACTTTCTGTCGATCTTGAGTTTCCTTCAAAATTTCCCTGATCTTTCGTACTTCTGATTCCATTTCAGCTAAAATTTCTGGTACAAGCGTCAACTTGGTTTCAGGGCTACTCCAATTGATAGGTGTATGACATTTTCATCCATACAAAGCTTCGAAGGGACTCATCTTCAGAGATTCCCGATAACCATTGTTGTAAGCAAACTCTACCAAGTGTAGATATTCTTCCCATCTTGTTGGTTGCTGCATTATGTACATGCGTAACATATCCTCCAAGATTTGATTCACCCGCTCAGTTTGTCTATCCGTTTGGGGATGATAAGTGGTGCTGAAATTAATTTTAATTCCCAGACCTGTAAACAAGTTTTTCCAGAATGCTGAAGTAAATTTCACATCTCTGTCTAATATTACAGTCTTTGGAATGCCATGCAGTCTAAAGATTTCTCTCATAAAGATATCTGTGATTTGCATTGTTTTGTAGGTAGACTGTACCGGTATAAAATGTGTTGCCTTGCTCAATCGATCAACCACCACCATAATGGAATCATTGAGTTTCTTTGATTTTGGTAAACCAGTTATAAAGTCTAAATATATAACCTCCCACTTCCATTTCAGTACTGGTATGGGCTGCAAAAGTCTCACTGGATGTTGATGCTCCACCTTAACTTGCTGACACTCTAGACACTTGTTTAAATATTCTACAATGTTTTTGCGCATATTGAGCCAGAAATAAGTCTTTCTAATTGCTGTTAGCATTTTTTGATACCCTGGGTGTCCTAAATAATTTTTTTGGTGGTATTCGTTTAAGATCAACTCCTTCAAATCCATTCGATTTGGAATATATATCTTTTCCTTAAAGGTTAGTAACTGATCTTTGTTAATTCCATAATCAAAAGGTTATTCTTGCCTTCTAGCCTCCTCTACTTGCTTCCATATAAATTGGTATTCAAGATCTTTCTTGGCTTCTTATTTTATTTGGTCTAAGAACTTACATTCAATCTGGTTGTAGTAAAGTTCATAAACACCATGAAACTTTCTACTCAAAGCATCTGCCACCCTGTTTTCCTTACCTTTCACATGCTGCATATCAATGTAAAACTCGCTTAGAAAGGCATTCCTGTAGAAATTTGAATAACTGATATGTTATCCACCGAGATTCTCCTGATCACACACTATTTTAGCTTCATGCATAATACAGAATCTCTTCTACCATTGATCATCACATGCGGAAATAAAATCAATTGCATGCACACATTAAAGCTATAAAAATTCACACATATGAACACAGTATTTCATGGGAAAGCTTAAAGCTAAAAATCCCCAACTATCTGTATATTATACATGTCATGGAGATCATGTAACAATCATAGTACAAAGCTCTTTGCAAGCTCTCATGCACTACCTCCCATGCTACACACTATCAAGCTAGATCTAGCAAAACTCATGCTCCAACCTTTAGCCACTTGATAGCCAACCTCAATTGTTTGTTTCAATGCTATGGGATGGTCTCTTTATATAGATAAACCACCTGGATTGAACTGCGCAATCCTCATTGATTACTCCACCTATCTGTGTGTTGCAAATAGCAACAGTATAGTCACAACTGATAGTTAACCTGCTCTTTCACCTATTTCTGCACTGGTCTCCACTGAACTGTCCATGCACTGAAGTTAACTGATGTATTCTTTAGTTGATTTATGAGTTTATAATTAGTGAATTAATTAATAATTAATTCACACTACTCTCACTAATTGTATCTATTAGTTAACTTGGATACAAAAAGCTCAACTATGTTTAGATTAGTTAAACTGAATACAACTCCACTAACTTCCTCAATCAACTCCACCAAACTCTGTCACATGAGTTCTAACTGAAGTCTTCATGCAATAGCTCTACTTAAACCCTAGGAAAAGCGTATTTCCTTCTGTCAGCTGCATGTGCCACATCCAGGCATCAAACTGAAGTGCTCCAAGAGAATAAGATAATGTTTAGAGTCCAAATATTATTAATAGCTAATAATATTCGACATATCTATTTTTAGCCTGGCAGTCTAAAAATAGAAACCACCCATATTTCTAAAAATAGAGGTCCATCTATTTTTACCAACATGACCAACCATCCATAGATAGCATCTCGCAACTTATAGATCATGATCCATATGTCTAAAAATAGACTTTGCGACAAAAATCACATGTGTGGTCCCCACCTAGTTTAGGTGATCACTTTCCAACTAGGATCAGGAAAGATGTTTCAGGAGGCCTCCTTCACTGTTTCTTGTTGCCATTTTCAACACTCCCTCTCAACAAGAAAGGACTTTCTTTGCATGCGACATGCAACTCCATGCATTCGCCCTACAACCTTCACAAGCGCCATGCAACTCCATGCATGCGACATGCAACTCCATGCATTCGCCATGCACCCTTTGCATGCGCCATGCAAACTCATGCATGCACCATGCAACTCCATGCATGTGCCATGCACCCTTTGCAAGTGCCATGCAACTCCATGCATCTGCTCTGCAACTCCTCTGAAACTGAATAGGCTCCAAACAACTCAATCAGTCTTGATGCATCTAGCATCTATCATCAAAGTCTTCGACTTCTGCTTGGCCAACTGCACATGTCATCAGGAACCACTGCGTTGTTGAAATCTTTGCACCCATGCACTCTTGCACTTGCTGTCAACTCTGATCCGCGCTCCAGTATCCGACACTGTCACTTTGATCTGCTTGCATCACTCCAACTGATTTTGCTACTGCTGCGCTGTGGGCACCTCGTAGCCAGGTTCAACTCATGAGATCCACACCATCTCATGAATTCTGCCCAGAAATCTCCTCTTGGGATCAATCATGCATGTCGCCCCACCTCTCACCTGGTGGTATAGCTGCATGCACTCCCTCTGCCCATCTGGCACGAAATTTCTCTGCATGAGTGGTTTCTTCCACTCCATGATCCTCTTGTGGCTGCTCCACATCCCAAGGTTCACTATCACCTGCATGCAAAACTTGCTCCCTCTCAAGCATCAGTTGCATGTCTTCCTTCCGCTTCCCAACAGTAGGAAGCTCCGTAGACATCCCATCTACTTCAAGTCTGTAGAGATTCTTTGCCCGAATCCCAACCTTCTTGACTTGTCCTCACGTTGCATGTTGAGAGGCTCCCTCTCAACCACCAAGTCACTAACCTCTGCTTTTCTCTTCAAAGCTTTGCATGCATCTTGTACCTCAGTGCATGTAGATTCTTGGCTCGCGCACATTGCAATTGTCCTGCCGTCGCAAAATTTTCTAACAAAAAGAGCTGATTTTAAATCGATGATATCTCCCTCATCCGAGCTCCGATTCGACCGATTTTTTTTTTCAATTTGGGTATTTTTTCGCAAGGAATCCAAATATGCTATTTTTTTTCTGAAAATATTTCACCAAAAATTTTCAGATATTCCCTACAAACTCGCGCACCCAAAAATTCTCGCTCTCATTCCATGTATAAAATTATATACAATATGCATGTATATTTCCGGCGTTCTCCATCTTTATGTTTCTTGAGTTTATCCTAAAAATCAACCGCTTCAATGCTTTGCAATTGATCCAATGATCAATATCGCTCCGATACCATGTAGAAATTTGAATAACTGATATGTTATCCACCGAGATTCTCCTGATCACACACTATTTTAGCTTCATGCATAATACAGAATCTCTTCTACCATTGATCATCACATGCGGAATAAAATCAATTGCATGCACACATTAAAGCCATAAAAATTCACACATATGAACACAGTATTTCATGGGAAAGCTTAAAGCTGAAAACCCCCAACTATCTGTATATTATACATGCCATGGAGATCATGTAACAATCATAGTACAAAGCTCTTTGCAAGCTCTCATGGCACTACCTCCCATGCTACACACTATCAAGCTAGATCTAGCAAAACTCATGCTCCAACCTTTTAGTCACTGACAGCTAACCTCAATTGTTTGTTTCAATGCTGGTGGACAAGCCTCTTTATATAGATAAACCACTGGATTGAACCCAAGGTAATCCTCATTGATTACTCCACTCATCCGTGTGTTGCGAATAGCAATAGTATAGTCACAACCTATAGTTAACCTGCTCTTTCACCTATTTCTGCACTGGTCTCCATTGAAACTGTCCATGCACTGAAGTTAACTGATGTATTCTTTAGTTGATTTATGAGTTTATAATTAGTGAATTAATTAATAATTAATTCACACCACTCTCACTAATTGTATCTATTAGTTAACTAGGATACAAAAAGCTCAACTATGTTTAGATTAGTTAAACTGAATACAACTCCACTAACTTCCTCAATCAACTCCACCAAACTCTGTCACATGAGTTCTAACTGAAGTTTTCATGCAATAGCTTCACTTAAACCCTAGGAAAAGTGTATTTCCTTCTGTCAGCTGCATGTGCCACATCCAGGCATCAAACTGAAGTGCTCCAAGAGAATAAGATAATGTTTAGAGTCCAAATATTATTAAGAGCTAATAATATTCGACATATCTATTTTTAGCCCGGCAGTCTAAAAATAGAAACCACCCATATGTCTAAAAATAGAGGTCCATCTATTTTTACCAACATGACCAACCATCCATAAATAGCATCTCGCAACTTATAGATCATGATCCATATGTCTAAAAATAGACATAGTCTAAAAATAGATTTTTCTACAAAAATCACATGTGTGGTCCCCACCTAGTTTAGGTGATCACTTTCCAACTAGGTTCAGGAAAGATGTTTCAGGAGGCCTCCTTCACTGTTTCTTGTTGCCATTTTCAACAATTCCATCTTGCCTGGAGAGAGTTGAGATCAACTTGCTTAAAATAATTGGTTAGGCTGTTATGGCCGGATTTTAGTAAAAATCTCTTTCCTAGCAAATAGTGCCTCCATACTCAGAGCGCATGCAATACCACTATTATCTCTAGATCATAAGCTGAGTATCGTTGTTCATGCTCTTTTAACTTCCGTGATACATAACTCGTAGAAAATGATGAAATTAGTGACTAGGTGACTAAAAAGGTTAGTCACCATAGCTATTTCAAGTGAATTACTACTAAATTTGAACAATTTTAAGTGACCCAATTAAAAACGACTAACTTAAATGACTAATTTAGTCTAGGTATAAAATAAACGACCAATTTAGTCGAGGGATAAAATAAACGACTAGATAATAAGTGACCCAACTAAAAACGACTAACTTAAATAACTAATTAGTCCATGACTAGAATTTATGACTAGATAATAAGTGACAAAATTAAAAATGATTAATGTAAATGAACACTATAGTCTAAGAATAAAAATATGACCAACTAGCAAGTAAAAGAAGATATGATTTAGCCATTTATGGTAGTCATTTTTATTTGGGTTACTCTGGAAATAGAACATTGCAATTTTGATATTAAACTGTTACATTTCACTAAAATTTGACATTGCAGATGGATTTAGAGATAAAGGGGGTCTATGAATCCATCTCCAATGTTAAAATTTAGAGACAAAGGGGTTGCTTCCCCACATTCATGGATGACATCCACAACAAAATTGTTAGTGTGGACTGACGCACTTTACTCAAGTGATTTTATCTTTTGATCTAGGCATTTGATAGTGTAAAACTAGCCAAATACCCATCAACACTAATAACAAATTGTTTAGCTAACCCTTTTTTCCATGCAAAAATACTCAAGAGATACTTTTCCACATTTGTGAATACATGTTTAAAAGAATTATAACCCATGTAATCATAAATTAATTATAAATATATTGCTATATGTTCTTATGCTTTGATATAAAAGTGAATGTTTATAAATCTCTTCAATGAAACGAATGTTTAAAAATTTAATCATAATATTATTCATTTAAAAGAAAGGTGAAAAACTTCTAAAAAACTTATACAAACATTATAAATCTTAAAAATAGCTTAAAAGATGAATTAACCTATTTTTCCATTTTCTTATTTTACCAAAAAAAAAAAAATCCATAAAAATAAAAATGAAAAATTCTCTTCAAATTTACAACTTCATAAATATTTAAAAAATGAAAGACTATTCAATAATTAAAACAAATCAAAACTGAAATCAAAGTGGTGGAAGGAAAAAATAACTAAACCCAAATCAAAATGAAAATCAAAATGGTGGAAGAAAAAATCAAAATAGTGGAAGGAAAAATCAAAATAATGGAGGGAAAAAAAAAGAAAAACTAAAAATAAAATAAAATATCAATGATATATTGCCCTACAACATTTCCAAATTCCTTTTGCTGTCACGACCACAAAATTCTATTATTGTAAACCAACACCAAGTCAGAAAGAAACCAAACAGAGAGAAAGTGGCACATTTTACATGTCAATGTAAATTTATGCGTTCTGTGGGCTTTGGAGCAATTTTTTCTCTGTCTTTGGTTTTTAAACTAAATTGAGATTGAATTTGTTGAGTTTTTGGGGATTTTTGTCCAGTGAGTAATGATATTGAATTTGTTGAGGTTTTGGAGGTTTTTTCTGCAGCAGAACGATGATTTTTATCTCTGTCTTTCGTTTTTAAACTAAAATGAGATCGAATTTGCTGAGTTTTTGGGGATTTTTGTCCAGTGAGTAATGATATTTTATTTGTCGAGGTTTTGGAGGTTTTTTCGGCAGCAGAACGATGTTTTTTCTCTCTGTCTTTGGTTTTTAAACTAAAATGAGATCGAATTTGCTGAGTTTTTGGGGATTTTTGTCCAGTGAGTAATGATATTGAATTTGTTGAGGTTTTGGGGGTTTGTTCTGCAACAGAACGACGAATTGGCCGATCTATCCCTACGACTTCATGAATCTTTGGTGCAGGATAATTTCTTGGTATTTCTACGCAACTAACCATATACTTCATCAATATTTCTCTGTAAAGTTTCTTTGGTTGGCCAAAAACTGATATTGTTGCATAAGACATATCAAGTTATAGAGATCCTTGCAATTTAGCTCCCCATGAGAGAAATAAGAGCATTCCATACTTGGGAGGGAGGTCAGCTATTACAATGTCCATGACTATGTTTTTCCAGGATATTGAACTAAAGTAACACATAAATCTTTAATACCTAAACATTTCACTTTGTTGGAATCAAATGAGAAGAGATCTTTGTAAGGTCTAGTGATGTCTAAATTCAGGGTTTCCATTATTTCTTTTGGCATCAATTTTTGTGAAGCCCTTGAATCTAGCATTACATTATGTAAAATCGGATCATGAATAGTTAAGATAATGTAGAAAGGTGGAACTGCTCCATCTTGGAGTTTCCCATTAACATCGGGACCAAAGATTAATTCTGGTTGATCATCACTTAGATTTACTGAATCTTCTCCATCATTCATATTTAAATTTTCAGTGATAGGTGTTTTTTATAGGTCATGTTTTACCAACTTTTTCAAAGGAATTTGTATTTTTAATTTGGCAATTTCAGCTTGGATATTAAATGGAGCTTGTGATTTTCCTAGATGAATTATTTCTTCTTTTGTAACTGTAGTTTGGGCAGGTTTGTATTCTTTTTCTACAACTGTTTTCTCATTCTCTGTTTGTGTTTCTACTGTCTTAATATTTTTAGTTTTCTTTTTAGGGAAAGTTTGAAAAGAAGTAGATGTTTTTGCAAATTTTGTATTTTCAGCAGCCGCTTTAGCAGTAGTAGCTTTTGGATCAGATGATTTTGGATCAACAGTAGGTGTTTTGGAGTCTAAAATTGTTGTTTTAGTACAATTAGTTGTCTTGGCAGTAGTTGATTTTTGTGAATCTGTTAATGTTTGGAAAACATCATCTATGATGTCAAGAATTTTGGGACTAGGTGAAATTTTGGGGCTTGAAACTTTCTGAGTTGAACTAGAGTTTTGCTTAGTTTCCCTAGGGAAAAATTGCAGAACTTTAGTGGTAGGAGCCTCTACTATTTTCTTTGTTTGTGTTTGGACAGATTTCTTAATATAAGACTCTATATTTTTCTTGCTCCTAAGGTTATATTTCTTATGTGCTTCAATGATAGCAAACTCATAACCTTGCTTGTAATCAAAAGACTCACCAGAATCTAATTGCAGTTGTTGTAATTCATATAACTCCTAGTTTTACTGTGTAAGAAAAATGGTGTTATCATCATTAATACCCATTATATTTATGGTGTCTTCATCATCTTCATTTTGATGAGAACTTTCATCATAGTTCTCTTGGAAAGGTGGTCTTATTGTTTGGTCAAGTGTTGATTCTCTAGATTTTCCAGTGTTGGTGTTTTTCCTGAATTTGGGATTTCTAATTTGAGGTCCTTGTTGTTGGTTATCCCACTGTGGCTTCCTTTCCATATTATTTAACCTATCCATCACTCTCTCCAATGTTTTTTCTAATTGATCTATTTTTAATTCTGAAGTAGATGTCTCTTCTTTTTTTATTACTCTCATTTCATTTCTGAGTCTATCTTTTCTAGCCAACAAATTTGCTTCTACACTAACAACATTACTTTGCATCTTCTCTAGGGTCTCAGGATTTCTCTCTCTCAATTGATAATCTATATCTGTATCAAATCCATCAGGAATTTGATAAGAACGGAGTCTGGAGGAGGTTAATATTAGCAGGAATTGCATTATAAATACTGTTATATGTAGTACAATAATCTTGGATTGTTTCATTTGGTGCTATTTTTATGCTTTCAAATCCAGATAAGATTTGTAGTGGATTTTTCTTTTTCTCCCATCTATTAAGAAATAATCTTTGAAAAACTGCTAAATCAACAATACTACTAGCATTTAAACCTTTAAACCATTTTTTTACTTCACCAGTTAAATTTTGAGCCTAAAGTCTTACTTGGACATCAGCCTCATCAATTTCATACAACTCAAAAATATGCCATTTTATTAATACGTTGTTGTGTATTATAGTGAGTAGTTCCATCAAATTGTGTAGAAAATTTTAATAACTGATATATTATTCACCGAGATTCTCCTGATCACACACTATTTTAGCTTCATGCAGGGAAAATTTTAAGGATGGAAGTTTATCTTAAAGTTTAGAAACCTTGGTGAATATTACTAGTCCCTAATATCCAAATTTTAAAAATTTTGATGATAATTTTGTAAAATTGTTTAGATTTATGATTTTTTTATATTATACAATATATAATATTGGCGATTTTTAAGGTAAAATAATTTTATACTATAATATTTGGGTGAATTTATTTTTAGAAAAATGGAAATTAGCGAATCTTTTTTTTTGGAAAAAGCATGGAATATTAGCCCACTTGCGAATATTAGCCCCTAAAATTTTCCCTAGCTTCATGCACAATACATAATCTCTTCTACCATTGATCGTTACATGCGGAAATAAAATCAATTTCATGCGCACATTAAAACCATAAAAAAAATCACACATATGAACACAGTATTTCATGGGAAAGCTTAAAGATGAAAACCCCAACTATCTGTATATTATATGTCATAGAGATCATGTAACAATCATTGTACAAATCTCCACACAAGCTCTCAGCACAACCTCCAATTGCTACACACTAATCAAGCTAGATCTAGCAAAACACATGCTCCAATCTCTGTCACCTGATAGCCAGCCTCTATTGCGTAATAAATGTTGTAGGATGGATCATTAAATAACTTGAACCACCTGGCTTGTACTGTGCAATCCTCATGGGCTCCTCTAATCACTGGTTGTTGCAAATATGCAACAATATAGTCACAACTGATAGTTAACCTTCTCTTTCACCTATCTCTGCACTGGTCTCCACTGAAACTGTCCATGCACTGAATTTAACTAATGTATTCTTTAGTTGATTAATGAGTTTATAATTAGTGAATTAATTAATAATTAATTCACACCACTCTCCACAAGTGTATTAATCATTTAGACTAAATAAAACTAGCTCAACTATGTTTAGATTATTTAAACTGAACACAACTCCATTAACTCTTCAATCAACTCCACCAAACTCTATCACGAGTTCTAACTGAAGTATCCATGCAATAGCTCCACTTAACCCTTAGGAATAGCATAATTCCTTCTATCAGCTCATGTGCCACATCTGTGCACTTAACTGAAGTGCTCCAAGAGAATGAGATAATGTTTATAGTCCAAATATTATTAAGAGCTAATAATATTCAACATATCTATTTTTAGACTGGAAATCTAAAAATAGATTCCGCTCAATATGTATAAAAATAGAAGTCCATCTGTTTTTTCCAACTTGACCAACCATCCACAAATAGCATCCTACAACTCACAGAACATGATCCATATGTCTAAAAATAGACTTTATGCCAAAAATAGCCTGCGGGCCCACTTAGTGAAGGCGACTCTTTTCACTAAGCTCATCATCTTGTTGCAATCTCAACACTCCCTCTCAACAAGATAAGGATTATCTGCCACCCCTATCCTGCCTCTTTGGTATTCGAATTTGCTCCTAGTGAGCACCTTCGTCAAGATATCAGCATCCTGATCCTTCGTGGGAATGTATGAAAGTAACATGATCTTCCGCTGCACACAATCTATCATATGATGATATCGATCCGTGAAGCCATGACGCCTCAACTCATCCTCCTATCTGTACCATGATCCATATCCCGATGTGCCTCTGAGATATCTCAATACATGCTTCCCCGCCTTCCAAAAGAGCTTGGTAGGCTTAACCATAGCTTGTGAAAGCTGGTTAACTACATAGCATATGTCGGGTCGTGTATTGACCAGATACATAAGCGACCCCACCAACTGTCGATAAACAGTGGCATCCACTACCTCCACCGAAGTAGCATCCTCCTTCCTCCATCCACCAGGAAGAGGAGTATCAACAGGCTTGCAACCATGCATGTTGAACTTCTCCAGTATCTCCCAGGCATACTTGCCTTGAGAAACAAACAGTTCATCACTGCGCTGCCAAATTTCCAATCCCAGGAAATAATGAAGGAGGCCCAAGTCCTTCATCTCAAACTCTTTTTCAAGATCATCCTTGCATGAGAGTATCAACAGCTCATCACCTGTCAAAATCAAATCATCTACATAAAGTACAATGATCAGCAACTTACCGTCCACCACAATATGGTATAGGTTTGGATCCGCCTCACTCTTGGAGAATCCAAGTCCGGTAAAATAACTGTCTATCCGTGTGTACCAAGAACGAGGTGCTTGTTTCAACCCATACAACGCTCTCTTGAGCCTGCACACATGCAACTCGCTGCTGAAGATCTCGAAACCTTCGGGCTACTCTATGTACACCTCCTCCTCAATGACTCCATTGAGGAACACAGTATTCACATCCATCTGATGAATTTGCAACCCCATCTGCGCTGAGAGAGCAAGAATCGTCTGTATGGAAAAATACCTTGCGACAGGTGCAAAGGTCTCCTCATAATCGATCCCCTCAATCTGTGAAAAGCCTCGGGCAACAAATCTTGCCTTGTACTTCTCCACACTCTCGTCAGCTGCTTGCTTCACTTTGTATATCCATCTCGAACCCACCACTGATTTCCCTTCCGGCCTTGGGACAATCTCCCATGCACTGTTTCTGAAAATCAAATCATACTCTTCCCCCATGGCATCTACCCATGCGGGATCCTCCACAGCTTCCTCGAAATAGGATGGCTCTGTCACGATACACTTGCTCATAAGAGCCATGTATCCAGTATACCGGTCAGGTGACTGTCTCTGTCTGCGCTGTGCTGTAGGTGGTCCTACAACCTTCTCTGCATCTTGAGCCGCGGGTTCAACTTTCCGTAGTGCGCTTCTCGCTCTCTAATGGTCGGGCACCGATCGGAGTGGTTTCTTCCACCTATGAACCTCATCTTGTGTCGATCCACATCCCGAGACCCATCTCAGGAACTAATAGCTCCTCATCTACATGCAAGTGTGGCCCTTTCTTGGCGAACACTTGCGGCTTTCTCTCATGAAATTCTGATATCTCGTCGCACAACAGTCTTTGCGACCGTTCATATAATACACATGATAGCGGGCATTGTACAAACTTAAAAATATCCCAACCTTCCGTAGGCCGCCCTCCACCTTCTTCCCCTGGCATCCTTCGTCACATGAATGTAAACAGGTGAACCAAAAATCCTCAAATGGGAAATATCAGGCTTCTTACCAGAAAATGCCTCCTCGGGTGTACTCATGCCAAGTATCCTATGAGGACAACGATTCTGCACATATACTACAATATTGCATGCCTTATCCCACAAGTGTATGGGAAGGCCCTAATCATGCAACATCGCTTGCGCAGCACCCACGATCGTTCTGTTCTTCCACTCAGCAACCCCATTCTGCTGTGGGTTATGAGGTGCTATGAGCTCTCTTCGAATTCCTTCTGCTCTGCAAAAGTCCTTGAATTCGCCAGAGATGAATTCACCACCATTGTCGCTCCTAAGAGCCTTCACCTGCTTCCCCAATTATTTCTTAGCCAGTGCCTTGAACTCACAGAACTTTTATTATGTCTCACTCTTCTTTTGCATGAAGAAGATCCAACACTTCCGAGAAAAATCATCAACAAATATCACATAGTACATGTTCTTTGCTGTCGAAGCTACTGAGAAAGGTCCACACACGTCTGTGTGAATTCTCTCAAGGATCGTCGTGGCGCGACTATCCTTCTCATGAAAGGTGGCTTTCACAAATTTTGTCAAGGCACATCCCTTGCACTGATCTGAATGTGCAAGAGTACCCTTAGGAAGCCCAATAGAAATCTGTTGTAGTATCTTCATAGCTCCATGGTGAAGGTGACCCAATCTCTGGTGCCACAACTCACCATCATCCCGGCTCACCACTCCTTCTGCCTTGCCAGCCATTGTTGCGCAGCCATCTAACTGCAATTGATAAAGGTTCTTAACTCAAACCCCTATCCTCCGAGTCTCACCATTTGCCTTACTGCACAGGAAAGCCTTTCTTTCGCTAAAGGAAACATCATATCCCTTATCTTATAACATCGCCACAGAGATCAGTTTCTTCTTCAATCCTGGAACATGCATCACTTCCTTCAATACGAAGGGTTTACCAAACTCGCTCTCAAAGGAAATGGTACCGATACCGGTCGCACTGTATCTACCATCATTTCCCATCTTGATGTGCACTCCAAGATATTTCTCATCTAGATCAGTAAACAAATCTCGATCTCATGTCATGTGAAAAGATGCACCACTGTCAAGAAACCACACTGAACCCATCACACTTGAGACCAAGCATGCGATCAGCGAAAAGTCCAACTCAAACTACGAGGCTAAGGCCTCTCCAGCTGTAGATCTAGCAGCCTGCTTATTTTTCTTCTTCTGTGGACAACTAGTGACGTAATGTCCATGTTGGTGACAGTGAAAGCACTTCACCTTGGATATGTCCTGCTTCTTGCCTTTCACACCGGATTGAGAAGCATGTTTCTTGCTCTTCCCCTTCTTTGCTTTGGCAGCCAAAGTGAAATTTTCTTCATCAGAGTTATTTGATGAAGATCTTTCCCTGGTACTTCGCCTTATCTCCTCTTGCACAAGATCCAACCAAAGTCGCTCCCATCCTGGCAATTTCTCCCAACCATTGACAAAGTCCTGATAGGAATGCTAAATCTTCGGAAGCCCAAGGAGAGCCAAGCTCACCAAGTCCTCATCATCAACAGTAAACCCCACACTTCCCAGCTCATCCCTGCATTGGATGAACTTCGTGAGGTACTTGGGCATACTGTCGCCTTTCTCCATTTTTATGTTTCTGAGTTTATCCTTGAGCGCCAACTTCCTTTGGTCGCTCTTGCTTTGAAATAAATCTTTCAAAGATTTCCACATCAAGAATGGAGAAGCCTTACCATGAAGGCTGGACACTATGTGATCCTTCACACCTTCCAATAGAATTCTTCGACAGTTTGCTGTCTTCTTTTGCCATGGGTCAAGTACGGCAGCATCACTAGAAGTAGGTTTTGGAATTTCTGCATGTATGAACTCCTTCAACCCACTGTCATCTAGCACCGCCTCCATCCTGTCCTTCCATGAAATATAATACGAGCTTCCCTCAAGGGAATACTCCAATCGCAATCTGTTGAAAGACATCTCAACTTCGACACCAAGAAAACACTACTGCAAATTCGAATTCCACCAGCACAAAACTCAACCGCTTCAATGTTTTACAATTTCTCCAATGACCAATATCGCTCTGATACCATGTAGAAAATTTGAATAACCGATATATTATTCACCGATATTCTCCTGATCACACACTATTTTAGCTTCATGCACAATACAGAATCTCTTCTACCATTGATCATTACATGCGGAAATAAAAATAATTGCATGCGCACATTAAAACCATAAAAAAAAATCACACATATGAACACAGTATTTCATGGGAAAGCTTAAAGCTGAAAACCCCAACTATCTGTATATTATATGTCATAGAGATCATGTAACAATCATTGTACAAAGCTCCTCACAAGCTCTCAGCACAACCTCCAATTGCTACACGCTAATCAAGCTAGATCTAGCAAAACACATGCTCCAATCTCTGCCACCTGATAGCCAGCCTCTATTGTGTAATCAATATTGTAGGATGGCTCATTAAATAACTTGAACCACCTGGATTGTACTGCGCAATCCTCATGGGCTCCTCCAATCACTGGTTGTTGCAAATATGCAACAGTATAGTCACAACTAATAGTTAACCTGCTCTTTCACCTATCTCTGCACTGGTCTCCACTGAAACTGTCCATGCACTGAAGTTAACTGATGTATTCTTTAGTTGATTAATGAGTTTATAATTAGTGAATTAATTAATAATTAATTCACACCGCTCTCACTAATTGTATCAATCAGTTAAACTAGATACAAATAGCTCAACTATGTTTAGATTAGTTAAACTGAACACAACTCCATTAACTTCCTCAATCAACTCCACCAAACTCTGTCACATGAGTTCTAACTGAAGTATCCATGCAATAGCTCCACCTAACCCTTAGGAATAGCGTAATTCCTTCTGTCAGCTCCTGTGCCACATCTGTGCACTTAACTGAAGTGCTCCAAGAGAATAAGATAATGTTTAGAGTCCAAATATTATTAAGAGCCAATAATATTCGACATATCTATTTTTAGACTGGCAATCTAAAAATAGATTCCGCCCAATATGTCTAAAAATAGAAGTCCATCTATTTTTCCAACTTGACCAACCATCCACAAATAGCATCCTGCAACTCATAGAACATGATCCATATGTCTAAAAATAGACATAGTCTAAAAATATACTTTGTGCCAAAAATAGCCTACGGGCCCACTTAGTGAAGGCGACTCTTTTCACTAAGCTCATCATCTTGTTGCAATCTCAAAAAATTGAGGGATTTTGCTTTGATAATCTTGGGGCATGTCATGTAACTATGCTGGAAGGACCAAGGGAGCATATCTGGCACCCATGGCTTGAATTATAGCTTGGCTAGGGGGTAAGTTGGATGTACTTGGTGAAGAACTAGAAGTACTTGTTGATGTAGTTAAAGAACTTGCAGATGAGATTGGAATATAAGAATATGTACTGGAAAATGTGGTTGAGATGCTAGAAGATGAATTTGGGATATATGAAGAGGTGCTTGGGAATGAGAATGATGTATTGGAAAATGTAGAAGAAAAAATATTGGATGGACTTGAGGTGGTGGAGGATGGGAATAATATTCTAGGTTGAAATGGTTACTTAGGAAAAAATGAATCTGTGGAATGAAGTGTGGTGGAAATAATGGATGAAGTGGTACTGAATAGGGATGAACCTACAGATTCTATAAGGCTGGTATCTAAATGAGTGGTAGAAGGTTTAGGGGTATAGGCTGATAAAGCACTCAATTCAACTGAATGTTAATTTTAGATATAAAATTTAGAATGTCCACAGTCTTCATTTTTTTTCTACGTTTCGATTCTAAATCAATACTCATCATCAGGACGAAACTGAATGTTGTAAATAAGCTTCATCTATTTCTTTAATCAAAGTAGCAGTTATGGAATCAAGCTTATCATAAACTTCAAAAATCTTTTCATCAAAATCTACTGAAACAGTTTCCTTCTTAGTTTCAATAAATGAAATAAAATCAGGATCTATTGCAGTGCTATGTAAATCACTTTTTGATTTGGTTCTGAATAAATATTGTTTAAAATTTAAATCAAATTCTATGTCTTGTAAACTTGATAGTTGTTTTGGAAGGGAATTTTCTTTGACTAATGAAACTTTATTACCTAGATATTCTACTCTTTTATTTTTCTTTCCAATTCTGTTAAGATTATCTACTATGACAGCAGGTTGTGGATCTGGATTTGACTTAGTATAGTAGACTCTTCTGGAAGGCAGAATTACAATTTTTTATGAAAATATACTCACAACTTATTAAAACAGTCTTAAGGTGAAAAGATAATGAAAAGATTTCCTTTAAGATATATTTTAAAACTGAGGATTGGTTAGTTCCCCAGCGGAGTCGCCAGTATGTTATCACTCTAATAATTCTCAAAGTTGTGAGATTTTTTATTATAGTTTAAAGAATATCAGAGGTAACCAAAAACCTACTTTTAAGCTTTAGGATCTAGCCTTCCTAATGCTCAGACAGGGCTCTCTCTATAAGATTTAACTTTGTTTTTATATTTGATTTTAGGCTAGTTATATAGGGAAAATTGGTTTTGGGATTTTAAGTTGATTTGGTGGGAAAATCACTTACTGAGATGGATAGCTAAAGATCTATAACCCATTGGGCAGATATAATCAATGTGTCAAGTAGACAGATCAAGATCAAGGTCTAAAGGCAAATATTCGCAGGGCAAGATATTAGAGTCACTTCAGATCTTCAAAGGTTGATGGTGAAATGGTTTTAATCGGGGTAAAGAGCAATTAAGGGTTCTTTTATCTGGATAAGGATTGAAAAGGTAGAGGTTAATCGAAATCAGGGAGAAATTAAGGGTTCCTTGGTCTGGATATCAGCAAAAAACATTTAAATGAAAATCAGTCAATAACAGAGTGCTTTTAACAAATTCTGAGATAACAATTCATGATTTCACATTAAAATTTAGAACACATTCATGAATGGATGGAAAACATAAGAAAAATCACAAATAACTTGAGAAAATACTTCACTTAAGTAGCCCGACACATGAATCCTGTAATATGATGATTTATTTCCTTTGATCCAGTCTACTGACTTGAACTTGATACAAAAAAAGCCCCTCAGGTTCAGAAAATACGACTACATAAATGTTCAACAATTAATCCACCCTCAATACTTCAAATGATGAAGTATTTATACAAAAACTAGCACAAAATATCCTAGAACAATATTAAGAATTTTTCTTGTAAAATAAAATATCTTCTTGCAAGAAGATAGTGACAACTGCATAACTAATTTCTCGCTGTCCTATTTATTGAAATTAAATATCTTGCTGTTTGGATTTGGGCTGCAGCTGGGCAAATGAGGTGTCCCTCACGCTGGCAGTTTGATCTTCAATATGTTTTGATATTTACCTTTCATATGATACACTTTTTTAATTGATACTCTTTGACTGCTAATACATTTTGACTACTGATACACTTTTTTACTATTAAAATCTGTTTTATTGTTGCAATAAAAACAACAAATCTGTTTTTATCTTTTGTTTGATCTTCCTCACTGCAATTGGATTTTACAGCAAATCTGCTAATTTCTCCCAGAACTCAGCTTCTGGCACTTTGATATTTTTTAGCTTTCTAAATTTTTCATCAGCTTCAGTGTATCTTACAAATGTTGGTTTGACCACAAAAAGGTGTTTTACTTCATGCTGCAAGTAAAACATATTTTCAATACTCTTGTGCAAAACTTTCCCTGTTGGGATTCCCTGCCAATCTGATTTGTTTACCTGTTCTTTAGAAAATTCCCTTATCTTTTTGTTATAAAATTCCCGTTTCATCAATTTATCATTGATTACCAGAAGATTTGGAAGTCCTTTTTGCCTCAAAATGTCAAATTTTCCCATGAATCTTGTAATGGTTATGTCCATGTTTTGGCACTTTTATTCCAATTGTTTCATCAAGTTTTTCTTAAAAATTACCTTTCTTACCTCAAGTATAGTTTATGCTCTGTCTGTTATTCCAATTTCATATAATTCTTGTTTGTTTTTGGAATTGAGAAATTTAATAATTTCTAATGCGTCTTCAGGTTTTGTACCTAGTTCCTCTTTGGTCCTTTGTATTTCTTCTCTTGTTGCTTTCAGTAAATCCTTCTGTCCATAAATCACCTGTATTGATGGCCAAGTATCATTGACTGATTCAATGATATTGGACCATAATTGATTTTTAATACGTGCCATGGATTCTTTCAAAGTCAATTATGTTTCCAATTTCTTGAGTTGTTCACTCAACCTTTTAGCCTTTTGTTCTTCAGTCTTGGCATTGATCTGTGCAAGTTTTTTGATACATTCCAGATTTTTAATTTTCTCCTTTAATCTGTTTATTTCATTGGTTTGTATTGACATGTCCTCCATTGCCTTTACCAATTTTCTGGCCTCATCTAATTGCTGGACTGCTAAAGTGGAAGACTCAATGGCAGAAGTTGTTGATGATGTTACAGGCACTGCTGTAGCCAATGAAACTTTTGGAGCTATTTCTTATGCTAGAGTAGATGGTATTTTTATTGTTACCATAGGAATTATAGTAGCAGGTATTTCCTAGGCTTTGGTGGCTTATTTTTCTTGGACAAATTTGTCCATCTCAATCTCCATATCTTTAATCTGTGCCGTCAACTGCAATATGAGATTCATCATCTCATCCTTTTGATTGGATTCCTGTAGAATCACCTTGGCGTGTGGATGTTCTGTAGGAGGTAATTTCAACTGTTTTCTGAGTGCTGCAATATTAGCATTATTATTTTTAATTAGTTCTTCTGCAGCTTTTACATTAGTAGGATCATAACCCACCTCAATTACTAACTCCTCCAAGGATTTGATTCTGGTATCCTTGGCATATGAAGAAGCTTTTTCAACTTTGAGCTGATCTCTGACATTTATCAAAGTATTCTGGAACTTTTGAGCACTCATTTCTTTTTTAGTCATTGTAGAATATATCATCTCTGAACTCTGTTTATGGAATTCAATTTGGTCCAAGGGATGAATGTCTTGGAATGGTACTTCAAAATCAACCTTTTTGTAATCAGAGGTTGTTTTGGGAGTTGGCACTATGGTTTGAAGCACTGTCATTATCAATTTCTTGTTTTTATAATCAAAGGCTAAAAGCAGTCTGTTTTGTATGCCAGGAGTCTACTTTAAGTATTGAGAATAAATTTCATTCTTAATTTCCTCATTTTTGGCTTTAATCTCTTTATACTTTTCCTTAATGTCCACATCTTTATCTTCTGTCTATTTTGATGATGATACTTCCACACTCTGTTGTTTCTGGATCAATTGTGTATTGGAAGTGGTAGGTTGTTGTTCATTTACAATCACTATGGAAGGCACAATGTCTTTCTATGGAATCTCTATATTTATAATCTCCACTGTCTCTTTTTCTTTATCTGCAGGATTGATCTTTGGTTTCTTGTTGTACCTGAGTTTAAACTTGATTTATGTGGTATTTTTAGCAGTGTAAGAGCCTTCTTCCCTATTTCTTTTTATACCTCTTTCTTCCTGAGCCGAAGTTTGCAAAATGTGACTAGTATCACTTTGCTTATCAGCTTCTACAAGTGTATTTTCAAACCATTCAGATTGGTTAGAAAAATTCTCAATTTCAGTCTTATTTTCATGAATGTAGGGAGTTAATTTACACTTCACTCTCATTTTTCTTATTATACCATAAGGATCATAGTGCCAAAGAAAACTTTTGCTGAATTTATACTCTGACAACTGCTTTTCTGCCTCTATTAGGGTCTCGTGATTTAGTAGATTGGTAGACAAAATGCATAGGGTAACATAAGACCAGTCTTTAGAGTCCTAGGACCTAGCCTTCCTAGACTTAGATATGGATCTCTCTATTATATGCAAAGGATGAGCATTTTTTTGCTGTTAGGGTTTGATTTTAGGCTAGTTGTTAAGTGTAGGGTTTGTTGTTTGTTTGGTTGGGTAAGATGGTCACGTAGAATATGTGGAGTGAGAGGTATTCAAATCATTGGGCTATGGAGTCTATGAAAGTCATTGATATCTCAACAATGAAACAAGATGCATAACAGGGAAAGTCTAGCTTGGTCAAATGGATCCTTAAGGTATGTGTGAAGTGAAATGAACAATAAGTTTGTGAACATAGTAGGTGTATAAGGGCAGTAAAGTATCCTTAAACAAATACCTTTAAACAAGATAGTCTCAAATATTGATCAACATAAGGATATAATCATAAGACATGGAAAAACAATAGCTTTCTGATTATACTTAAGCAAACAAGCATTCAAGATGAAAAATTCAGTGAACCATGGAAAGCAAGAAACTAATCTAACTTTTAGTGATTTCACCTTCAAGATTTAGAAAACATTCAAGATAACAAATAACTTTGGTAAATGAAGAGGGAACACCTAAACATCAATTATCGAGCTACAAAGAAATTTAAGGCAACTTCTCAAGCATGGACAAAGGGCATGATCAAAACATGGCCTCTTTGGCTAAAACCTAACAAGTAATACTTCAAAGAGAGATTCCAAAATGGATTTGAAATAGCGTCAAATAGGCAAGGCTAATAATAAAACATAATTGAAATTACCGTATTGAACCATTCATGGAATAAACAAGCATAGGGAGGTCTAAGGAGCAGCTAAGAATTCCTTAAACAAACCCATCAGAGGAAAACACAAAGATAGTGAAAACAGGAAGGACTAAGGTGCCTCATAGTACATTTCTTAACCTATACTCTTCTGTTCTACTGCAGCATAGAGGGATGGAAAAATAATGAAAAAATGAGAAAACAATAACATAAGATAGAATTACTTAACCAATAACCAAGCTCAGGGATACTGCAAGCTATCCTTGTTCATCATTAATCAAAACAAGGCATTCATAAACTCCACAAGACTAATTTCTCCTTCAAACTCAAGAAAACCATGTTCTCTCAAAACTCATCAACTGACAACCTTTACAATGGAATCCTAATGCTCTACTTATCTTAGCAAGTGAGAAGGTGGAAACCATCAGAGGCTTCTAGAAACCCTAATTTCATCATAAATGTCATTTATGTGCTTGAAGACCATGCAAGGCCCAAGACACATAATATCTAAGCTAATAAATGAAAAATAATATAACATAAATCCTTAATCAAATCTGGAGTGATTTTCCCAAGAAAATATTAAAAAATAATTTTTCCATCAATTTGTGTGTTTTGTTGACTTTTTGGCCAAAAACACATAGTGTTGTCCATAAGCGCAGCGCCACCTTAGGCAGAAAATAGGTCATATTGCAGCCAAGTTTTGGGGGCCTTCCCGATGTCGGATTTTTCTCTGTGATGGCTCGCTGGAAAGCTTGATGAGTCCGCTTTGCAGATATTCCTTTTTTTTTATGATTGAGCACCTATAACATGTTCAAAAATTTAATTTCCTAAGACTGCTCTGAGTGGAGTGCCAGGCCTGAAAAGGAGGCAGAATGGTGAAAAATGAGGTGTTTTTTGACCTTTTGAGGAGTCAAAACTGCTCCAATTGCTCTGAAATTTGGTGAGCATAGTATGCTAGCCATGATGAATCCAAAAATGTAGAGTTTTCCCTTTGAGGATTCCTGAGGGAAAATCATACCGCTAGTGGCGTTGCACTAATAGGCCTTCAAATTCTCAAAAAACAAAAACTTGCCCAAATTCCTTCAAAATTGGTGGAGGTCTTCTTCAAGGGTTTGAGAGACCTTTATGGAAAATGATGCCAAAATTCCAAGTCTAGCTTGGTCTTCTCCTCCTTTTAGTGCTTGAATTTCAATGAGGGCTTTCTTCAGTTTGGCACAAGCAAGTTTGTTTTTCATTGCATAGTGCTTGGTCATCTTTTTTTGGAGAGGAAGGCCCCATTTTATCTTCTTAAAATACTTGTGTTCATTCTTATAATACTGAATGATACGCTGAGCCATCTCAAAATCTCTCTCCATCTCCCTAATTTGTGCATCTTTTCTTTGGAGCAGTATTCTAGTGGCCATCTCCTCAGCTTCATTATCACTGTCTAGGTCAATGAATTGGGGTGTTTGTTTAGTTTTCCTGCCTCTCTTACCTTTCTCACCTTTATCCATCTTTTGTTTTCCCTTGTCGGGCTTTTGAGCTGAAGAATATGGCATGGTCCCTTGCCTCTTGGAGGCAACAAACACTAGCCTTGGCCCTCTCTGGTATGTGCATGCAAGAGGTGTGATGGTGATTTTGTTGGTCTCTTTGTCATGGCTGTGATCATAATTTATAATATGAGCCTCTTTCCCCTTTTGACTGTCATCCTGACTAGGGTTACGTTCATCTTCTGCACTGTCATCATTGTCATAATCACTGAATGGTTGTTTTTTGTCATGACTGTCATGAATATTTTCCTCTTTGCTTTCTTGTCCCTCACTGTCTTCCTTATCATCTGCCTCTTTGTCACTGTGGTTTGTCTCATTGGTATCAATGTTGCCTTTAGTTTCTGCACTGTCCTTACTGTCTTCATTTTTTTCATTATCCTATTCTTCATTCTCTGTTTCTGACTTGTCATCATCAATTCTCATTTCATTTTGACTGTCAAGCTCCTCATCTTCCTCACTATCCTCTTCCATATTGTCACCATTTTTATCTTTATCACGATCATTTTCACTACCTTCTTCTTCATCATTATTTCATTTTTCTTCCTCTTCATTATTTTATATCTCAGCCTCACTGATTTCATCATCTTCATTGTCAGCATTCTGTTCATCATCTTCACTCTTTTCCTCACTTTGGGCTGACTCATTTTCACATTACCCTCAATGTCATTACTTTGTCCATTATTTCCACTCTCATCCTCTTCATTTGATGCATCAAGAGAAGGGTAAGAAGAGAGTTTTCCTTGAGGTTATGGCACTTGTGTAGATGAGGAGGGCAAGTTTGGTTAATGAGGAGGTTGTGGGCTTGTGAAGACTTTATGTGCTATGAATACCTCCCAAGGTGTACCCTATTGTTCCAACTGATGTAATACCACCATTTTGATCAGGTAACGATGAAATACACTTTGTATTTGTTGGGAAGGACTCCTTCTCCAGACAACATAAGACATTTTGTCCATACTTCTATAGAGGTAGTAGGGCAAGTTGAGCATCTTGACCCTTGTGAAATGCATGAGGAGTCTAACATGGTAGGAATAAAGCCTTGAGTATCTCCCCTCACAGGTGAAGTACTTCATGATAAATTTAATCAAGGGTTAAATTCTCTATTTAAGGTGTGAGAAAGGAAAAATAGACTTGCAGCCTTGTTTGTACCTAGTCTTGACAAATGGCTCATAATAATCCTTGTCCAATTTGTCTTTCTTAAACCATTTTTCACCAAAAGCAGGGATACTAGTAGCATTTGAAATGGCATCTAATGATAGTTCAAAATCCACCCCTGTAAGGCTTGATTGTTTGTTGTGCAGGTTAAGGATAAAAAGCCTTGTATGCTCTAGGTGGCTCTGCACTTGTTTGACTTTCTCACAAAATTGGAAGCATCCCACATTCTGGAAACATAATAGGATCATGGAAGATGAGGTGATATCTATTGTGCTCTGGGGTTAAAAGCTGTTCACCTTTCCCCCCTTGTGATTTGGCCTCATAGGCCCTTGACCCCTGTCACTGTTGCTACTGTCTTTTGCCCCTGACATGGTGATGGGAGTTGTTTGTGGAAAAACTAGGGTTTGGAGGAGCAAAATAAAAATGGTGGTGAGGGCAGCTTCTGTGAATGAGTGATGTGGAGGTTAGATTTAGGACATGACTACTTGAATTTTGAAACAGGGCTTATTTTGAGATGATTTGTGATTACCTTTTTCCACTCCACTTCAACTGACCATTAATTTGTTCAAGGAGGCCAAAAACAAAGATTTAATATAAATTTAAGACCTAGGGTTTGCACAAATAGGGTTTAGTCATTCTATAGCCACCAAATGAGTAAAGAAACTTGGGAGGAGGAGAAAATAAGGCACCTACCAGATTTAATTTCCTACAGGTCTTTGGAGGCAATTTGAGGGTGTTCTTGAGCCTTAGGGAAATTTTTTTGCAAGTCTGGAGGTCCTCTGCATTAGTGCAACGCCCTGCTCGAACAGTCCGGTTGGCATGTGGGCGTAGCACCAGAAAGTCTTGCCTCTGGTGTGAGGGCATCACCGAGCGTTGAGAATAGGGTGTCGGGTCCTGGGCATGTTGGGCCCGTCTTTTGCATTGGCTTCTTGCTTGGCAACATTGGTTAGTCAATCAGTCCCAAAACCTTGCTTCTCTTTAAACATAGGCCTGCCTTATTTTCTTTGTTTTAGATGTCCTTTAGTGAGGAACTAGCCTCTTACCTTACCTCATTTTCTGCATTATAGCCATCTCAATCATTCCTGTAGAAATGTTTAAGATGCACAGTTATATATTTACAGAATGTTGTCTTGACCAAGGAGGCCTTTCTTGAGGGATTTTTTTATCTATTTTGGACAGTCAAGTGCTAACCCTCTTTTCCATTTAATATCATATTCTTGGCACATGTAAAGCAGTGATTCAGAACACCAAAACAATCATATAACCTATGAAACCCTAGATGACCTAGTGGAAGGCTCTTTCGGCTTGTCTTTGACTGAAAGCTTGGCTTTGAGGTTTTCAAAAAACATAGTTTTTGACAATTTAATGTATTGAGGATCCAAAATCCAATGTACTTGATTTATCGAAAGAGCCTACAAAGATAGTTTTGAGACCATCAATGCTTGATGCATCTAGGAAACATAAGAATGAGTAGGTTGATTGGTGACCCTAGGTGGAAATTGGATACGTTAGGCAAGTAAAAAAAGAGTGTTGGAGTCAGAGGTGGAAAAACATAGTGAATATGAGTTGTATGAGCCCATGATGGGTCTTCTGGGAGTGATAGGCTGACCATGACTTGTTAGAGTAGTGAAATAGTGAAAAAATTATCCTAAGGATAATGAAGGTAGTGAGATTTCTAGAACTCACAATATTCATGAATTTTGTTTCTAGAAATCTAGGATAAGCATTTAGTCATCTATAAAAAGGAAAAAAATATTGATGACTAACAGTGGCTCCACTTGGGGAGGGAAACTCCTTTTCAGGAGGTATCCAGAACTTCAAATATCTGAAAAACATGACCCAGATATCTAAACTTCACCTCTACCTACCCAACCTACTTTCCTAACATTTTTTCTTCCTTGGGTGCTCTTGAACTAGCAAACCCTTGACACTCTTTTCTTTTGAAAGCAAAACAAACTATCTAATTCTAATCTTATCACTCCTAAGAGTTCTGATTATGCTAGTGAAATATTTTGTTCTCTACCTAGACTATTTGACTTCCAAGAATAAGCTGTTTGGAAGACTTCATTCTCTAAGCTATTGACATGAAATTGAAAACATGGTTTAAATTAGGATTAGGAAATCTAACTTACCATGAGTTGTGGCATTAGGACAAGGTGCACACAAACATTATTTTTGTACAAATAAAAATAGAAAAACAAGGGTTGTGATTTATCATTTGGTATGCATCCCCATATTTCTCTTTGGTTCAGTTTTGAGAATGTGGAACAAATATCTTTCATTCCTAATCTATCCTTTTTGACAAGTCAAGTTTGAATGATTTGAAAAGCTCTCTTTCAGTAACTTATCAGCAATACATTGAAAACATGTTCAACCATGATTAGGCTAGATGATTGAACAAGACTCTTTGGAACAAGTAGTGGCATTTTAGGCTTGCACACTTTCAACATTACTATTTTTTGGGTATGGGGTTGTACCTCTTTCCAAATATGCCGTCTTTTTCTTTCTTTCTATGTTTTTGTGTTGTTCTGAGTTTTATCATGCAATGTTATATACAATGAATGAAATTTCTAAACTAGGGAGACTTGACAGCCATGGTATTTGAGCACCCTGTCATCAATAGGGTCTTCAAACAACCCCTTTTCATTCAGCTCTTGTAAACATAAAACATGGTTACCTCCATTTGAGGGCATGGTGTAAGGATTTTTCCAAAAAATTTCAAAAAGGTCATGCTCTCCTTGGTATTTCCTCTTTGAGTCTTGCTTCCAAACCTTGTTTCTATCAAATATCCTTCTTAGGTGAAAAATGTATTCTTCATTAGCTTCAAAAAAGATGAAGATGTAATCAATTTATATCATAGTGAATGAGTTGAAAATAGGGGCCATGGCTCTTTGGAAGATAGCTTATGCACTCCTTGACCCATGAATCATTGGATCAAACATGAAGGTGCTCCAAGGTATTTTGAAAATGGCTTTATGCTGATTGATTGGAAGTGCTATCACCTGATGGTAACCTGAAACACTACCATAAAAATGACATCTTGTTAGAAACTCCTACCCTTTGTAAAGTATGATTTATCTTGGGAAAAGGGTACTTGTCCTTCATGGAGGTTTTGTCTAGGTACCTAAAGTCTATACACAGTCTACATCCTCTTGCTTTCTTTGTTAGTGACACAATTTTCCCAAGGGTTTCATGGTATTTCTTGGAGGGAGACCTTCTTTGAATAATGTCTGTGCCACAAGGCTTTGGGCTTTCATCACCATATACAAAAGCATCCTGAAACTTTTTGCACAGTATTAGGTATTTTTTTTTTGTGTGAAGAGGTAAAATCTTGGATAATTTAACCATTTTGGGTCTTTCTAGGCTACCTACATTGTATTCCTCTATGTCAGTCTCAATAGGTACTACTTTAGGCTTCTTTACACCATTGTTGGGATCCAACCACTCTTCCAAAGTGGTAGAAACTTTTAGTGATGAATTGTCTTTATATGGAAAAAATTTAAGTTTCTTTTGGTCCAGTTCCTTAGAAGGTATTGCTAAATGAAATTTTCCCAGTATTTTAACGTTGACAAAAAGAAATGGTTCTGTTTTTGAAGTTAGTGTTTTACTTGAGAAAACTTGTTCAAATTTTAAGTTTAGTCTTGGTCTTGAAGTCTTACTTTCAATCTGTAGGAAACTAAGTTTAGCTTTGCCATCATGTCATTGTTGAGGGCTGCTAGGGTTTTAGTTGTGGAGTTTTTCATGTAGAGATTGGTTTGAATGTTGTAGTGTGTCTAGATTTGTCTCAACTTCACTTTCCTGCTCATTAATGTCCTCTTCATTACACAAGATGAATGAGTCCAAGTTTGAATGAATAGAATAGACAGGAGTGTTGTTGGGCCTATCTAGGCTAATTATCATATACGTCATGTGGGACTGCCGATAAAACCTCCTGGTTTGGTTGAAAACAGGGATGGTAGCATATGACATGTCAAGTTGGAGGTTCCCTTGAAGCTTGGATCCCCAAGATCCTGATAAAAGCATGCGATACTTAGGGGGAGTGTCAGCAACAACTATGTCCATGACTAGGTTCTTAGCAGGTATTTGTGCCAGATTGACACAAAGATCCTTGATTAGGCCCAAACACTTGACTCTACTCGAAACTAATGAGTACAAGTCTTTGTAAGGTTTAGTAATTTCTAGGCCTAATCTTTCCATCACAACTTTGGGCATGAGGTTGTGAGAGGCATCAGAGTCTAGCATGGCATTATGTAAGATTTTTTCATGTATGTTTAAGCTAACATAGAAATGGGGAATGGATCCTTCTTGGTATTTTCCTTCTACTTCAGGACCGAACAATAGCTTTGGTTTATCATCTGTCAAGTTTAAAGTATCAGTATCATTTCCTATGTTCAGGACTTTCAAAACTTGGGACTTATATACTCCTTAAGTAACCAGTTCAGTGAGAGGCATGGTTATCTTGATTTTGAAAACCTCTCCCTCAAAGCTGAAAGGTATTTTTGTTTTGGGCATATTTACATCAGTTTTATAAGCCATGAAATTTTCTACACTTTTGATTTGCTGATTCTGATTTGGGGCTTTAGAAAATAGAATTTTTTCAGGGCCACTAGTAGAGGCACTAGGGTAGCTTGTGTCACCACTTGGTTGGCTAATTTTTTCTTTGTTTGGATCAGTTTTCTTAGCCATAGTGTTGACATTTTCTGTTGTCTTCTTAGGAGTGTTTTCAGGTGCTTTCCTAATAGCAGTGTCTATTTGGTTTTTCTTGGGGGCATCTTGGTTCCTTTTGCTCCTAAGGTCATATTGCCTATGAAACTCCATTATGGCATTTTCAAATCCTAATTGGTAGTCTTCAGAATCCTCATGGTTTGTTTCAGTTTGATCTGAAGAAAAGAAACCTTGTTCTTCTTTAGTGAGAAAAACATCATCTCCACTATCAGAATCTATTAATTTTACATGGTTTTCTTCAGGTTCTATAATTTCTCCTTCTTCTTCATATACACAGTTTTTCTGAAAGGGAGGTCTAATTTGTTGGTAATCTTCCCTTTGTTTGATTTGAGGAGTGTCTCTTCTGAAGTTTTGAGCTCTATTTTTCTTTTGGGGATTTTCTTGGTTCTCCCTGGGAGGTGCCCTTTCATTCAATTTTATCCTCTCTATCATTATTTCCATTGTTCTCATTAGGCTATCCCTTTTGGCATCGGATGAGGAGGTTGAGGCTATGGTTTCATATTTTTAAGTGACTCTCTTTTTCGACCTCATCCCATCTATCTTTTCAATCAAGTTGACCTCTGCACTAATATCTTCCCTCTGCATCTCTTATAAAGTTGTGGGGTCTCTCTCTCTCAATTGGTATGTCATGTTTGGATCAAAGCAGGAAATTTCACTAGTGTTAGGCCTTGTGGGGGTTTCATGTGAGGTGGAAGGGCATTGTAGACACTATTAAACCTGGTGCAATAATATTGTACACTTCCCCCTACATTCCTCTTAAGATTGTTATATTCAGAAAGTATTTGGAGGGGGTTTTTCTTGATTTCCCACTTGTTTATGAAAGTTTGGTAGAGGGAAGGGAGATCATGTATGGTGTTAGGATTTAATGCTTTGAAATATTTTTTGGCTTCTCCTCCCAAGATTTGTGCAAAGGTCCTCATTTTAATGGTTTCTTCTTCTATTTCCATGTAATCAAAGGCATCATTTATCCTATCTACATGATTTTGGGTAGTGATGGATGCAACTCCTATGAAATGAGCTATCTTGGACTGGTAGTTGTTTGGTAAAGGTACTAGAGGTTGTGGTAAAACCAGGGGGGCATACCAAGCTGCCATGATGGGAGCTAATGGAGGATTTACAATAGGAGGGTTTGTGAGAGGATGTGTAGGATGAAGTGGAGTGGTTTGCACAGTGGTGGTATGGATGGGTGTGGTGGAAGTACTTGGACCAGCAAAGTGATTCTGAGAAGATTTGTTATGGAAAGAGCTAAAGTGATGGAAAAGTTGAAAGTCAGGTGGAGTGGAAGGAGAGGCTTCTCTACTAGAACTCTGCTGCAAATATATGGGCTCAAGGTTAGTCTAGTCAATATCACTTTGTGACTTGGTTTTGAAAAGGTTCTTTGTATGGTGCAAGTCAAAATGGCTATCTTTCAAGGCTGTAAAATGCTTAGGGATAGAGCTTGCTCTATGAATGGTCCTAACAGTAGTTAAGTTTCCATATTTATAAGTTTACCACAAAATATTTTCTGGGTCATTGACTATGGTGGGAGGGTCTGGGTCCGGATGAGATCTGGTACTTATCCTTTGTGAAGCCAGATTTCAAACTCAAAATGTAGAGAAGCTAAAATTTTAAGACTATTTTCGGAAGGATGACCTCTCTTAGTACTTGGTAAACTCACACAGTATGGGACCAGGCTTCTAGACTTCTCAGGGCTGATTTGACTCAATCCTAGGGAGTCTAATGAGAACTAGTGAAGAAATAGGCCTACTGGAGGCTAGTGGAGTCGCCAGGTGGATTTTTTTAGTTGTTTTGAGGATATGTTTGTATGGTTCACCACCAATAACTGACAAAAAACCAATCTAGGGATGTTTTTTTGGTTTTATGAGTTCCTTTAGGGATACTAATATTGTCACTAACTCAAAGGTCCCATCATGATCACCATTATGTTAGTGATAGTGATGAGGTGGCTATAAATCAATGGATACTCTTTAACAAGGGTTTCTAAAGTCCTAAGCGGTACTTAGATTGCCACTGACTTAGAAGGTCCCACCGTGATCGCCAGAATGTTAGTGTGGCGATGAGGTGGTAGATTCACTGGATTTTCTAAGTCTAACTAAGGGTCTAAATGAGTCTTAAGATGTATTCAGGCAACTATATACTCAGAATTCCCACCATGATCGCCAAAATGTTAGGGTCCCATGATTTAGCATATTGATAGACCAAATGCACAGGGTAACATAAGGCCAGTCTTTGGAGTCCTAGGACCTAGCCTTCCTGGACTCAAAGAGGGCTCTCTCTATTATATGCAAAGGATATGTACTTTTTCACTGTTAGGGTTTTATTTAGGCTAGTTGTTAAGTGTAGGGTTTGTTGTTTGTTTGGTTGGGTAATATGGTCAAGTAGAATAGGTGGAGTGAGAGGTCTTCAAATAATTGGGCTGTGGAGTTTATGAAAAGCATGGATATATCAAAAATGAAACAAGATTCATAACAGGGAAAATCTAGCTTGGTCAAATGGATCCTTAATGTATGTGTGAAGTGAAATGAACAATAAGTTTGTGAACATAGTAAGTGTATAAGGGCAGTAAAGAATCCTTAAACAAATACCTTTAAACAAGATAGTCTGAAATACTGGTCAACATAAGGAAATAATCATAAGGCATGGCAAAATAATAGCTTTCTGATTATACTTAAGAAAACACGCATTCAAGATGAACAATTCAGTGAACCATAGAAAGCAAGAAACTAATCTAACTTTTAGTGATTTCACCTTCAAGATTTAGAAATCATTCAAGATAACAAATAAATTTGATTAATGAAGATGGAATGCCTAAACATCAATGATCAAGCTACAAATGAATTTAAGGCAACTTCTCAAGCATGGACAAAGGGCATGATCAAAACATGGCCTCTTTAGCTAAAACCTAACAAGTAATACTTCAAAGAGAGATTCCAAAAAAGAGTTTAAATAACATCAAATAGGCAGGGCTAGCCATAAAACATATTTGAAACTACTATATTGAACCATTCATGGAATAAACAATCATAAGGATGTCTAAAGAGCAGCTAAGAATTCCTTAAACAAACCCAGCAGAGGAAAACACAAAGACAGTAGAAACAGGAAGGGCTAAGGTGCCTCAAAGAACATTTCTTAACCTATACTCTTCTATTCTACTGCAGCTTAGAGGGATGGAAACATAATGAAAACATGAGAAAGAAATAACATAAGAGATAAGCACTTCACCAATAACCAAGCTCAGGGATCCTGCAAGCTATCCTCCTTCATCATTAATCAAAACAAGGCATTCATAAACTCCACAAGACCAATTTCTCCTTCAAACTCAAGAAAACCATGTATGGATATCAAAACTCATCAAATTCCAACCTTTAAAATGGAATCCTCATGCTCTATTTATCTTAGCAAGTGAGGAGGTGGAAACCATAAGAGGCTTCTAGAAACCCTAATTTCATCATAAATGTCATTTATGTGCTTGAAGACCATGCAAGGCCCAAGACACATAATATCTAAGCTAATAAATGAAAAATAACATAACATAACTCCTTAATCAAATCTGGAGTGATTTTCCCCAGAAAACATTAAAAAATCATTTTTCCATCAATTTGTTTGTTTTGTTGACTTGTTGGCCAAAAACACACAGTGTTGTCCATAAGCGCAGTGCCACCTTAGGCAGAAAATAGGTCATATTGCAGCCAAGTTTTGGGGGCCTTCCCGATGTCAGATTTTTCTCTGTGATGGCTCGTTGGAAAGCTTGCGGAGTCCTATTTCTAGATATGAATTTTGTTTTCTGATTGAGAACTTTTAATATGTTAACAAAAATTTAATTTCCCAAGACTTCTTTGAGCGCAGCGCCAGGCCTAAAAAGGAGGCAGAATGGTGAAAAATGATGTGTTTTCTGACCTTTTGAGGGGTCAAAATTGCTCCAATTGCTCTAAAATGTGTTGATAATAGTGTGCTAGCCATGAGGAATACAAAAATGTAGAGTTTTCCCTCTGAGGATGTCTAAGGGAAAAGCATAGCACCAGTGGCGCTGCGCTAATAGGCCTTCAAATTCTCAAAAAACAAAAACTTGCCCAAATTCCTTCAAAATTGGTGGAGGTCTTCTTCAAGGGATTTGAGAGACCTGTAGGGAAAATGATGCCAAAATTCCAATTCTAGCTTGGTCTTATCCCCCTTTTAGTTCTTGAATTTCAATTAGGGCTTTCTTCAGTTTGGCACAAGCAAGTTTGTTTTTCATTGCATAGTGCTTGGTCATGTTTTTCTGGAGAGAAAGGCCCCTTTTTATCTTCTTAAAATAATTGTGTTCATTTTTATAATACTAAATGATACACTGAGCCATCTCAAAATCTCTCTCCAGCTCCCTAATTTGTGCATCTTTGCTTCGGAGCAGTATTCTAGTGGCCATCTCCTCATCTTCGTTATCACTGTCTAGGTCAATGAATTGGGGCTTTTATTTTGTTTTCCTTCCTCACTTACCTTTCTCAGCTTTCTCAATATTTTTTTTGCCCTTGTCAGGCTTTTGAGCTAAAGAAGATGGCATGGTCCCTTGCCTCTTGGAGGCAGCAAAAACTAGCCTTTCCCCTCTCTGATATGTGCATGCAAGAGGTGTGATGGCGATTTTGTTTGTCTATTTGTCATGGCTGTGATCATCATTTAGACTATGAGCCTCTTTCCCCTTTTCACTGTCATCATGACCAGGGTTACCTTCATCTTCTGCACCATCATCATTGTCAGAATCACTGAAGGGTTGATTGTTGTCATGACTGTCATGGCAGCTGTCATGAATGTCATGACTATTTTCCTCTTTGTTGTCTTGTCCCTCACTATCTTCCTTGTCATCTGCTTGTTTGTCACTATGGTTTGTCTCATTGGTATCTGTGTTGCCTTTAGTTTCTGCACTATCCTTACTGTCTTCATTTTTGTCGTTATCCTCTTCTTCATTCTCTATTTTTGCCTTTTCATCATCAATGCTCATTTCATTTTGACTATCAAGCTCCTCATATTCCTCACTATCCTCTTCCATATTATCATTGTTTTTACCTTTATCACGGTCATGTTCACTGCTTTCTTCTTCATCATTATTTCTTTCTTCTTCCTCTTAATTATTTTCTGTCTCTACCTCACTGATTTCATCATCTTCACTCTTTACCTCACTTTGGGCTGACTCATTTGCACCATTACCCTCACTGTCATTACTTTTTCCATTATTTCCACTCTCATCCTCTTCATTTGATGCATCAAGAGAAGGGGAAGAAGGGAGGTTTCCTTGAGGTGATGGCACTTGTGTAGATGAGGAGGGCAAGTTTGGTTGATGAGGAGGTTGTGGGCTTGTGAAGACTTCATGTGCTATGAATACCTCCCAAGGTATACCCTACTGTTCCAACTGATGTAATACCACCATCTTGATCAAGGAATGGTGAAATACACTTTGCATTTGTTGGGAAGGACTCCTTCTTTGGACAACATAAGACATTTTGTCCATACTTCTATAGAGGTGGTAGGGTAAGTTGAGCATCTTGAAGCTTGTGAATTGCATGAGGAGTCTAAAATGGTAGGAATAAAGCCTCGAGTATCTCCCCTCACAGGTGAAGTACTTCATGATGACTTTCATCAAGGGTGAAAATCTTTGTTTGAGGTGTGATAAAGGAAAAATAGACTTGCAGCCTTGTCTATACCTAGTCTTGACAAATGGCTTATAATAATCCTTGTTCAATTTGGCTTTCTTAAATCATTTTCACCAATAGCAGGGACACCAGTAGCATTTGAGATGGCATCTACTGATAGTTCAAAATCCACCCCTACAAGGCTTGATTGTTTGTTGTGCAGGTTAAGGATAAAAGTCCTTGTAAGCTCTGGGTGGCTCTGCACTTGTTTGACTTTCTCACAAAATTGGAAGCAACCCACATTCTGGAAACATGAGAGGATCATGGGAGATGAGGTGATATGTACTGTGCTCTGGGGTTCAAATCTATTCACCTTTTGTCCCTTGTGATTTGGCCTCATAGGCCCTTGACCCCTGTCACTGCTGCTATTGTCTTCTACCCCTGACATGGTGATGGGAGTTGTTTGTGGACAAACTAGGGTTTGGAGGAACAAAATGAAAATGGTGGTGAGGGAAACTTCTCTGAATGAGTGACGTGGTGGTTAGATTTAGGACATGAGTGCTTGAATTTTGAAAGAGGGCTTATTTTGAGATGATTTGTGATTACCTTTGTCTACTCCACTTCAACTGAAAATTAATTTGTTCAAGGAGGCCAAAAACAGAGATTTAATATGAATTTAAGACCTAGGGTTTGCACAACTAGGGTTTAATCATTCTATAGACACCAAATAAGTAAATACACTTGGGAAGAGGATAAAATAAGGTACCTACCAGTTTTACTTACTTGCAGGTATTTGGAGGCAATTTGAGGGTGTCCATGAGCCTTTGGGAAACTTTTTTGCAAGTCTGGATGTCCTATACATTAGCGCAGTGCCCTGCTTGAACAGTCGGGTTGGCCTATGGGCGCAGCGCCGACAAGTCATGCCTCTAGTGTGAGCGCAGCACCAGGTGTTCGGAACAAGGTGTCGGGTCCTGGGCGTGTCAGGCCCGTTTGTGCATAGCGCCACCTGATTTATGCAGCGCCACTCCTTATTAGCACAGAGCCATTGAATTTTGAATGGTGGAAAACCCGATAAATGTAGCGCCAGGGCCTGTGAGTGCAACGCCACCTGATTCGCACAGCGCCAGGGAACATTTTCCCAGGATCAGTAAAAAAACTATGAATTTTCTCCTGAAGGTTTTCTTTCTTTGAAAAATGACAAGTGAGTTTGAAAAAGATAATTGAGGAGCCTTTATACCCTTTGAAATATAAATCAATTTTTAGAAAACCCACTTTTGCTAAGTTTGATTTTGTCACTTTATGAGTTTCATTGATATCCTGTGACCCTTTTTGCAGGTGATTTGCAACTTTCTAAAGTGATTTTTATTCTTTTGGTGAGGGTGTGCTGAAGAGATGGAGAGGTATTTTTAATTTTTTGAGGGCCTTGGCACTATTAGAAACCTCTTTCTATATTGAGAAAATGACAAAATATGTTTCATCCCTTTTTGATATGTTTGGATGTTAGTGACCTTAAAACATGTTTCTCCTCACCTTTTTACTGATTTTCACAATGACATGTCCATTTTGACAAATATTGTAAATCCTACCATGCTATGTATTCCCTTGACCATTTTTTATTTTTGCAGGTGCCTATGACACTTTTTTTTTTTTTCCCTTTTGTCACTCTTTGGAGTTTGACAACCTTCAGTCACTCAGCAGTGATCTCATGCTTAGCTTGATTTTCCATTTTGACACTCAACCTTAGGTTATTTTCCTTTTGAACATTTTGAGGGCAATTGTCTGCACTTGAAATCTTGACCTTCCTCACCCTGATACTCTTTACATTCTTCCCTTGGATGTAGTGGAGCATTGTTGCCTTGGAAAACACTAGGAATCGCCTTCTGATATCTTCTTTAACCTTTTCCTATAATGATGGAGGCCCATAATCCTTATTTCACCTGATTTTCCTATCCTTCTAAAACTTTAGGTTTTAGGGCTGTTAGAGAAAAATGATTAGTGTCGTCTTCTAATTTCTCTATAGCCCTTTCAATTTCATTCATTTATGTTCAGTTCAACTCACATTTTTCCCTTATTCATTTATAACTTATAAAAATATTCATTGGTTTTGTTGATGTGCCTCTGTCCTTGTGGTCTTTTGCATTGGCTTCTTGCTTAGAAACAATGTTTAGCCAATCAGTCCCAAAACCATGCTTCTCTTTAAACATAGGCCTGCCTTCTTTTCTTTGCTGTAGATGTCCTTTAGTGAGAAACTGGCCTCTTACCTTACCTCATTTTTTGCATGATAGCCATCTCAATCATTCCTGCAGAAATGTTTAAGATGTACAGTTATATCTTTGCAGAATGTTGTCTTGACCAAGGAGGCCTGTCTTGAGGGATTTTTGATCTATTTTGGACAGTCAAGTGCTAATCCTCCTTTCCATTTAATCTCATATTCTTGGCACATGTAAAGAAGTTATTCAGAACACCAAAACAATCCTATAACCTATGAAAACCTATATGACCTAGTGGAAGGCTCTTTGGGCTTGTCTTTGACTAAAAGCTTGGCTTTGAGGTTTTAAAAAAACTGAGTTTTTGACAAATCCAATGTACTTGATTTATATAAAGAGCCTATAGAGATAGTTTTGATACCATCAATTCTTGATGCATCTAGGAAACATAAGAATGAGTAGGTTGATTGGTGACCCTAGGTGGAAAGTGGAGGATTTAGGCAAGTCAAAACAAAGTGTTGGAGTCAGAGGTGGAAAAACATAGTGAATATGAGTGGTATGTGCCCATGATGGGTCTTCTAGGAGTGATAGGCTAACCATGACTTGTTAAAGTATTGAAATAGTGAAAAATTTATCCTAAGGATAATGAAGGTAGGGAGATTTCTAGAATTCACAATATTCATGAATTTTGTTTCTAGAAATCTAGGATAAGAATTTAGTCATCTATTAAAAGGTAAAAATTACTGATGACTAACGGCCTCTATACCTGCTTCTCTGTTATTGCATATAAAGGGACCCACTTGGTTCTTCAATTTAAACTTGGTTTTCTTCTTAGCAGCCAAGAAATTTACAAAATATGAGTTTAAAATATGTCTTATATATCCTAAAGAAAACAAGCTCATAGTTAAATTCTTTGGAAACTTGTAAGGAATGAGGGTTGTCCCATAAAATCTGATCTCAGTGTGATTTTGGTATAAATACCAATCACCTTTCCCACTCTATTCAAACAATTGTAAAACCCTTTTGATTTCATCATTGATCCTAGGTTGCACATTGTTTTATAGCAGATTTACTAATGGATGAATGAACCAATATCTAAAGTTTGCATATGTGAACTCTTTTGACTCCTTTCTGATCAAGGAGGTACAAAAAATAATAGACTATGCATTTCCTTCTACATCCATCTTTTGAAAAGTTATAGGAAACTTTTCTAACTGAAAGTAAAGGAACATGTGGAAAAGAAAAGAAGTATACCTAAAGACACCTTTAGTAGGTAATTTAACAAGTTGTTCATAGATGTTATCAACAATATACTGGGAAAAATTGTAGATAACTGCAGGGGGCTGAACAGGCACAAAAATGGAATGAAAACCAAGTATAGATGCATAATTATGTTCATCTGTGAAGTAACCAAGGAGAAAAGACAACATAGAGATAATCTGTCTGGTTCCTTTTGGGAATTTAGAAGAGGAATATGGAGGGTTGAACTTGGGGATTTCTACATAGGAGGGCATGAATGTTTGAAAGATTTGGAATATTTTGGGAAAATCCAACTCCAAATAGAACTTTGTGAGGGCTTCAATGGACAAAGGGACTGCATTGGGCTTAGGCTGCAACTGAAGCATCTAGTTTATGGATTCAACTGTTATGGTAAACAATACTTCCTTTTCAGAATTGACAATGGCTCTTTGATCTAGAGAATAATGATATTGGCATAATCCGATGGCTTATGGGAATTGATGGGTGTGAGGAACAACATACTTAGGCAAATTAGACTCCTAAATAAGCACATCATCTACTTGGTCCAAGTATTTCTCTTGGCTCCAGCAGTGGAGCTCTAGGAGGTTAAATTAAGTTACAGGATTTGTGATTTTGTAGTCTGCATCAGCCAAGGGAGTATGTTCCACATCTACAATAGGAGGTTGTAGGGGGTTAATTATAGTTGTGCTTTTCTATGCCATTGATAGGTTTGTTTTATCAATTTTAACACTCTTGATCTTTAAAACTCTGTTTTTAGGTCTGTAACTCACTTCTGTAAGATTAAACTGTTTACATAAGGACTTTAAAATATAACGGAGATTCTATCTTGGACTACAAAAGGTATAATTTTGGTTACTCTGACTCAAATTGTTAATTCTGTATCAAAAACCAATTTCCTGACCTTTATAGACTCAACAAAGGATATCAAGGGTTTACTGCAATTTTCTGCTGATGAAGCAATCCTAAAACATCAAATCTTATGAAAAAATGATTTTCTGAGTACTGTAGAAAGGCTTTGGATATCTCATAGGGCTTCTTAAGTCGGAAGATGCCTAAATTCACTTAATATTTTCTTTAAAAATAGATTACAGCTTCAGAGACTATGGAAATACTCAGGTTTTACAACAAAGATGAATTTATGAGGAAGTCTGGTTGTTCATTAGGTAGACACACTTTAAAAGGCTTCAATTTAACAGTATATTTCTTTCAGATGGATGGATAGGTATTTTTTCTGAAGAATACTTGTGAATTTAGGAAATTTGCTGCGGAAAAGGATTTGATGTGTGTTGAAAGCTTTCAAAATCTTGTTGTGGCTTTTATAGGCAATCTGGAGGCTTTTCAATGATCGTAGTAGTGGATTTGGATGAATTCTATTGATTTATATGCTAAAACAGAGATGGAAACGTATTATTTTCATTATGAAGAGGTTTATGAGCAGAAAGGTAACAAAAATCTTAAAATACGTGCATTCTATTTTTTTTATGAATAATTTGAGTTAAATAGTGATTGCATTAACTACTAGTCAATTCAAATGATTGGCGGTTTGGGTGCAGGGGAAAGAATTACTGTTGAGCGGTTTTCGCAAAGTTGAAAGGTGGTAAATGTTTTTCGTTGAATCGATGCTATCCAAAAAAAAGATGACGTGTGGAGGGGAGAGAAAACGTTGAAACAAATTTTATCTCAATTTTCATTTTGGTTAAAGATCGCGCTATGAGATTTGCAATGGGAGATATGCACCGTTAGATTTTGAGGAATGGGGCAAATGGTCGGGATTAAGCAACGAAGATGTTGGGGTAATGGGTGTGGGGCCCAGGAACGGGAGAAGAAAATGTATTAAAATGTAATGTTTTAATACATAGTTTAAATATTGAGTATGATAGGTGGATAAAGTTTTAACGAATGAAATATTTGTATGTGTAATGTTAACCTTGGGCAGGGTTCATGTATATTTGGATAGTTTTAACCTATGGGGAATGGAAATAATATGTCACGTGGGGAAACGAGCCATAGGCTAAAAGTAAAATATGGGTTTGGGATATGTAATATATGCAGAAATTATATAAATATAGGTTAAAGGTATATATTAAGGAGTTAATACATTAGGTTAGTATGTTAATAATGAAATGAATCTGTGGGAATGAAAAAATACACTAAGCATAGTGTAGAACATGATGTTGGGTGTAGATTTCTTCATTGTGATTCCTGTTACATAATCATTTTAGCATTTATACTTAGGATAAAACTATTTTTGGGTTTTTTGAGTATTTTGGAATAAAGGGAAATTAGTTAAGGGGTTTTTACTTTTCTTAAGTAAAATGTGTTTTGACTTAGGAAAAGGGTTTTATTAGGGAAAAATGAGTGATCTTAAGGGAAAAGGGTTTTTTATGAAGGGGAAGGGTTTCAATGAGGTGGAATCCAATACCTTGATGCCAATCAGTCATTTAAGACATGGGTCTGATCCCACCAAAAGTCAGAGAAATGCTTTGTGTCTTTATAACTGAAGGGTATAGTACTGGAACACATTGTGGGGAGGGAAATTAGTAATTTTCCAAATGATGTTTATCCATGCCTTGTGAAACTACTCTCTTCCTACCTGTCATTTATTCTACCATTTTTTCCTTTATTTGCATGGGTGCATTTGAGCTTGCAAAACCTTATTCATTTTTCTTTTAAAATAGGAAACTATCTAATTCTAACCTTATTTAATCCAAGGGCTTAGATTAAATTGTTGAGCTCCTCATTTATTCTCTACATAACTATTGATCTGCCAAGATTAAAATGTTTGGCAAAATATTTATTCTCTATCTATTAGCATGAAATTTAAAGCATGAAAAAGTCAAGATTAAGCTATTTAACTCATCATGGGTTATGGCATTTTGAACAAGCTGCACATAATCATTTATTTTGCAGTAAAAAGTAACTAGTAGTGGCATTTTGACTTGCATCACTTTCATGTCTTATTCTTATCTCTTTTTTGTTTGGGGTCCATTTTTTCTATTCTTTTTGATATGTTTCTTTTCAAGTCCTTTGATTTTTCTTTTAGGACTTTTACCCTCTTTACATTTTTTATTTTATTTTTCTTATATGGGAAAATAATTTGCAGAAAGACAAGTACGTACATATTACAAGACTAATTAAATTCAATTCAAAACTTATGAATCCTATTATTATAGGACCCTAACAATGTACATGATGGTACAAGTGGTGTTGTGTGCATGTGGTGCTATGTACATGTTGTACATATGGTGTCATGTGTAGGTGGTACCGTGTACATGTCGTGCATGTGGCGTTGTGTACATGTGGTTTCTTGTACATGTCGTTTTATGTACATGAGGTATTGTGAACACATTATACAGGTGGTGCGGTGTACATTTGGTGTTGTGTACACATTGTGCAGGTGGTTCCGTGTACATGTGATGTTGTGCACATGTTGTGTGGGTAGTATTGTGTACAGGTGGTATCGTCAACATGTTGTACATATAGTACTAGTATATATGTGGTATTGTGTGCATGTTGTACATGTTGTGCTAAGGGTATGCGATACTATGTATGTGCATAGTGTAGTCGTAGTATCGCGACGTGCATTTTTTGTGTTGTACTCTCTGTACATATGTGTATATTTATATGTATTATGTTGTATGTGTTGCATGTCGGTGTAGGAATATGTATTGTTATCACTCCCCCCTGCTTCCCAAGGCTAAGAATGGAGTTGAAGGAAGGTAACCACATACCAACCTTTAGCTAAGGTAGCTATCCCTATGACAACCAAAGAGGGCTCTCTAAATGTCACTTTTCAGCCAATGATATGACTGAAATATATTGAAATTAGGCTAGTTATGATGCTCAATAGATTAGGGTTTTTGTTTGTTTGGATTTTTGCTAAATAGGAATGACAGTTAGGAAATTAGGTCTAGGGTTTTGATCAAAATTCAAAGGTTTAGTTGCAAAGGTAAGGGTGAGGCCAGGTAGGTAAGCTAAGAATCATGATTAATTTGTCATTGTGTATAGAGTGAACTTAGAGGGAGTCAAAATGAGAAAATAAACTGAATTCATTCATTAGAAGAACATAGACAATTTCATGAAAAACTTATAGAAAGAAGAGCGTGGAAAGCATGATTTCTGTCAATAAACTAATGAGAATTAGCATAAAAAATCATATATGTTAAATATGAGTAACATAACATTCAACACCATGTTTACATAGAAAAAAAAATGCTGAAAGGCATACCACAAGAGTCTCAACACTATGTTTGCAACATTGTCCTTGATTTCATTGGCAAAAGCTTGTAGAATAGCTCCACTGCAAATAACAACTATCAAAACTCTAAAATGAATTGAGGTGGACTACTTATAGCAAATAGATTTCATTACACATCATAGGGTCGAAATCATATCCAAAAAGGCATCATAATTACATCATATGAGTCACTTCGTAGAATCCAGGGAAGTTAGAAACTTATCCGTGAAATTTAGCTAAGGACTAGGAGTGTGTGTCCCCTTCATTGAATTACATGTTTCCTCATCATAGAGGAAAAAAAAAAAAACTCAAACACATCAAATTCCACCTCATGGGACAACTAGCATCGAATTTCTAGATTTTTCTGGGCATGATAGCTATCTAAGAGGAATCCCATGTAGAAATGTCGCGCCTGTAGCAGAAACATCGCGCTAGTTTTGCAGAAGTGTTACACCATTTCAGGGGTAATTTTTACACACTTAGGTGCATCCAAATGCGAATATGAAAGTTTTTCCAAGTATCCCTATGAGTCTAGTTTCCAGAACACTTTGAATTTTTTGAAAACACCCACAGTAAGGCCTCCAAAAATGGTTTTTCCCAACCTTACCCAGAAGCACCGCGCTTGGTCCAAAACACTGCTGAAGCATAGAAATGAGGTATTTTTTTCCATTTTTCTTCATGTTATAGCATCATTTCTCACCTCGACATGATTCATGATTGCTTTATGGCTTTTGGGCACCCATTCCTACAGACTTGGACAAATTCACTTAAAAACAGTGTAAAATCCCCCATACGCGACTATGCCCGTGTTTTTCCGCGTGTATACGCGAGTCCAACTAGACTTTTCCGCGTATGCCATTAAAATGATTAAAAAATATATAAAAAATCCCTAATTTCGCGCTGGGTTGATGGTTACTCAGGTAGTTCAACCACCCCAGCCTGTGGCCAACTGTTTCCAACTGTTGAAACTACTTGGAGGGACTATAAAAGCCCTCATGTGTATGGCCTAAGGGAGAGAGAGAATTATTGATATTATACTCTATTGGTATTCCCTATCCAAGTCTGATTCCCCGTGCCTCCTGCACTTTCCCAGTTCATTATAGGAAACCCTTGTTTCCTTGAGATACACATCCTTCATTATAGGAAACCCTTGTAGGACCTACGGATAACTTTCTCATTCTACTCTATTTAGTTTTTCTGAACGTGCATGGTTGTGTGAGTCTCTGTTAAGTAGCATGCCCCTGCTCTGTGGAGGTTGTACCCCAACCAACCTCTAGGGTGAGATTTCCCCGAAACACTTCAAGACTAATGCTTTTAATGGAAATCCAAGTCTAGATATGACATTTATGAGAAAATATGCACCTAAACATGTAACAAAAACTTGATTTGCAAGCTTTGAGAGAAAGCGTTGTGCCTCGACACGACGCTTTTGTGGAAACAAATTTTCCATATTTGTGCAAAAATCACCAAAAATACAAAAAATTCTTAGAATTGACCAAAATTTGTTCTATAAAACTTTTGGAGGATGGGCTAAGCATCCACGGATGCCTCAGTAAGGAGGTCTAAGTTTTCCTTCTCCTTAATCTTAATTTCATCCTCTTTAAGCTTTTTCTTCACTTGTTTGAGCTTGATTTGTGAAATTTTGTTCCTGGTGCAATAATGATTGGCCATATGTATCCAGAGGTTATTTTTCCTTTTAGATTTCTTCAGAAGCTTCTCAAGGTTCCCATTGACCATGTCAAGCCAATACTCTCTGTCTTGATTGATTTCATCATGAATTATCTCATCAAAAGTCTACCAACCTGATTTAGAAGCTGCTCATTCTCTCACAAAGTGATATTGAACATCAATGTGCTTTGTATTTGAATGATGAGCAGGGTTCTTAGCCAAGAAAATTGCACTTTGGCTATCACAGTCTATCCTTATAGCTTGTTGTACCAACCCCATACTTGAACACAATCTATACAACCAAACTTCTTCCTTGCTTGCATGAGTGGCTACCATGTATTCGGCCTCTGTATTTGAAAGAGCCACTACAGACTATCTTTTACTCATCCAACTGACTGCACCTCCAAATAGGATAAAAACATACCCACTTGTAGATCTTCTTTGGTCCAAATCTCCAGCCCAGTCTACATCAACAAAACCATGAATGTCCAACACTCTTTCCAATCCCGGTCTTCCCTGGTAGCACAAGACATAATCACTAGTGCCACGTAAATATTTGAAAACCCGCTTCACTGTTGTCCAATGCTCCTTCCCTAGGTTTTATATAAAACTGCTCAATACTCCCACTGCATGTGAAATGTCTGGTCTAGTATAGACCATTGCATACATCAGGCTACCCACTGCACTTGCATATGGAACACGGGACATATCCTCCTCTTCTTCTTGTGTCTTGGGACACTGTTCAGCATACAACTTTACACCTACAGGAATAGGAACATTCACCAGTTTACTATCCTGCATATTGAACCTCTACAATATAGTCTCAACATACTTCCTCTAGTTTAACCAGAGCTTCCTTTTTTCCTGATTTCTCTTAATTTCCATGCCCAAAATATAGTTTGCAGCACCAAGATCCTTCATGTCGAATTTGGAGAATAGTTGGGTCTTCAAATCCTTGATAATTTCTTTGTCATTTCCAATCAACAACATATCATCCACATACAACACCAAATAAATAACATGGTCACCAATTAATTTAAAATAAACACAGTGATCCTCCTTGCTTCTGGTGAAGCCAAGTCCCCATATATAGGTATCAAATTTCTGATACCACATCCTTGGTGACTGTTTTAACCCATAGAGAGACTTCTTTAACCTGCATACTAGTTCTTTCTTCCCATTCACCATAAAGCCTTCAGGTTTTTTCATGTAGATCTCATCTTCCAGATCCCCATGAAGAAATTTTGTCTTCACATCCATCTGTTCTACCTCAAAATCAAATGTAGCAGCAATGGATAAAAGTAATCTAATAGAAGTAACTTTGGAAATAGGAGAAAAAATATCACCAAAATAAATTCCCGGCACCTGGGAATAACCTTTTGCTACCAATCGAGCTTTGTATTTCTCCACATTGCCTTCTACATTCATCTTCTTCTTAAACACCCATTTTCTCCCGATGGGCTTCCTTCCAGCCGACAACTCCACCAGATCCCAGGCCTCATTTTTATACAAGGATGCCATTTCATCAACCATGGCCTCCTTCCAAAGTTTTCCATCCTCTGAATCTACTACCTCCCTAATGATTCTGGGATCATCATCAGTTATATTTAAGGCAAAACTTGAAGAAAAAGTAGATGGACTATACCTTTCTAGTTGCCTTCTTTCCCGAACTGATCTTCTCACAGCTAGAGTTTGTGGCTCTTCCTCTTCTAAGTCTTCTTATATTGTAGAGTCCGATTCATCCTCCTTTAGCTCAAAATATATCTTCTCAGGTTCCTTTGTTAGGACTTCATGTTTAACAAAATCTTTCACCTCTCTAAACACCACATCTCGTTCGTACACAACCTTAATTGTTTATGGGTTCCAAAGCTTGTAACCCTTTAAACCATCCTTATATCCAATAAAGATGCACCTTTCAGATTTATTATCCAACTTGGTCCTTTTCTCATTCCAAACATGTACATATGCATCACATCCAAATACCCTCAGATGTGAAAGAGAGGGTTTCTTACCAGTCCATACCTCATGTGGAGTCTTATCCTCTAACGCTGATGAAGGTGATTTGTTAACTAGGTAAAATGCAGTCTCCACTGCCTCTGCCCAGAATTCTTGTCCTAACCCGGTACCACTGAGCATGCTTATTTCCTTTTCCATCAGTGTTTGGTTCATTCTTTCTGCAACTCCATTTTGCTGAGGTGTGTATGGAGGAGTCTTCTTCTGTGCTATACCACACTTCTTACAAAATTCTTCAAATTCCTTCTTGCAGAACTCCCCACCATTATCTGTCCTTAGCACCTTTATCTTCTTCTCTGTCTGGTTTTCCACCAGAGCCTTAAATTCTTTAAATTTGTCAAAGAATTTAGATTTCTTCCTCGATATAACCATGTACTCCTTGAGAAGTCATCTATGAATGAAACATAGTACACAGACTTACCCAATGATGGAACCGACAAAGGTCCAAACACATCACTGTGCACAAGCTCTAATATCTTGTTCTCCCTCTTAGCACCAGAAGGAAAACTCACCCGATTTTGCTTCCCATATACACAATGTTCATAGAAATCGAAATCCAGAGAGCAATTAGACATACCTTCTACCATACCATTTCCATGTAGTATCTGAAGGCCCTTCTCTCCAATATGTCCAAGCCTTTGATGCCATAGCATGGTCTTTTATCCAAAGACCACTAGGCTTTCCACTCCACCTTCAGGAATCAAAGAACTATTGCACCCATCAATAACAGTGCTACCCTGAAGCTTGTACAGAGTTCCAATCTGAACTCCCCGCATTAATACCAATGCTCCCCGAACCATCTTACAGGTATCTTTCTCGAACACTATTTTTACACCTTCATCATCCATCTTGCTTATAGAAATCAGATTTCTGGCCAATGTAGGAATGTGCAAAACACCAGGAAGTGTTCTAATCCTTCCACCTTGTAGCTTCAACTTGACTTTTCCACGTCCAACGATTCTGGCCTTCCTATCATCCCCTAGGAATACATCACCACCATCATATTTCTCATACTCACAGAACCACTCCCTATGGGGAGTGAAGTGAAGGGATGCACCCGAGTAAATCAGCCATGACTCATGATCTACATGTTTATTTGAAGAATAAGTCAAATACACATCCCCACCTTCATTTGAGGTAGTTTTTGCCTCTGGGGAAGGAGCATCATCAGATCCCTTTCCTTTCTCAGGAGCTTTAGATCTACAGTCCTTTTTGAAGTGCCCTTCCTTTCCACATTTCCAGCACACCTTTACAAAATTTCCATGAGATTTAGATCTCCCTCTATATTTATATCTCCCACTCGAAACCTTATTCTTGTTTCTATTCTGGGACCTTCCTCGTACAGATAAGGCATCTCCATTTTGGCCCTCCATATTTCTCCATTTCATTTCCTCCAACAGCAAGGTTGAGACGATGTCATCAAAATTAAAGGTAGTTGTATTGCTACCTATTACAATAACTAGACTGTCCCACGAATTTGGTAGAGAACACAAAAAACTGATGCACTTATCTTCATCTGAGATTTTAATATCAACAGATGACAGTTGACTTACCACTGTATTGAAGGCATTCAGATGCTTTGTCACTGAGTCTCCTTCCTTCATCCTCAGGTTATACAACTTTTTCCGCAGGAAAAATTTATTCACCAGAGACTTAGATTGGTACAAAGTCCTAAGTTTTTCCCACAAATTCTTCACCGTAGCTTTCCCAGATACATTCAACAATACAGAATCGAAGACAAACATCCATATTGTGCTCTTCGCCTTCCGATCTAACTTCTTCCAGTCTTCATCTGACATCGTCGTTGGTTTAGTACTTGGATCTACCACGATCCATTGATCTTTATCGACCAACATGTCCTCCATCTTGAGCTTCCACAACTCAAAACTCTGACCATTAAATTTCTCTATCTCTATCTTCCTGCCGCTCGCCATATTCTTTCATTGCAAGAATCGATCCCGCAGATCTCCCATTGAACAGGGTCTACCTTAGGCTCGAGCAAGAAACCCTCAGCAGCAAAGGCATCCCCTTGAAGCCGAAACAACTCCGATACCAAATGTAGGTTTTAACCCTGTACAAAAATTATCTACAAACGTATCCTAAAACAGAAAACAAACAATAGCGAGAGCATAAAACATAACACAGATAAACACAGAGATTTTCCCCTGGATCCAAAATCGGGACGACCAGCTTGATTTTTCATTATATTCCTTTTAGTGTTACAACACATATATATACATGCCGAAGCATACATAAACCCTAATCCATTAACCCTGGATTAGAACATAACCGTAGTTCCCTTGACCGGATCTACAAAACACCAGGGACCGAAAAACCATCGTCCCCCAAAACCATGTGCAAACTCATGCACAAAACCATGGGTGGGTCTGCCTATGAGTGGGTCTGCACACCCAAAAAAAAATTTGACGGGGCGCTGCCCCGGTCCCCGACAGGGGGGCTGTCGCCACCCCTGTTGTGCCTGATGCAACGTACATCACGTGGGGCTAGTCGTGGAAAGAATATAACACATACCCAACAGCCAATACACCTCTGATGGCCTTGGGAGAAAAAAACCATTCTATTTCCTTTCTCATAGGTTTGAGTGATCTCAAACCTAGGTGCTTTTGAAACTTGAGCCCGCCTTCTAGAAGAGCCAACCTCCTTTGGATGTACTGATGTTGTGGTATGAACAATGGGTGGACTAGTAGCAAGAGTTGATGCTAATTTCTCCATGAAAACTTCCCAGGTCATTTTGTTTGTTGAAATATGGCGCATAACAATCATATTTACCAAACCATGGTGAAATAGGTTGGGATGAGGATTTCTACCTTTCTTTGTACTTTTTCTGCCATCTTGACCAAACTCCTGAATAGATAATTTGACAAATTGAGAGATTTGGTAGCTGTAAAGTGCATTAGCAACCTGACATGGTATTGGTACAATCTTGAAAACCTTCCCTCACATGTTAAATAATTCATAATGAGCTTCATTAATGGGGTATACTTATCAAGTAAATTCCTAAAAGGGAAAACATGTTCAGTTTCATCTATGCAATGAGGTTTTAGGAACATTGGGAGGTTTTCAAGGTCCAATTCCATGCCCCTGAACTATAATTCTCCTTCAATTGGAATCCATGTTGCTAAAGTGATGGCCTCTGATGATAGAGTCAATTCAATGCCTAAAATGGTGGCCTTGTCTGTGCTGAAGTTGGTGTAAAAAAGGGTAGTCAATGGGCCATGAAATCCTACCTCCATGGTCTTCTCACAAAATATTAGACATCCAGTGTTTTCAAAACATTTGTTGGCATAGGGGGAGGCATTAATTTCTTGTAATGTGGATGCCTCAAATCTAAAGTGCTGGCCTCCCTTGTGAGCTTTCTTCTCACCCTCCATATTATTTTTGAATGGGATTAAGCCCTCCTAGATAAAATGAGTGAGTAGGGATGGTGGATTTGGGAAAAAAGGGGATATGGACAGGGTAGGTATAGGGGTTGTGATGAGGTATAAGAAGGTTGAGGAAAATTCCCCAAAAAATGAGGCAATAGGGTAATGTGTTAGCTTGAGGATACATGTCGAATTAGTTGAAATGGGTATGAAGAGATGGGTCAAAATAGGAAAAGACAGAGATTTTCCAGTTTTATTGTGGAAATGTAGTGAGGACTTAGGGTTTTGATGGAAGAAGGGTAAAGGGGGCTGTGAGTAATGGGAGGTGTTGTGGTAGGGGTTTTAAAGGATAAATAAAGATTTACATTGTAAGTAAAAGGGTCTCCAATGGCTAAACCAATCAAGGAAGGAGAAACCCTAAAACATAGGAGATAAAAACCCTAATGATGAAAAACACTCATACAATCATGAATTGACTTGAAGAACGCTTTGGAAGTGTCCATTTACTGGTTTTGGAGGTCACAGGAGGTTTGCACAGTTGTTTTGAAGCTTTGATAGTCGATTTGAAGAGTGAAAAGGAAAAATGTAGCAGTCTTTGCAAAAGAGTAGTGCTGACCCAAAAAATTACCGCTAATAACCAGAAGCGTCGTGTTGCCTCAGAAATGTTGTGCAACTCCTTCAGAAATATCACAGAGCCTCCATAAGCGTAGCAGATTGGATTTTCTTGCAATTTTTTTCTGTTTTCTTCCACCTTTGGCAATGATAAGGTCCTTTAAAGGTAAGAGAGACACTTTATCGAGCAAGGGAAGAAAAAATGAGTGAAATTATAAATCACTTTTTCCCTTTTATAACATCAATAAAAACACTTTTTTTTTCATTTAGTGAAAACATGACTTTTTTTAAGGAACACTTTGCTTTTTGAATAATTTGACAATGAAACAAGCTTTTGAAAGAAGAAAAATTGTCTCTTTTTTACTTTCCTACCTAAGCTAACTCCCTTTTAAAGATGACTTTGTATGATGGAAATGAATGACCCTTCTTTCACCTTTTTTATGACATATTTTTGACTTTTATGGTGGCGAAATGAATGACATCTAGACACTGACCTAGGTGAAAACATGGCAACTTGACCCGAGACTCTAGATGAAAATGAAGGACATGACCCATGAAATGACAATAACCATGACCAAACTGAAGGGAGAAGCTTTTAAAGACCTATACATATCCAACGATCCATTAGGGGAATTTTGAGGTCTAAAATGGGCCTCCTAAGTAAATTATAAAATAATAGTGGAAATAAGAAAATAAGATTTGATTACATCATCAAATTTTAGATGGAAAAAAGAAAAAACTACTTTTTCAACTTATATCCCAAAGTTTTTACTCAAATTTTGAGCAGGAGTACTCGTTGGATTAATTCCTCATCTGAGTACCCATGTTGCATAGTTTCGATGGGTCCCACTACACGAAAAATGAGAAATACATGAAAAACGTGATTGTAATCACATTTTTTATGTATTTCTAATTTTTCGTGTAGTAGGGTCCATCAAAATTATGCAACATGGGTACTCCTTGGATGAGGAATTAAATTTTTCATCCAATGAGTACTCTCGGTCGAAATTTGAGTTAAAAAATTGGGAGATAAGTTGAAAATACGAGTTGAAAAAGTAGTTTTATTATTTTATTAATTTTTAATCTTTTTACACTTTTACTTAAAAAATGGTGAATCATCCCCCAAGGTTGACATCATCATCTTGAATACTATTGGTTCTTATAAATTTATTTTTGTTGTACACTTAGGAGGCCCATTTTAGACCTCAAATTTCCCCTAATGAAAATTTTATTTGAAAATTGACTTGGAATGTAAAATTTTGACCTAGAACAGCTACTAGACAAATTTGAAAGAGTACATATTGATCACTAAATATTGGACACTAACATTGGCTCCAATTGGGGATGGAATCTCCTTTAGGAGGTGTCAAGAACACCATAGATCAGGTAGCCTTATCCATTGGGCGATGGAGTCAAAACTAGAAACTAAAACAACTTTGACAAACTAAAAAATGACTCGAAAACTGATTGAACTTTTTGAAATATTTTGAAAGAAAAAAATTAGATGATTATAGAAGCCTCATGGCCTTCTCCTCGGGCTTCAAACTTCTACAACAACTCCTTATTCTTGACAGCAAATAAAAGTGATATTTACTATGAAATTGAGCTTTTTTTTTCTTCAAACTTAGGTAAGGTAGCGTTTGAGGAACCTACCATTCACTGGTCCTCCTAGAATTTCTTGCCCATCAAGATCTTATAAAAAGAATGTCTTATTATCTATGCAAGTTGTGATCTTGTATGGAACTTTCCATAGATTATCAAACTTACCATGCTTACCTTTGTCTTCATCCCGGGCATCCCACCGAAGGACAACATCTCCTACCTTGAAATCATCAGCTTTGGTCTTCTTGTTATACACTTTTTTTATTTTCTCCTAAAGTTTTGAAGTATGATTGAAGAATTCTTCTCTTGTCTGTTGTAAATCAATCATTTGAATTATTTGTTGCTGGATATCATTTGGTTCACTGTCGATCTCTTGCAGAATTTTCATCACTGGGATAGCTAAATAAGTGGGAAATATTGTGTCAACACCATACACAAGATGAAAAGGCGATAAGTTATTTGATCTCTTCGTGCTAACTCTATCCACCCATAGAGCATTTATGAGCTTCTTGTGACAAGTTATCTTGTTCTCTTGTAGCAGCTTCTTAATTATATTCACCAATGATTTGTTTGACGATTCAACCAACTCGTTGGCTTGAGGATAATATGTTGTAGAATGACCAAGTATTATGTGATATTTATCACAAAATTCAATCATTTTCTTAGACTTAAAGGCGGTTGCATTGTCAGTAATAATTTTATGTGGGAGGCTAAAACAAGACAAGATATTTCTTTCCAAAAATTGAATGATGATAGTATATGTAGCTTTCCTCATCATAATGGATTCAATCCACTTTGTGAAGTAATAAGTGGCAGTGAGTATTCATTTATGCTGAGCTGATGAAAGAGGATGGATCTCGCCAATAAAATCAAGACCCCACTACTGGAAAGGTGCTTGAATTGCGATGGATTTTAAGGGTACCGACACAAGCATTATTTTTCCTTATAAAATTTGGCATTCATCACAGCTCATGATAGTCTTATGCACATCTAAAAATAAAATTGGCCAATAGAAGCCAGCCCACAAAATCTTATTTGCTGTAGTCTTCCAGAAAATATGACCACCACAATCACCTTTATGAAATTGATTCATTACTTTTTCAACTTCTCCTTCTACCAGGAAATTAAAAAAAAAATCCACCTGGATCTTTCCAATACAAATCATTTTTAAAGATGCAACACTTAAGAGCCCTCAACTTCAAAGATCTAGATTTACTACTACGGAAGTCGGGAGGAGGATTCAGGTGTTTCAAAACATAAACAATATCAACGTACCATCATAATGAAATAAATATTTCAGATACCTGAGGTAATGAATCAACCTCATTCTCTTCAGATAATGTAGCAATAAAATTGATGTCTAAAGCATGGAGATTGGAGTCCGCCATAATATTTTCCAAGCCTTGTCCCTTGATATGTTTTGTAGGCTTTATCTCTAAGTCATACTCCAACATAGCAACAATCCATTTGCCACACCAATCTTGAGGATAATTCTGTGTAAGCACATCTTTGACAGCAATGTTTGGAACATATGCAATCACATGAGAATGAATAATATAGACTCGAAAGTCCTTTAATTATTTAACTAGTGCCAAGGCCTATTTTTCAATGATATTGGACTTCAAGGCTACATCTCTAATGTTTCTATTGAAGAAAGCAATGGGTTGTTCTGTTTTTTTATTTTTCTTGTGCATGAGGATAACAGCTAGAGTATGCTTCAAAGCAAAGGAAAAAATGATGAAACCAAGTGTGTAATCTGGACTAATATGAATAGGAGCATGATATAAAGAAAAATTTACTTGATTGAAATACGTCTTTGGCTCCTGAGACCATTTTACTTCACTATCTTTCTTCAGCATGTCAGTAATTTTCTAAGTTTTCAGTAATATTGGGAACAAACCTTCTAAGAAAATTGATTTTACCATTGAATGAATGAATCTCCTTCTTTCTTCTAGGATATTCCAAGCTCTGAATCACTTCAAGTCTTGAAGGATATATTCAGATGTTGCCTTTTGAAATGATGTGGCCCAACAATTTTCCTTCCTCCATAGCAAACAAACTCTTTTTAGGATTCAGCGATATGCCAAATTTCCTACATCTCTGAAAATTGTTTTAAAGTGCTGCAAATTTTGCTCATATATCTTGGAAAAAATAGTGATATCATCAAGATATATGACCAAGAAGACACCCTTTTCATTAGTGAAGGAAATTTCCATAGCACACTAAAAATTCGATCCTGCATTTTTCAATCCAAAGGGCATTTTGGCATACATAAAGGTACCACATGGTGTTGTAAAGGTTTTCGTTTGCTGATCATCTGGATGGCCTAAAATCTGATTATTCCCAGAGTATCCATCCAGCAATGAAATTTTAGAAGATCCAATACCCTTTGCAGAATATGGTCCATTTTTGGCAGTGGGTAATTGTATTTTAGTGACACTTTATTCATATTTCTGAAATCTATACAAAAGAGAATTTCTTCGACCTTATTCCTTACTGGCACTAAGTTATACATCCAATTTGATAAGTGAAGTGGAACTATAATACTAGCAATAAACAACCTATTGACCTCTTTTCGAATGGAGGACAGCAGCTTGGGATTCATTCTCCTCAATTTCTGGCAGAAAGGCTTCTGATCCAGTTTCAAAGGAATAGTATGTTGAATTATACTCTTATCATAAATTTTCAGATCAAAATACTCCCATGCAAAAACATCAGTAAAATAAGACATGAGCGCTGCATATTTACCTTTCATCTTTGGGCTCAAGTATTTTGAAATCTTGACTATCTTGGGTTTTCAGGAGTGCCAAGATTAATATCCTCCACTCCTTCTGTTGGCAGCATGGTTGGTTTGCGTGCAACATCGTCTTGGTAAAAAATCACATCTGAAGGCACAATACCTCTAGGAATAGAGTTGTATTTCAGCTAAAGTACGTTAATTTCTGTTGCATGCAATTCTTGGTCATTTTCATAAAATTCGTCATCCATTTGTAAATTCCCAAATTCCTCTTCTGTTTGCAAGAATTTGCCGACATGTTTGTCATCTTGAAAGACCTGCCAATATTAAACATTATCCATAACAACAGGGTGATCTTTTATGGTTATCTCATACTTCTTATTGGGAGACAATGGAATTTTAAACATGTTGGCTGAAGTGGCAAGAGAATCAGCAATAACATTGTTGTCCCTTTAGATCACTGACAAAGTATACTCGGCGAAGGTATTGAGGATATATAATACTGCATTTCGTTAAGCTCGCATCCTAGGATGTTTATCCTGGTATTCCCATTTGACTTGTTTTATTACCAATTCAGAGTCGCCATACACAAAAAAAAAAATTGGCACCTAATTTCTTGAGAATTTTCAAGGTTTCTATCAAAGCCTCATACTCTGATTCATTATTCGAAAAATCGAATGCTAACTTGTAAGAGGACATTAAAAAATTAGGAGGAATGTTAAGAGACTGATTTATAGGGTTGTGAATCCACACTCTAATTCCAGTCCCTTCCTTACCCAATGCTCCATCGAAGTCCATGGTCCACAAACCACTTTCTTCATTGGGATGCTGCAAATCAGATGATTGAACTTTACTTGCTGCTTGAGAAAGGTTTGTTGTACCAAAAATTTCTATGTATTTCACTATTTCATCTCTTTTTTGGGTTGATTTTCTTGGTTTCAAACTACTTGGCATCTTTTCCTGATTTTCTATATTTGCAATTTCTAAAACATAATTTGAAAAATAAAAAATTTATGCCTCTTCTTTAATCAAAATTTCTAAATATTCTAAACATTGATCATTGAATAAGATAAAAGATTCTATATCCATGTGAACATCTTGTATGGGGTGATTATTAGGCTTTTATCTGCTACTGATCATGTACTTCATTTTACTTTCCCAGTACAATTTTCTGAGTTGCCCAAAGACCGGTATGGTAGCATATGAAAAATTGAGCTGCAAGGTACCTCTAAGTTTCACTCCCTGTGACCGAGAGAGAAACATTCCATATCTGGGAGGGATATTAGCCACAACAACATCCATGAGGACATTCTTGGCTGGGATTTTCTCTAAAGACACTACTAGATCTTTAATGAGGCCAAGGCATTTCACTCTGCCCGAATCAAATGAATAAAGGTCATGGTAAGGTCTTGTGATATCTAGGCATAATATTTCCATGATGGCTTTGGGCATAAGGTTATGAGACACTCCGGAATCAGGCATGGCATTATGGAGGATAAAATAGTGGATTATGAGGCGAAGATAGAATGGAGGGACCTCACTATCTTCTAAATCACCATCAACAGGAGGACCAAATAAAAGTTTCGGGTGATCATCACTTACATTAAACATATCAAACATCTAATCTACCCTAAGAAACTTGGCTACTTGAAACTTATATTGGTCATTATTGACTATTTCAGTTAAAGGAATGGAGACTTTGAGTTTAGAGATTTCATTTTTAAGACTAAAAAGGGTAGAATGTTTTTCTACCTTTGGATGATGCATCTTTCTTCTCTAGCTGATATTTGTGAGGAATTTCCTTATTCTATCCTCCATCTTGGCCTTGTTTACCTTTTTTATGACTGCTGATAGAAACCTCATTTCCCTTTGCAGGACTAAGAACATTAGTTCCCTTGTCTTTTCTTTGATTTGAAGTAGTCGTTTCTTTATGAAAAGTATCGGTTTGAGAATTCTATTTTTTCTTATTGGAGGTTATAGGAACATTCCTAATCCTCAAACCATATTTCCTTTGTACTTGAGTAAGGGCGTTTTGATATCCCCTATGGTAATATTTTTTCCATACTGATAGAATATCATCATTTGAAAAGACATATTTCTGATCATTTGGTGCATGAATTTCTGTAGAAAACTGATCTTCTTCAGTGAGGAAAATAGACTGTTGATTTTCCTCAAATAAATGATTCTCGCCATAAATATCTTCTTCATCTTCTTCATCAGGGCCTTCTGTGTAGTTTTCCTGAAATGGAGTGTGAATTTTCTGCTGACTTTGTGGATCCTGACCCCTCTGTTCCCTTTGCTTGATCCTGTATTGAGGCTGCTTATTTTGACCCTTGAAATTTGGATTTCTAAAGGAGGGTTCAACTTTTCTATAAGTGATGGACATTTTTTCCATCATCTTCTCCATGGTTTTGATCAAGGTGTCAAGCTTGCCTTTGGATGAAGTAGATGTTTCTTCCTTGATAGTCACCCTTTTCAGTGTCTTTATTTTTGACTTTTTGATAATCAGGTTCACTTCCACACTCACTGCATTTCTCTGCATTTCTTCAAGGGTTGATGGATTTCTTTCGCTCAGCTGGTAAGCCTATTAGGTCCCTATATTACTAGTATAGTCCCTTATTGTTGTTAGTGTAACCCCCTTATTGTTATTATTGTACCCTTGTAACCCCCATTTTTTTATTATCGTGCCCTTAAATTATTATTGTTAGGTTGGCTAGGATTACATTGTGGCCCACTAGGATTACATTATGGCCCCATGGACTCCTATATATAGAAGGAGGTTTTGTAAATTGTATCACCCAAGAATTGTTCATTTATGTAATGTATTGGAGGTTTCCCCCTCGAAGTGGCTCATTTCTAAGGCGTTGATATCTCTTTTCTTCTCTTTTTGGAGCTGGTTACTCAACATTTGGTATCAGAGCTTTGGAATCTAGGGTTTTGTCGCTTCTCCAAAATGTGTCATCGTGGAATTTTCGCTATAACATTTTTCTACGAAAGTTCAGAATCTGAAATTTGTAGAGTGTGAAGCTGACATCCTGAGGAACATCTTTGCAAAATTTTAGAGCTTTTTTCGCAATATTTTTGGAGATATGATCTGTGGAAGTTAGGTCTTTTTGGAGGCTCCTGAATTTCACTTAAAAATGTCATCGCGGAATTTTTGCTATAAATTTTTTTCTACGAAGGTTCAGAAGCTAAAATTTTCAAAGTGTGAAGCTAAAATCCTCAGGAACATCATTGCAAAATTTCCCAGATTGGTTCGCAATATTTTCGGAGATATGATCTATGGAAGTTAGGTCTTTTTCACACTCCTAAATTTCATCTCAAAGAGGTGATCGTGGGAAAATATTCATAAATATCTCTCTGAGCATCAGATTGGAATTTTTTAGAAAGTCACTGGAAGTACATGTTAGCCTATGAAATTTTTGACGAGCAAAACAGGGGGCTAAATTGTTGTTGAGCCTTCAAGGAATGCATTTCCCTTGAAAACACATCATCCTTGAAGTCTCCTTGTGCCTTTGTCCTTTGATAAAATCCCCTCTGCTGATTCCCATTATAAAACCTCTCTGTTTGTGAAGAAATGCCCAAAGCCCCCTTTCCCTCTTATCTCCACCCCCACTTAGCTTCTATTTTGTTTCCCCTTCTATTTCCCTTTTTACCTTCTCAAATCCCCTTTATATCCTTCCCCTACTCTTTGTTGGCCGTATTCACCCTTATTCCCTCTATCGTTACTCTTCCTTGGCCTTGAAATGCATTAAAATGGGCCAAAACCCTCTTCCCACTTTATAATAGGGCTCAGCCCCTTTCCGCCAGCCCTTTAGCTATTGTTCCCATGTAACCGAGCGCTATGACTGAGCGCTACTCCTTAAGGCGCCCATCGCAAATCACAGATCGCATTTTTGTGTGTTGTGTTTGTTAGATCCATCGCAAATATTTCAGATAAGTATTCGATCGTCGCAACATTTGCGTATGCGATCACCCATCGCATTTCCGCTCCGTCGCACTTTCCACTTTGCGATATGCGCTCATCCTGCCATGTCCATCGCAAGCGCAAAGCGCAAATCTTCGCTAGTGTCACTTCTTCCATCGCATTTTCTCCACCTTTTCGATTTGCGATCCGTACCCCTGGGTCCCACCCCCACGGCTTCGCTCCATTGTTTTCCGTCATTTCCTTTGTATTTCGACCCAACGCTAAAATTTGGGTGTTACACCGTGCGTTCATTTCTCCGCTCGCCGTCTCCGCCGTTCCCATCGTTTCTCTATCGCTCCACCATCCTCCACCTCCACAAAGATTTCTCCACCACCTCTCGGTTTATAATATGTTTATTTTACAAGCCAACATAGAGATGGGTTGGCCGCACGCGCTCATTGTATGAAATTCAAAGGGGGGTTGGTGCCTGTTATTAATGAAATTAAATGTTTTACCCTGTATTCAAAGGACCAGGGCGCAGTTGAAGACTAATGCACACACAACAAGTCTTATCTGTGTGTATTCCAGCAGAGCATTTTCTCTAGGACAGATATCTACCTACAGCGCCCCTCATATCTCCTCGAGCCCTGAAACGATTGATTATACTGACAGAGCTTTTAAAGACTGTCTAAACAGAAGTGATGGAGGTATGGAGAGTCTTGCAGTTTCCCTATCCATGTCATTCATTCCAGAGGGCTGCACAAAGTCCCAGACCATCATAATGACTTCAAGAACATATCAAAGGTCGATCTTGGCCTGACAGAGTCTCCTAGAGCAGATTACAAAGTACACAAGCAATGCCGCAGAAAGCCATTAAGTGGTATGGGCGTGAACACTTCTGCCTTACTGTCTTAATGAGACTCATTTATTTGTTTATCTACTACTGTTTCTTCCGCTTCTCCTATAAGAAATCCCCGAGAACATAATGTAAAGGTTGTTGTTCAGTTGTTGGGCATTTTCTGTTAGAGGGATTCATTCTTGACTGTTAGAACAGTCTTGGGAGGGAGTAGCAGAGTAGCATTGTGTAATAGGCTGGGAGGAAAGTCTGGTTTGTATCAGCCATTGAGCTCAAATGTACATGACTGGTTTTGCATTATTAATCAAGCATATTTCATAGGATCCTGGTCTATTACTACTGGTGATGCTTCCTCACTTTGTTATTACATTTTCATACTGTTCCATGTTCTTCTGGTAGGCAACAAAAGTATAACATAGGATTCACCCTTGTTTGGTGCCCTATGTTTCCTCCTCTCCCTACCTTTATGTTTTCTGCTTTATGTGCTATCTGAGAATTGTTTTCAGTTGATTTAACCAGTGTAGTGGATGATATTGCCTACTCTCTGATGTATGAATTAAATGGATCAGTTCTTAGATTTTTTTGTTGGGTTTAAGCTGGAAGGTTTGGGAACAATGGGGATGAGTGTTAGCCCTCTCCACTAGGATCCTTGCACGACCAGCCGGCCCTTCTAAGATCCCTCTTGTTAAACTTATCTCTGTTTGTCCCTTGGAGTTTCTAAAGCAGACCTGGAGTTAAATGACCTCTGGTCTGATCTATAAGCAGCCCCTATGTCCCCCTTTGAGAGTTGCCTTAGAGTATGTCCAAGCATGTCTGGAGTCAAATGACCTCTGACCTGATCTATAGACAGAAATTGGGTGGTTCTCCTTCTTTCACGTTCCTTCCTTAATGTTCCACCCCACCATCTAATCTAAAAGATCCTTTGGTATTAGATGACTTGCCCTTTTAAAGCCTTGGCTAGTGGATGCAAGTAATTTCCTTTCATGACTCCATGGCCCAATGGATGGCACGGTCTTGGCCTATCCTCTTTGCTGAAGCCTCCTGCTGTTCTGTTCCTTTCTTCCCATTGCTTTCCCAGTCTGTGATCTCCTAACCAACCCAGCAACCCTTCAACCAAATCATTTTAAAACCCCCCTCCGTGCTTCATAACTAGCTTCATTATATCGATTCGAGCTTCAAAAAGATATATCATCTCTGTTCCTTCTTGGAGAGATCCCTCTCCGGGTCTAGGAGGGCTAGATCCTAGGGCCCCAAAGTGGTTTGATGTTGTCCCATCTTTTGGTATTTCCAAATCTTCCGAAACATAGGAACCCCAACATTACACAACCTATATTTTCCTGTCTATAAATTTTAGAGCCAAAGGAGAAAAAATGACACGTTGCAAGTTGTACAAGTTCGCTCCACTGAACCAATCCATAATTAGGTCATTGTAAGAGGTTTGGAATTATGTAAAAAATTCCTAGAAGTACACAACCTGTAGTTTCCTATCTATAAATTTTAGAGCCAAAGGAGAAAACAATGACATGTGGCAAGTTGTACAAGTTCACTCCAATGAACCAGTCCATAATTAGGTCATTATAGGAGGTTGGAAATAACTTTGCCTTGAAGAATCCAAATCAAGTCAGATCTGTGGCATTTGAAAGAAGCTTTAGAGGAATACTACAGGGCCAAATTTTAGATATTGAGGATATGCAAGTATAGAGATAATTCAATTTCAATATCGAGCTCCTGAAAAGCAAGAAAAAGGTGTGTATTAGTTTTCAAATTGCATAAGTCTTGTTTGAATAATCAAGTTGAATTGATTCCAAGGGCATATTTTAGAATAGATATCAGTATTGGATTCTAAAATGGCCCCTAAAAATAATTCAATGCCCATCAAGCCTTTAGAAGGCTCTACTATGACTCATGAAGACGAAGAATGGCAACATGACATATCAAAATTACAAGAGCAAGTGCAACAAAATTTCTTCACAAAGAGATAAAAACAATGTGGAAGTGGTAGAAAGAAATGGAAACTAAGATGGATACATTTATACTTCCAGAATCCCAATGATTGTCCCAAGAATGGTATGGAAGTCACAAGAGGAATATACATTTGATGACATGGAAGGTTTGACAAAGTTGATACAAGAAATTTTTCCTAATGGAGAAAAGATAGTACAGTAAACTCATGATGAGAAAAAAATAAATGTTAATCATGATTTTATAAACTCTAATGTTGGATGGAAGAACCACCATATTCCAAACATGGATATGAGGAATTTTCATGGCAAGGATCCCGTAACATGGATACCACAGATGGAGCAATATTTTGATCTAAATAATGTGCAAAACACACAAAAGGTTCGCATTGCAACTTTACATTTAGAACAAAATACATTTGTATGGTATCGATGGCTTTTCTCTCATAAAAAAATAGTCACTTAGTCAATTTTTACGGAGGAAATGATAACACATTATGAGGATACAAAGAGCAACACCTTCTTTAGCCAATTGATAAATCTCAAACAAAAGTGAACAAGTAAACACATCAGGACTTCCAAAAATCGAATATAAGGGTAAATCGATATTCCGCAGGAAATTATTAAGGATTGATCTCTTCATAGGCACTTTAAAGGATAACATCCAACATGAAGTTCGCATTTTGGAACCTGATTCATTGGAGAAGGCATTCAGGTTGGCAAGAAAAGTTGAAAGTAAAATTATGGCAATAAGGAAGCCTACTACTCAATTCTATAAAGAAGGAAGTGTTGCTACGCCTAGATTTCCACAACCTACGAGGTTGACACCACAACAATTGGAAGAAAAAATAGAAAAAGGGCTTTGCTACAGTTGTGAAAAAAAATACACTAAAGGTCATAAGTGTGCTGAGAAGAAATTATTTACATAGATTGTGAAGAGGAAGAAGAAAATGAACAAGAAGAGGATATACACCAGGAACCAACCCTAGAAGAGGAGGAAATGAATCCGACCATATCGTGTAAATACTAGTAGGAATTACCACCCCTCAAACTCTCAAGATAGAAGGACATATCAAGAAGAAAAAGGTAATAGTGTTGATTGATTCGGGTAGTACCCATAATTTTATTCATTGTAAGGTAGCCAAGGAATTGAATTGTTTCCTATACCCAGCACCAGAATGTCAAGTTATGGTTGCAAATGGAGGAACTATAAATTTCTCTGGAAAATTACATAATATGTATTGAATATGTATTGAATAGTCCAATGCTTTCCATTCCAATGGGAGGTGCTGATGTTGTTCTAGGAGTACAATGGTTAGAATCTTTGGGGACGGTTGCTTTTAATTTTCAAGAAATTTTCTTGAAATTTTTTTCATAAGGAAAGGAAGTCAAATTATGAGGTATCACAAGGAAGCCAGGAAAAATAATGAGCTCTAATGTCATGACAAAGCTTCCAAGGAAAGAACAATGAGGCGTAATTTCACAATTATCCTCACTAGAAGTTCCAACATCAAAATCATCTATTTCTGTAGATCTCCAAAAAGTCTTGGATAATTATTCCAAGGTGTTTGAAACTCCCAAAGGACTCCCACCTATTCATGATCATGATCATGCTATTCATTTGATTTTGGGAAGTGTTCCTCCAAACATCAGGCCTTATAGATATCCTTATTTCCAAAAGAGTGAAATTGAATGTATGATTGCATAAATGTTAAAGGTTGGTATAATTCAACCTAGTCAAAGTTCTTTCTCTGCTGCAGAAGTATTGGTGCACAAGAAGCATCGATCATGTAGGATGTCTCTAGATTATAGGGAGCTCAATAAGCTCACTATTAAAGATAAATTTACCATTCTTGTGATTGATGAATTATTGGATTAATTACATGGAGCAAGTTATTTTACCAAGTTGGATCTTCGTTCAGGATATCATCAAATTAGAATGAAGCCTGAAGATATTACGAAAACAACATTTCGAACTCACGAGGGTCATTATGAGTTTTTGGTCATGCCTTTTGGCCTTACCAATGCACCTTCTACATTTCAAGGGTTGATGAATTCCATTTTTTAAAACCTTCCTTAGAAAATTTGTGCTAGTATTTTTTGATGATATATTAATCTACAACCGGCCTTTGGAAGGATCATGTTCAACATGTTGACAGTGGTGCTCAAACTATTGCGTAGGAACAATTATATGCAAAAAAATCCAAATGTTTCTTTGGAGTAAAAGAGGTGGAATATCTGGGTCATATTGTATCTCATGAGGGTGTTAAAGTAGACCCTAACAAAATTAAATCCATTAAGGAATGGAAATTCCCCACAACCATAAAGAAGTTGCGAGGATTTCTTGGGTTAACAAGGTATTATCACAAGTTTGTTAAGAATTATGGGAGAATAGCAGCACCTCTAACAACACTATTGAAGAAAGATGTGTTTTAATGGACTCCTGAAGCAACTAAGGCCTTTGAAAATCTTAAAGACGCAATGTGCCTAGCACCGGTCTTAGCTACGCCAGGTGATCTGAAATTGTGAGAACAAATAATTTCTCATACAGAGATTGACTGTAGGGGCATTCACTGGATATTTCACCTTTACTAGAAAGGATGAATCCGAAGGCTACCTGGCCCTTCTACAGACTTTGCCTAAAGAAATAAAATGTAATCACAAAGATCCGATCAATGAAAGTATTTGTTTTAACTGCAAAGTATTCATTGATCCAACTTTAATGTGTGAATAGACAAGTATACATGTTCTACAAATGAAGTGTAGTGGTTTGAAGCTGAACTGATAAGTTTTGTTCACTGTTTAAACCAGCTTGGGAAAAGTTTGCTTATAAAAATTTACTGTTTAAAAGAGCAGAATCTGAAAATATGCAGCAAAATTATACAGTATGACAACAAATAATTGTTTAAGCAGTTCACCCCTCTCTTGGGCTACCTCCGCTGGATCCAAAAGCCTCTAATTAGGCTTTTTCTCCTTTGATTAAATGCTCAAAATGTGAATACAACTGTATAGAAGCCTCAAATGGCAAAATACACTGCAAAAATAGATTCAGAAGGCCCAAATCAGTCTAAAATGACTAAAAATTCACCTCCATTGGATGAAGGTAGTCCAAAACAGCTCTTCTTCCCTTAGGCCCTGGTGGATCCACGACCAAAAATTCTGGTAAATTCTCTGTTAAAGAGCCCTGATGGCTCTGCAGACACTTCCAACAGATTCAGAATGATGTCTACACCCAGAATCAAAAAACAATTCGTATCAAAAGGCCCCTCCTAGCCAAAGTTATGCCACATTTACTCCAACTTCCAGTTGGCCTAAAAAAACTCCAGTTAAATCTGGAGAAACTCTAGGTAACCCCGAAAAAATAGGGGCGGCGCTAAAATTTAGAGGTCCGCCGAAATCACTGCCAGTTGTGGGAGCTAATGAATAGGAACGTGGAGTCATATGACCGCACCCGATGGAGAATTGGTTTAATAACTTGAGTTATATGTGGAATGTAATAATGTTTAAACCATACCATAAACGGTTTATTAAATAAACTCCGCACCATATGTATTAACCGGTTACAAACAAAAGCTTTTTTTTTTAAAACTCCACTCCAACACGTGCTTTAAACCCACGTGCTGTTACATCCACAACATACGTTGCCACGTTAACACTTAACTTTTAAACTTTGCACGTTCCATATTTTTGAACCATACGTTGGGTGCCTTTAATGAATAACCCAAACTTTATGTTTGTGGGTTTTAAACCGTTTCATATTTCGAATTTATTTTAACATATAGTATGGTTTAGTAATTAGATTTTTAATAAGTTTAATTTAAAGTTTTTTTTTTAAATTAATTAAAACATATAATTAATAATATAATATATGATTTAATAAAAAACCATATAAAATATTAAAACTATATAATTTAATTAATTTATTAAACCTTAATAAAAATAAAATTATTCCATTACAATATATTAAAAAATTTTCTTTCAAAATTGAAAGTTATTGGGCAAATTCAAACTGCAATATCTCCTCCATACGACAACGGATTTGAGTGCCGTTTGCGGCATTGGGATCGTATTGACGAGCTCTTTCCTGTCGATCTAGTTCAGATCAATTCTAAGCAACTTCATTTTTGAGCATTTTTCTTCAAGAGACTTGATCTCTTGATCACCAGGCTTCACAAAACCTTTATTGTGGAATGTGATGCCTCGGGAAATGGAATTGGTGCTATTTTAATGCAAGAAGGAAGAACCATTGCTTTTGAAAGTCGTCTAATCAAAGGAAATTATTTACAGAAACCTATTTATGAGAAGGAAATGTTAGCAATATTGCATGCACTAAAGAAATGGCGAACTTACCTAATGGGAAGACACTTCAAGGTAAAAATTGATCATGATAGTCTTAAACACTTTTTGGAACAAATACTATCTTTAGAAGAGCAACAAAAATGGGTCACAAAGATGTTGGGTTATGACTTTGAAATAATCTACAAAAAAGGGAAGCTAAATTTTGTTGCAGATGCACTCTCAAGAAAGATTGAAGAGAAGCATTGCTTTGTGCCATTTCTATTATCCAACCAGATTGGATAACCAAAGCAAGAGATGAATAGAAGAAGGATGAAGAAGTGTGGACACTCATTCAAAAGTTGCAGCAAGATCCTAGTACATCTAATACATTTAGTTGGAAAAATGATTCCTTATGGTACAAATATCACTTCTATCTTTGTAAGAATTCCCAACTAAAACAAAAGATTCTTTTGGAATTGCAAACTTCTCCTTTAGGAGGACACTCAGGATTTTTAAAAATACCATAGGGTGAAGAAAGAATTTTTTTGGGACGGCCTTAAATCTGATATTCAAAAGTTTGTGGCGGAATGTTTGGTTTTCCAGCAGAATAAAGTTGAGACAATTAAGACCCTGGGTCTTCTACAACCTGTATCCATTCCAAGTCAACGTTGGGAGGAGATTTCAATGGATTTTATCACAGGTTTACCTAAGTCCGAAGGAAATTGTTTCATCATGGTGGTAGCTGATAGACTTACCAAGTATGCACACTTTTGTGCATTTTCTCATCCATTTAAAGAAAGTACAGTTGCTACTACATTTATGGACACAATTCAAAAGCTACATGGAAACCCAAGGGTTATTGTGAGCGAAAGAGATCCCATTTTTACCGGAAATTTTTGGACGAAGTTATTTTCTTGTTTGGGTACTCAATTAAATCATAGCTCATCTTATCATCATCAATCCGATGGTCAAACTGATATAGTAAATAAATGTTTGGAAGGATATCTTCGTTGTTTTGTATCTGATAAACAAACACAATGGGTCAAGTGGTTACCTCTCGTTGAATGGTGGTATAACACTTCCTTCCATACCGCAACAAAAATGACCCCATTTATGGCACTTTATGGATATCATCCACCATCCATCACATCATCTTTAAGAGAAAATTCGAAGGTTCAAGCAGTGGAAGATCACATCGAGCATCAACAAGAAGTTCCCCAACTCTTAAAGGATAACCTGAATTTGGCACAAAATCGAATGAAACAACAGGCAGATCAACATCGCAGCGAGAGAAGTTTTGATGTAGGAGATTGGGTATTTTTATGGCTACAACCATACAAGAAAATGTCCCTCAAGCAAGCTAAGAAGGATAATAAATTATCGCCAAAGTACTATGGTCCTTACAAGGTGTTGCAAAAGATTGGTACTATGGCATACAAATTGGAGCTTCCTGCTTCTTCACGAGGGCATCCAATTTTCCATGTTTCATGCTTAAAGAAGGTTATAGGTGAAAATCTTCCAGTTCAAACAATATTTCCAGAACTTGATGAGGAAGGAAAAATCATATTGGAACCTGAAGCGGTCACGGAAACAAGAACTCTATAGCTACGAAATCGATCAATTTTAGAGTATCTCATCAAGTGGAAGAACTTACCCACCGAAGATTCTACATGGGAGGATGAGAATTTTATACAGAAGCACCCAGAGCTACTCAAGTGTTGAGGACAACACTTTTTTGAAGGAGAGGGGCATGTTAGGTCCCTATATTACTAGTATAGTCCCTTATTGTTGTTAGTGTAACCCCCTTATTGTTACTATTGTACCCTTGTAACCCCCATATTGTTATTATTGTGCCCTTAAATTATTATTGTTAGGTCGGCTAGGATTACATTGTGGCCCCACTAGGATTACATTGTGGCCCCATGGACTCCTATATATAGAAAGGAGGTTTTTTAATTTGTATCATCCAAGAATTGTTCATTCATGTAATGTATTTGAGGTTTCCCCCTCGAAGTGGCTTATTTCTAAGGCGTTGATATCTCTTTTCTTCTATTTTTGGATCTGGTTTCACAACAAAGCCATATCAAGATCGAAACCATCAGGGTAATGAAGTAAAGAAATACCTGGAGGAGGCTTGATATTTCTAGGAATAGAATCATAAATCTTATTGAATCTCGCTGTAAAGTCTTGTACAGACTCATTGGGATTTATTTTCAAGGTGTTATATTCAGCTAGTATTTGCAATGGATTCTTCTCCTCCTCCCATTTTGTCATGAAAAATTCAATCAGCTACTGTGAATTAGCTACTGAACCAGCTGTGAGAGAGCGGAACCACTTTTTAACCTCTCCTGAGAAACTCTATGCTATGATGTGCATCTTGGCATCATCATTGCTAATCTCTTCAAGATCTGTGAAATAAACCACTTTGAAAATGTGTTGATAAATAGTAACCTCTAATGTTCCATAAAAAAGGGGCAATCTTTGCCCATAATTCTGAGGCAGTGCAGTTAGTTGTTGGGGTAAGATCAACAGAGCAAATCTGGCCATAATTAATGGAGGGGGTTATAGGGGTGTTTATGGAGTGAAAATTTGCATAGGTAATGATGGAATGAAAAGAAGAGATGATGATGTGAGAAGGTGTAATAATATGTGGTGAAGCAAAAGTCTACTGATGGTATTGGAAATAAGCCCGGTCTGAAGTTTCTTAAAACTTATTCTTCAAACCTTTAATTTTGTAGAAATTAGACCAGACTTCACTATCAACCTCAGAATAAGAAGACTCAGAAAATGGTAAAAGGGTTTCAAAAGAAAAATGATCAAATACAATTTCTAAAAGAAAAGATTCAAACTTATACCTAAACAAAGATTTTTCAAATTCAATATTATAGGAAAAATATTCTAAAGCAAATATCATAGGCAAGGAGTTTGATTTCACAACTGGAGGAATAAACTTTCCAACTTTCCGAGACTTAGTCTTCTAATTTTTTAAAATAATCTCAGGTTCATTTACAATTGGTGAGGGATTTGGGTCTGAATTTGACCTAGTGTGTCTTTTGGGAGCCAGATTTTCTTGAAAAATTGTATTTTGGCTCGAATTTATAGGCTCAACCTTCTTTGAATGTCATAATTTGTCACCCACAAGTCTAACCTTTAGTGAAATAAATAAATTTTCCCAGGGAAAGTTTTGAAATCTCTCCCCGACAACGCCACAAAAATTTTTATCACTCCCCCTTACTTCTGTAATGTTCCAGATTGGGAACAGCTCATGAATCATACACTAAAAAATGCATTTTTTAGAAAAATATACTTTGGAACAAGAAAATAACTCTTGGATCCTTTATATCAGACAATATACAATCTAAATCCAAGATCCGAGCTGAAACAAATAAGATTATGTGGGTTACACAGATCTCCCACACCTAGTTGTCTTCAAGAAAATGCCCAATGAAAGTTGCAGCAAAGGGAAAATGGCCTGCTGAAAGTAAAGAGATTTTTCAATACATAAAATATTCTGATAGAAACTCGTACATCAATTATAAATACAAAATCAAGAAATATGTTCAATCCCTTCATCCAATAGTGGGGAAAAGTGAGGATTTATGGCCCAAAATGGATGTATTCAGAAATATGCATAAAATAAAGGGAAACAGCTCTTGGATATGTTATCTTAGGCTATATGGAACTTCCATGCAAGATTTAAGCTCAAAAAAAGCATTATAGCTATGTTAAACAGTTCCTCCATTCTTGGATAAGCTTAAAATTGTCGATTTCCCATGACTTGGAGTATGCAAAAAATGGTTGAAGCATACATTGCATAATTTCTGAAGATATTAGACAAAAATATGTCTGAAACATCAGATCTGAAGTTTATTATAATAGAGTATGAAGAAAAATAGAGATTCGACTCCTTTTATACATCAAATAGATCACTCAGCAAGGGGATTTCATGAAAGAACAAATACAAGTATCAGATCTGCAGAATATGGATCTGGAAAACATAGAATAGCTAAAAATTTGAGTAGATGAGATGAAATATACAAAATTACAGAAGAGGGCTGAAATACATAATTTCCAGAAGAGGGATGGCCCTTCCTCAAGGAAATTGGCACCAAACTAGGGTAGAAACCCTGCTACAACAATGCACTGGAAAATAACATAGTTTCTGAAGTATACTATGCAGTTGATGTTGGAAGGTCCTTTGGCCTGATTCCAAGATTGAACCGTTTAACGCTTCCTCATAATTAATCTTCAAAGAAAGCAGCTGCTCCTATCAAACCCATCCTGAAGAGGAGTTTCAACCCTCACTACAACACCTCGCAACACACCTTTGCCCATTGAAAATGTTGTAGCCTTGAGGAGGAAGTTGGCCTGCTTCAGATGGAGGTCCAAGAACATACTCCTTGGGGATCTCCTCAATGAAGGAGGAGGAATTCCTAATCAGGAAATTCCTCTCTCTAGCTAAACAGCCAGAGATTTTGAGTTGCCTAAGCAATCTCAAAATCGAATTATCTTCAACAACCCTTTCCTTGTAGCCTTCCTCTTCATTTTATAACATTAGGGCTTAGAAAACCCTAAACCACCTCCAATGAGTTAACCCTTTTTACATGAAGGGTCTCCATCTAAAACTGCGCTAATCAATAAGGAGGTTCAATGCATCTAGACACTGTTGTGATTTGGTCTTGTTGACCTAGTCAACCTTCTTCATTCCTCTTCACACCTAAGTGTATTTTATTGAAATGGCCCAGATTTTTCCATGTTCACATCGCATTGATTTATTTTTCTACTTATTGTTTTTAGAGTCTCTTCCTTTTGCTAATTTTATTCCAGGAGTTAAGAAAACTAAAAAGAAAATGAATATTCTATTTATTACAAAAATTAACATATAGTTCCTCTGAAAATGTTATTTGCCTCACAGCAACTTTTTATTGTAGATGTAAACTATCTATTTCTCTGTAGATCCATGATGTAATAGTAAGAAGCCTCTCCACATTTATTTTCTAATAGGTTATGCAGGTTGGTCCTAAAGTTGTTCTCCACAAATGTATTAGAGACTTCCAACCGAAGGTTAAAGGCCTTCCATCATATAAGTAAAATGATAAATTATAAGGATGTCCAGTATACCACTGTGCAACACATGAGAAAAATAAATTAGCTCCTTCCATAAAGGAAAAGCTTCATCATGCAAAACATTCCTCTTTCCCATGTCTTCATGGATTTTAGTGAGCATTGTTATGCCCTTATTGTTAGCCCTATTGGCTTTATTGGATCCAAACTCCATCATTCCAGCATTAGGCAAAAGAAGGAGGTAAGGAGTAATATGGGTAAAAAAAGATGTCAAACCATATTCTCCTAATAATAACCACTGGAGCAAGGCCCTTTTATTCCATGCTCCATCTTCTCCATGTAAGATGAGCAAGCCAAGCTTTCCAAAATATTATGTACATGCTCTCCTTTGCTGCAATTTATCTTTAATACACAGGGCATGAATCAGAAAATTATGAGCTATGGGGTGGTCACCATACTCATTTAAAAGCAACCAAAGCAACAAGAGGTCTTGCTGCCTTCTTTCCTCCTCATGTGCATCATGAAACCAAACCATACTAATGGACTATGATATGTCACATTAGCCCAATACAAAGTAGCATCATCAATGCACATCATGAGATCAATATGCCAAATTTTACACAGTGTAAAACACATAGACATAGGAGATGTCGTGTGGTGGCTGTACTCTCTCAAGTGAAACAAAATTATTCATGGCTTCTCTTGCTGCAACATATCATTGAAATTCAAGGCATGATTCAAAAAATGATGAGCTATTGGGTAGTAACTATACTCACCCAAGAGCAGCCATAGCAACAAGGACTTTTGCAGCCTTCTTGCCTTATCGACATGTGGATCATGGAGAAACAACACAATGATGGACATGCGAAATGTATTTTCAACATAGTACAAGCAAAATCCCTCATACCACATCATGTGGGAGTTATCCCTCCTCCCAAGCCAAATTTCATGCATGAAACATCCCTCCAATAGAAATACTTGTGGATAAATGAGACATATTTCAAACATGGGTGAATACATGGACATGAGATTTAACATGTGATGTCCAAAATCTCCTTTTAACAACCACATCAACCATGCTTCCTTTTCATATACTCTATTAATGATGCATAAAACATGAGATGAGAGAATGAGAATATTTGGGTAGTGATCATGCTTACCCAAAAGTAACCAGCATTTCCATGCCTCCTTATTCATTTCATGACCATTCTTCAAGGCATAGATCAGAGAAATAGGTGCCTTTGGAGAGTGATAGGAGTCTCCCAAGGGCAACCAGCGTAACCAAGCTTCCTGGCCCATATATATCTGCAAGTGATCATGTGATATCTTGCTCATCATCCCCATCCACTCACTCCAATATGGAAGATGAGTGATGTGCTGCATAATCATGGCATCCTCCCTTTGTAGAATACCATATCCTTTGAACCAATGAAGAACCTTGCATCTCATGACATATTGAAATGAATATTTGTTGAGATCTCTTAGTGAGACGTTTCTCCCATATATGGCCTTCCAAAACCAGTGAGGCTTTGAATCTGCAGTAAGTAGAAGTCTCTCTTTCAGCTGTAGCATGCTCATTGAGAGAGTGTCATCTAGAGGGGAGAAAATGCTTCTCATCTCAAGATGTCTACTCTTCATCTTTTTCTTCTCCACTGCTTCAAGGTTGAAGCTGCCTCTAGAATGCTCCAAGAGAGATAAAGCCTCTTTGTCACAGTCACTAAGTGACAGCGTTGTAGATCTGCAAAGCGATGCATGCACTTTCTCAAAGCAAGTCACATTTCTGATTTCACAATCAGCCATCGAACATAGGATAGTACTAATCCCCCTTTTTGAAACTCTACATGTCAACTCAAGAGGTTGAATGCAATTCAATAATGATGCATAGGGATATTTTACAATCTCCTTCTTGACTATATCAAGGGTCCTCTGTGCTATGACATGTCTTTGCTTCAAATCAACATTTTGATTTAATCCTTGGTTATGCATTAATATTGAAATAATATGTCCTGAAATTTCATGCATACCTTGGATCAACTGATATGTGGGAACCTATTGATAGAACACAAGAGTTCCTCCACTGAGATCAATGATGCCTCCAACTACTGGAAAGAATGATGGTCTCCTTTCTTCAAGCATACCAGCACTGGTATCTTCCTTCTCCTCCTCATGCATCTCCTGGTTCATGCATGGGACTCCATATGTTGAGAGCTCAAGACTACCTTGCAAAGATGCAAGTGCCTCTTCTCTAGATGCAAGCACCTTAGCAGCAGATGGTGAAAATGGAGATCTCTTGCCAAAAGTGACAAGATTGAAATTCTCCTTTGTTTCCTTGGGAGATGTCTCTTTGTAGCTCATCTTTTTCCTCTCCTCATCAAACTCCTTGAGATTTTATTCAATACTCTTCAATGTTTGAAAAAGAAGCAATGAGATCTCTTCTTCAGTCATTATCCCTACTTTTTGATGATAGGAAGTATATAGTTCTTCCTCTTCATCTTGAAACCATTTAGGAGTTTCTTTGCATCTCTCTTCTTCATTGCTATACCTCTCACCTTCCTCAAATAAAGTGGGCATAATGGATCTATGAGGAGATCTAGGACTCTCTGGTCTTCTACTTTGCTGATAGGAAGTGCTAGGGCTTCCTTATTCTTCTTGAAACCTCATGCATATTTTAATGCAACTTGCTTCTTCTCGAAACCCTCTAGGAGTCTCGATGCATCTCCTTTCTCTCTTCTAATTTACCTCTTTAGAGAGGCCCTTCTTAGATCTGAGCACTGATGAGAGTAATATCGTCCTCTCCATAATTATGATCTTTGTTTCTTCTCTTAAATTCTCTAATAGCTTGATCTCACAGGCTGTGCCAGAGATCATGCTCTGATACCACTGTAATGTTCCAGATTGGGAACAGCTCATGAATCATACCCTAAAAAATTCATTTTCAGAAAAATATATTTTGGAACAGGAAAATAACTCTTGTATCCTTTATATCAAACAATATACAATCTAAATCCAAGATATGATCTATAAAAAATAAGACTAGGTGGGTTAAACAGATCTCCCACACCTAGTTGTCTTCAAGAAAATGCCCAATGAGGGCTGCAGCAAAGGGAAAATGGCCTGCTGAAAGTGAAGAGAGTTTTAAATACATAAAATATGCTGATATAAACTCATACATTAATTAGAAACACAAAAAAAAGAAATATGTTCAATCCCTTCATCCAATAGTGGGGAAAAGTGAGGATTTATGGCCCAAAATGGATGTATTCAGAAATATGCGTAAAAATAAGGGAAAAGGCTCTGGTATATGTTATCTTAGGCTATATGGAACTTCCATACAACATTTCAGCTCAGAAAAAGCATTCTAGCTATGCTAAACAGTTCCTCCATTCCCGAATAAGCTTAAAATTGTTGATTTCCCATGACTTGGAGTATGCGGAAAATGGCTGAAGCTTACATTGCATAATTTCTGAAGAAATTAGAAAAAATATGTCTGAAACATCATATCTGAAGTTTTTTATAATAGAGTATCAAGAAAAATAGAGATTTAGCTCCTTTTATACATCAAATAGATCACCCGGCAAGGGGATTTTATGAAAGAACAAATACAAGTATCAGATCTGCAGAATATGGATCTAGAAAATAAAGAATCACTGAAAATATGATTAGATGAGATAAAATATACAAAATTACAGAATAGGGCTGAAATACAGACTTTCCGGAAGAGGGATGGTCCTTCCTCAAGGGAATTAGCATCAAACTAGGGTAGAAACCCTGCTGCAGCAATGCACTGGAAAAATGATGCAGTTACTGGAATGAAATGCGTAGATGATGTTGGAAGGTCCTTTGGCCTGATGCCAAGGTTTGGAATTGAATCTCAATGCTTCCTCACTAATATTCCAGAGAAAGGAATACTCCCTTTTCTGCAAAACTAGATCTGGAAGAGGTGTTGAAAAACCCCTCACTGCAACACCCTGCAGCACAACAATTCTTGCCCAATAGAAAATGTTGTAGCTGGAGGAGGAAGCTTGGCCTCAAGCCTATATGTGAGGCATTTCATAACATACTCCTTCAAGATCTCCTCAATGAAGGAGGAGGAATCCGTAGACAAGAAATTCCTGTCTCTCTATCTAAACTGCCAAGAGAGTTTGAGTTGCTTAAGCAATCTCAAAATTGAATTATCTTCAACTCCCCTTCCTTGTGGCCTTCCTCTTCATTTATAACATTAGGGATTAGTAAAACCTAAACCACCTCCAATGAGTTAACCCTTTTCACATGAAGGGTCTCCATCTAAAACTGTGCTGATCAATAAGGAGGTTCAATGCATCTAGACATTGTTGTGATTTGGTCCTGTTGACCTAGTCAATCTCCTCCATTCCTCTTCACACCTAACTGTATTTTATTGAAATTGCCCAGATTTGTCCATGTTCACATTGGGAATTGATTTATTTTGCTGATTAGAAGTTTTATAGTTCCTCCTTTACACTTTTATTCATGAGTTAAGCAAACTGAAAATAAAATGCAATATTCCCATTAGCTGCAAAAAATGGGAATATTACAACTTCCAAGGTCGAGAATGGAGCTGAAGGAAGGTAACCACAAACCAACGTTTAGGTGAGGTATCTAGACCTACCATAACCAGAGAGGGATATCTTAATGTCACTTTGCAGCCAATGATATGACTGAAATATATTAAGTTTATGCTAGTTATGATGCTTAGTATATTAGGTTTCTTGTTTGTTTGGAGTTTTGTTGGATAGGAATGACAGTTAGGAAACTACATATAGGGTTTTGATCATAGTTCAAAGGTTTAGTTGTAGAGGTAAGGGTGAGGCCAGGTAGATAAGCTAAGAAGCATGATTAATTTGTCATTTTTTATAGAGTGAACTAAGAGGGAGTCAGAATGAGAAATAAACTGAATTCATTCATCAGAAGAACATAGACAATTTCATGAAAATCTTATAGAAAATAGAGCATGTAAAGCATTATTTCTGTTAGTAAGCTGATAATAATTAGCATAAATAAACATATTTGTGAAATATGAGTAGCATAACATTCAACATCATGAGTTTACAGAGAAAAAAAAATGCTCAAAGGCATACCACAGGAGTCTCAAGGCTATGTTTGCAACACTATCCTTGATTTCATTAGAAAAATCTTGTAGAATAGCTGCACTGCAAATAACAACTATCCAACCTCTAAAATGACTTGAGGTGGACTAATTATATAAAATAGTGTTCATGACACCTCATAGGGTTGAAATCCTATCCAAAAAGCATCATAATTACTTTAGATGAGTCACTTCCTAGAATCTAGGGAAGTTAGAAAATTATCCCTGAAATTTAGCTAAGGACTAGGAGTGTGTGTCCCATCCATTAAATACATGTTTCCTCATCATAGAGACAAAAAAAACACAAAAACCTAAAATTCCACCTCATAGGACAGCTATCATCAAATTTCTGGAGTTTTTTGGGCATGAAAATTGTCTAAGAGGAATCCTATGCAGAAAAGTCGTGCCTGTAGCAGAAATGAAGTGCCAATTTTGTAGAAGTGTTGTACTAGTTCAGGGGTGATTTTGACCCACTTAGGAGCATCCAAATGCAAATATGAAAGTTTTTCTAAGTATCCCTGTCAGTCTAGTTTCTAGAAGACACTGAATTTTTGGAAAACACCCACAAGAAGGCCTCCAAAAGTGATTTTTCCCAACCTTGCTCCAAAATCATCGCGCCTAGTCCACAGCAATGACAGAAGCATAGAAATGGGTTTTTTTTTTTGCATTTTTATTCAAAACCAAAGCTTTTCATGGAAAACGAAGTCTATATATGGCATGTACTAGTCAAGATGCACCCAACCATGTAAGAAAAAATTGATTTGGAAGCTCTTAGAGAAAGTGTCACGTCGCTTTTGTGGAGACAAATTTTCCATATTTGTGCAAAAATAACCAAAAATACAAAAAGTGCTCAAAATTGACCAAAATTTGTTCTATAACACGTGTGGAGGATGGGCTAAATACCGATGGATGTCTGAACAATGAGTTCTAGTTTTTCCTTCTCCTTAAGCTTCATTTGATCCTCTTTAAGCTTTTTCTTCACTTGTTTGAGCCTAATTTGTGAAATTTTGTTCTTGGCGCAATAATGATTGGCCATATGTCTCTAGAGGTTATTATTCTTTTGAGCTTTCTTCAGAACCTTATCAAGGTTCCCATTTACCTTTTCAAGCCAATAATCTCTGTCTTGGTTGATTTCATCAAGAATTAGGTCATCAAAAGTCTTCCAACCTTATTTAGGAGCTGTTGATTCTCTTTCTCTCTGAAGCGCCTTCTTGAAGCCTCTTGTCCTTGGTATTCTTCTTTTTGTTCCAAATTTTGCCTCCTCTAGTTGATAATCATCAAATTTTTCTTTGCCCTTGCCTAAATCTGTATCAACATGTACCTTTGGCTTATCTTTGAGGAGTAATTTCACCTTTTAACTAAAGATTTTCTTGTTGTAGGAAAGTAATATGAGAATTTTCAATTGATAAAACCACCCTTAGCTCAGTTATTTCCTCATATTTCTGCTTTATAATTTCCTCAAATGACTTATATTTCACCTGTTCTATCATGTCAACTTCTAAGGGTGCTTGTTCATCATGGTGTTGCAATGGTGACTCACCATCATGGCTTGGTGGCTAATCCACTGTTTGTCTTTGCTCAAGTGTAGTTTCAGGTGCCAATACACCTCTGATCGTCTTGGGAGAAAAAACCATTCTCTTTCCCTTCTCATAGGTTTGAGTGATCTCAACCATAGGTTCTTTTGAAATCTAAGCCTGCCTGCCAGAAGAGCCAACCTCCTTTGGTTGTACTGATGTTGTGGCATGAAGAATGGGTGGACTAGTAGCAAGAGCTAATGCTACTTTCTCCATGAAAACTTCCTAGGTCATGTTATTTGCAGAGAGCTACTGCATAACAATCATCTTTACCAAACCATGGTGAAATATACTGGGATGAGGATTTCTACCTTTGCTTTTTACTTTTTCCACCATCTTGACCAAAATCCTGAATAGATAATTTGACAAATTGAGAGATTTGGTAGTTGTAAAGTGCATTAGCAACCTGACATGGTATTGGTACAATATTTAAAATCTTCCCTCACATGTAAAATACTTCATAACGAGCTTCATTAATGGGGCATACTTATCAAGTAAATTCCTAAAAGGGAAAACATATTCAGGTTCATTTGTGTAATGTGGTTTTAGGAACATTGGGTAGTTTTCAAGGTCAAATTCCATGTCCTTGAACCAGGCTTATCCTTCATTTGGAATCCATGTTGCTAAAGTGATGGGAGTCTACTGATAGATTAAATTCAATGCCTACGATGGTGACCTTTTATTTGCTGAATTTGATGCCAAAAAGGGTATCCAATGGGGCATGACATCCTACCTCCATGATATTCTCACAAAATCTTAGACATATAGGGTTTTCAAAGCATCTCTTAGCATATGGGGAAGCATTAAGTTCTTGCAATATAGGTGGCTCAAATCTAGAGTGGTGGCCTCCCTTGTGAGATTTCTTCTCACCCTCCATGATATTTGTGAATAGGATGAAGCCCTCCTAGATAAAATGAGTGAGTAGGGATGGTGGATTTGGGAAAACAGGGGATATGGAAAGGGTAGGTTTATGGGTTGTGATGAGGTATAAGAAGATTAAGGAAAATTCCCAAAAAAATTGAGGTGGTAGGGTAATGTGTTAGCTTGAGGATACAGGTGGAATTACTTGAAATGGGTATGGGGAGATGGGTCAAAATCGGAAAACACAGAGATTTTCCAGTTTTGTTGTGGAAATGTAGTGAGGACTTAGGGTTTTGATGGAAGAAGGGTAAAGGGGACTGTGAGTAATGGGAGGAGTTGTGGTAGGGTTTGTAAAGGGTAAATGAAGGTTTATATGGTAGGGAAAAGGGTCTCCAATGACTAAACCAATCAAGAAAGGAGAAACCCTAAAAATTAGGAGAGAAAAACCCTAATGATGAAAAACACTCATAAAATCATGAATTGACTTGAAGAAGGCTTTGGAAGTGTCCACTTACAGGTTTTGGAGGTCACAGGAGGTTTGCACATTTGTTTGAATCTTTGGTAGATAATTTGAAGAGTGAAAAGAAAAAACATAGAAGTCTTTGTAGAAGCATAGCACTGACCCATGAACGTAGCACAAATGCCCAGAAGCATCGTGCTGCTTTAGAAACATTGTGAAGCTCGTTCAAAAATGTCACAAAGTCTCTGGAAGCATAGAAGATTGGATTTCTTGCAAATTATTCCTGTTTTCTTCCACCTTTGGAAATGGTAAGGTATTCTGAAGGTGAGAGACACTTTATCGAGCAAGGAAAGATAAAATGAGTGAAATAAATCACTTCTTCCCTTTTATAACATCAATAAAAACACCTTTTTTGTAATTTAGTGAAAACACGCCCTGTTTTTAAAGAACACTTTGATTTTTGAATAATTTGACAATGAAACAAGCTTTTGAAAGAAGACAATTTGTCTTTTTTTTAATTTTCCTACCTAATATAACTCCCTTTTGAAGATGACTTTTTTGATGGTAATGAATGACCCTTGTTTCACCTTTTTTATGACAGATTTTGGAATTTTATGGTGGCGAAATGAAAGACACCTAGACACTGACCTAGGTGAAAACATGGCAACTTGAACTGAGACTCTAGATGAAAATGAAGGACATGACCCATGAAATGACAATAGCCATGAACAAACTGAAGGGAGGAGCTTTTAAAGACCTATAAATATCCAGCGATCAAAATTTTATTTTAAAAATGACTTGGAAATGTAAAATTTTGACCTAGAATGACTACTATACAATTTGAAAGAGTGCATATTGATCACTGAATATTGGGCACTAACATGTATTATGTTGTATAGTACACCGAGTGTAGGTTTATGTGTCGTATGGTGGTGTTGGTATATGCATTGTATGGTGTTGTATGTCGTATGTGTGTGTACGTGTTGTGATGTACACTACGTGTATGTGTATGTGATTGAAGAGAAGGCATTGGGTGCTTGTCAAGTGTGGCAACCGATCCAGTGTGTGTATAGAAAGAACAAAGGCAGAAGTAAGGACAAATGAAGGATAATTATTTGTATTTTATTTTAGATTTATTATGAATGTTATCTATGATTTTGACTTATGATGGTTACATGTGATTTATCATTGTGGTTTATGATGGGTACATGTGATTTATGATTTTGATCTATGATGGTTGTGTTTTGAGCTAACTTGATGAGATATGTTTATTCATGATGATTTGATTAAATGACTAGTTTGACTTGTTGTGACAAGAAGTGAACAGAATTTCAAGTGTACCTTGTTGACGAGCTACAAATGAGGTATGATTTGAGTTTATTTCAATTTATTTTGAACCTAATGGTAGTTATGTGCATGGTACAAGAATGCATGAACATGCCTGGTTGAGATGCTTGAAACTGAATCCAAAAATTAGTAGCAAAAACTAAAGGAATTGGACACATGCATCACTATGTTGGTAAAAAAATTTAGGAGCAGGGCCATTGTGGGACACTAGTACCCAATAGTGTCCATTGATTTCCATGAGCATGTTATGAAAAATATGATGGTTTTGAGGTAGGTATATGCCTTGGTTGTTTGACCTTCCAATGCGAGGAAACCTTGCCAAGGGATGGAATGCCCAGGGTGGGGGTGCCAGCAGAACTTGGAAGGTAAGTGACTACATAGAAGGGGGTGACTAGATTTCCATAGGGACTGTGTAGCAGAGAAGGGAAGGTTGGGGATTGATTTGTTTTTGAAATTATCATTTCCATATGGAATCATATGCACATTGGGAGTGTGACCTGGAACAATGAGCTGATAATTGTTCATTGAGAGGAAAAGCGACGCAGGATTGTAGCACTGGACATTGGATGCAAATTTGAATTTGGAAGTGGATTCTAGATTTCCTAGGAAGGAAGTGAATCTAGTAAAACTTTGAGGGTGGAGGTGTGAGATTTTGTATTCCCTTGTTGTTGATGTGGGCATCATATCCCTCTATTTGCTGGTTGAGAAAATGTGTATATGTGTATATTATTGTAAATACTATATTGAGATGGTTTATAAATATCTATATACAATATGGTTATTTGTTGGTTGAAGAAAATGTGTATGAGTATAGATGTGGTTTTTATTGTAAATATTGTAATGAGCTATGTTATAAAGCTCCAATAAATGATATGTTTTTCATGGTTCAGCAGTAGTAATTGTAAATAATGCAATGATTTGTGTTACAAATATCCATAAGTAGTATGTTGTGTTTTAGTAGTTTGCTAGTTTGTAGGTGTCATTGAACAATGAGGATGGTGTTCCCCCGAGGGGGAGGGTTCTGTAACAACCCTGGTAAAAATCCATGTAAAAATGTATAAGACCACGGTTAATGGGACACGTATTCCAATATGAATAGTGGGAAAAACATCCTAGAAAGTGTTCATTGTAGTTATTATGGCTAAAGGAAATTGGAAAAGGTAAAGGAAAAGACATTGGAAAGGAATGAGGCATTAAATGTCATTTTATTTATGAAAATAATGGAAATTAGGAGAAAAGGAAAGTGAAAGGTCATAGGCTTCATGTGAGGAGGAAAATGAAGGAAAATAATGTAAAATGAAGAAAATAGAGGACTCATTAATAAAAAGGCTTGTGAGGATCAATGGGTAAGAATTTATCAATTTTATGGTGGAGCTCTCTTCTATTCTCTCTCTCTCATACTCTTCGATAGAGTATTCTTGGAGCACTCTTGGATAGTGTGGTATACTTGGAGTTTTGGAGCAAGAAGGAAAAGGAAGAGCAGGAAAGCGTGAGAGGACATCGAGATCAACATATACAACAAGTTTTGAGTGTAGGTACCGAGTGGCATGTATGTTTTCCTCACTATTTTTGGCATGCATGGTGTATGCATGTGGATTCACCTAGTCTTACCATTTCCTGGAAAACCATGGTATTGTGGGTTTATTCCATTGACTTTTTTTCTGGTTGGTTCTCATAATTCCTTTAGCTATTGGGTTGAGTTATTAGTTCATGTAGCCTTGGTTGTAAAAAAACTCTGGAGCCCGACAGACAGATGTTTTGTTGAGTTACTAGTCTTGGAGCCTTGGTTGGAAAAATTCTTTGGAGCCTAAGAACAATTGGGTTTGAGTTACTATTCCTAGAGCCTTGGTTGGAAAAAACAATATGGAGCCCTGGAGGAGCTTGGGTGGAGACCAATATGTGATGGTTATTGATGTCCGACCGTGAGGTGGAATCACTGCTTTTGGGGTTGAGACAATTTGGTCTGTGGATCCCTAGTTTGGTGTTGATTGGTGTGTTTGATAAAGTCCCACATTCAAGCTTGGAATATGGCATGGGGGTGATTGGATGATGTGAGATTTGTCTCAGCCAATCTATGGTTGGGTGGAACGTGAAAGTCCCATATCCGGTTGGTTTTTACATTCAGTACCGAAGAAATCATTCCTCTGGTATTTGGTATGAAAATGCATTGGTTTATATATGGATTTATTTTTTGTTGTATCCATTGTATTCTATTATTATTATGTTGGTTATAAGCATGTATTTGATGAGTGATGGTGTATGTATCTACCCATGTTTTTACCTGTAATTGTATACACAATGTATCTATGGCCAAATATATTGTATTGTACCTTATGATGTAAGGGAGAAATGCTTCTTAGCCATTCTCAGATAAGAAAGAGACCCCTTTATTTAAATCCATTGTTTATACTTGTAGATGCAATTTTTGTGACATGTTTGAAGAAATTATTGTCATGGTTGGGCCACAGTTGGGCGGGGTCAGATGAGTTCCTAATGATGTGATTTCTTCCATGTCTTTTTTTAAATGTCTAGGTAGTGACCTGGGCTCAGGGGCTATACATGTGGCACAAATGTTGGATTTGTAGACACATAATTGGTTGTTTGGGGCCCTGGACACTACCTTAACATGGCATGCCTACGGCCAAGTGTTGCTAGCCGCTCCCTTTCCCTTACATGCCCATGACTAAGGCTCAAAATCGTCAACAATTAGTTCCCATTCAGGGAACAAGGCCCTAGAAGGTTGGGTTGCTTCCTGGGGATGTCAATGATGCATTGTAAGGCCTATTTGTATTTTTTTATTAGTTCCACTTCCTTAAGGTCATCTAGGAGGTTGAATCTCATATTAGTAGCCTCTCGTCACATGTTTACCTTGTTTGGATCGGTTACTTGGGTAGATGTTGGAAGAGGGTGTTACATCCAATCTTAACTTGGTAACTCGTAGTTCACACATGCATGAGTTAATTATGGTTTGTTTATCAGTTAACTGGTTGATCACTGAGTACACACCCCACTACATGAACTCCCACTAGTTCCTCCAATAATTGGAACTAGTTCAACTGACTTTAACTTTGTTTAACTGACTTTAACTTTGTTTAATTGACTTTAACTTAGTTTAATTGAATTAAATTATTACAACTCAAATTAAACTCAACCTAGGCTCATAAAAAGTAGGAGACACTCTACATGACTCAAGTTAGGCCCTAAAATTAAGTTAACTGAGCTAACTAAGTCTTCCTTACTTAGTTAACACATTATTGTTGTCTTGTGATGTGGAATTACAATTTTCTCCTAATCTAATTCAACAAAAAATAAATCATGGTTTTCTTGTTTCCATTTTCAACACTCCCTCTCAACAAGAAAGGGATTATCATATACCCAAATCCTTCCTCTATAGAATTCAATCTCTATTTTGGAAATTCCTTTGTCAAAATATTTGCATCTTGTTCTTCTGTAGGAATGTATTCTAGCGATATAATAATCTGCACACAATCTCATAAATGGTGATACCATACATCTATATAATTGGATCAATCATGAACAACTATATTTTTAGAGAGTTTGATTCAACTCTGATTGTCATAGTAAATCATAGTGGGACCCATCATCTGACCAAATAAACCAACAAGAATCTTCCTCATCCAGATAACTTCACAAGTTGGTTGACTAGCATCCATGTGATCTAATTCCACTGAACTGAATTCAACTGATATCTTCTTCTTGTTGTATGAAGAAACTATTGCTGACCCAATACTGAAGATTCCTCCTAAATTTCTCTTTCGATCGGATGGACTAGCCACCAAATCTGCATTTGTGAAGCCTTGAAGCTTCACTCCCTCTGTCTTTTTTTACAAAATACCATACTGATTAGTGCCTTTGAGCTATCTCAACACATGTTTGGCTACCTTATAATATAATTTGGTTGGCTTAACCATTGCTTGACCAAGCTGGTTAACTACATAACACATGTATGGTTGTGTGTTCACAAAGTACATGAGGTAACCCACAAGTTTCCTATAAATAGTGGCCTCCACCTCCTCACCTGAAGTGGAATCCTCTTTCCTGCAACTTCCTGCTAGAGGAGTGTCCATGGGTTTGCTACTCTCCCCACGGAAATTCTTTATTATCTCATTGGCATACTTTCCCTAAGAGAAAAATAATTCCCATCTCCTTTAAATACTTCCAAACCGAGGAAATAATGCATGAGTCCCATGTATTTCATCTTGAATTCTCTTGCAATATCCTATTTGCAAGATTTGATCAATTTCTCATCACTATTTAAAATCAAATATTTGACATATAATACTATAATAAAAAAATTACCTTCAACAACAATATGGTAAAATTTTGCATCTACTTCACTTTTGGTGAATCCCAACTTGGTAAAATAACTGTCAATCTTGGTGTTCCAAGAACAAGGTGCTTGTTTAAATCCATACAACGTTTTCTTGAATCTGCACACATGTGACTCTCTGTCAAAGGTCTCAAATCCTTCTGGTTGTTCAATGTACATCTCCTCCTTAATCACTCCATTAAGGAATGTTGTCCTCACATCCATCTAATGGATCTTCCATCCCATCTGCGTTGCAAGAGCTATAACTGATTTGATAGAAGAGTAACTTGCTACTGGAGAAAATGTCTCCTTGTAATAAATTCCCTCCACCTAAGAAAACCCCCTGGACACAAATTTGGCCTTGTGTTTTTTGATGCTTCCTTCTGTTGCTTTCTTCACCTTGTACATCCACCTCAAACCTACCACTGACTTCTTCTCTGGTCTTGGGACCACTTCCCAAACACTGGTTATGACTATGGAATCATATTCCTCTACCATAGCATCAACCCACACTGGTTGTTGCACTACTTCCTCGAATGAGGATGGTTCTATCTCAAATAGCTCACTCATTAGAGCCATGTACCTAGTGTATCGATTTGGTGACCTCCTCTTCCCGCGTTGTGATGTGGGTGCTCCAACATTCTCTCTACCATCATGTGATAATATTTTAGCTACCCTGGTGTGCTTCCTTCCATCTCTGGATGTATTTGCATGAGTGGGTGCTTCCACTCTCTTCTCCTCTGCTTGTGGATGATCCAAAACATCCTAAGGTTCTTCCTTTGAAGCTAAAATCTAATCATCTGCATGCAAATGAAGATCCCTCTCAAGGGACCATCTCATGGCCTTCTCCTCGTCTAAAATCACATCTCTACAAAGAATTTTTATCTTGTGAGATGGCAGGTACACCCGATAGTTGTGAGGTGTATCAATGTACCCCACAAATATTCCCAACTCAGCTGTAGGCTCTATATTTTTCCTTGAATCCTTTGAAACATGACAGTAAACTATTGAACCAAAGATCCTGAAGTGTGCACATCTAGTTTCTTCCCTAAAAAATATTCTTGTAGTGTACTCATCCCTAGAATCCAATGGGGACTCATGTTCTGCACATATACCGTTGTGTTGAATTCTTGAGCCCACAAGTGAAAAGATACACCCTGATCATGCAACATCACCCGTGAAGCTCCCACAATACTTATTTTCTTCCTTTTAGCAACCCCATTATGTTTCTTGTTATGGGGTTCTATTGACTCCTGTCAAATGCCTTCTTTTTCACAGATGTTCTTGAACTCATTCAACACATATTATCCACTGTTATCACTCTTGAGAGCCTTCACTTTCCTGTCAATGTCTTTCTCAGCAAGTGCTTTAAATTCATAAAATTTTGAGAATTCCTAGTCTTTCTTCTGCATGAATAATATCTAGCACTTACGTGAGAAAACATATATAAATATAACATAAAACTTGTTCTTGGAAATGGAGGCCATTAAGAAAGTTCCACACACATGTGAATGAAGTATTTCAAGGACTTCTTTGCTCTATTTTCCTTATAATGAGAGGTGGGATTTGTTGTAATTCCCTAGTGTACACCCTTTGCATGTATCTCGTTGATTTAGTATACCCTTGGGAAGTCCTGTAGAAATATGATGCATGATATTCAAATATCCATGGTGAAAATGGCTAAGTCACTTATTCCATAATTCATTAATGTCTCGAATTTGCACCTTCTTTGTTTTCATGCTCAAAGAAACACACTATTATACATCTAATTTGTATAGTTTCTTCACCTGAAACACGGTCCGCTTCACTTGTCCCATGGTGATGTGACAAAGGAAAAACTTTCCTTTTCTAAATATCACATCATAGCCATGATATTCCAACATAGAAACTGAAACTAAATTCTTCTTCAGACCCAAAAAATATATGAAATCTTTTAATGTGAGAGGAGAACCAAAATCCCTTTGAAAAGTGATTGTACCAATAGAATTTGTGTTAAACCTTCCATCATCTGCCATCTCGATGTGCATCTGGAGGTCCTTATCCTCCAAGTCACTAAAAATTGGTTTGTTTCCCGTTATATAGAATGAGGCTCCACTATCCAGATACCACAGAATACCCATCATCGATGTCACCATGCATGTAATGTGGGTGAAATCAAACTCAAATTTTCAAGCTACAAATTCACCTGCTTCTCCTCCTAAGGGCTTCATGTCAGCCTTCTTGTACGGAAACTTAGTGGCATAGTGTCCCAGCTCATGACAGTGAAAACATTTAATATTCGATAAGTGCTTCTTCTTTCCCACCTCACCCGAATCTCCTTTGTATTTGGATTTATTTCCTTTCCATCTATGGCTCAATTCTCCTCATCCTCAACCTTGGTTGAGGTACCCTCTTTGGTGTTTCACCTGAACTCTTCATGTACCAAATATGACCATAATATTTCCCAGTTTGGTAGCTTCTCCCTCCCATTTACCGAATCCTGGTAGTTGTACCATCTCTTTGGAAGGCCTAGAAGTACTAGGCTTAACAATTTATCTTCTACAACAATAACACCAACACTCCCAAGTTCATCACCAAATTGTGTGAAATTTCCCAGGTACTGTGGTATTATGTGCCCTTTTGCATTTTGATATTCCAAAGCTTATCTTTTAGTGCCAGATTCCTATGGTCACCACTTTTCTGGAAAAATTCTATCAATTTATACCACATTGGATATGGAGTTTCATTCCCATGGATATTAGATAAAATATGGTCTCGTACTCTCTCCTGTATGATCCTCCTTGCCTTTGTTACGCTACTCTTCCAATCTACTATATCCTAGACATCAACTGGTGCTGGTTTCGGGACATCATTATCAATGAATTCCTTCATCCTATTTTCTTCCATGATTGCTTGCATCTGATCCTTCCAAGCAATATAATTCAAGCTACCCTCAAGGGCATACTTGAGCCTTAGACCATAGAACACAATCCTGCTAGCTCTGAAGAATAGATCTGCAACCTCGTTCCTCCTTTAAAGATAGCTTTGAATTCTCTCCTCTACTATGAATATAGCTTTGATACCATGTATAAATTCCTTATATATTAAAATTGATAATGTAATTTTCTAAAACAATAGACTTGAATCTACTCTACTCATCTGCAAAATGAAATTCATTACTGAGAAGAAATATCAAAACATGCGACATGAATCAATTACCACACATATCACGAGGATATATCTAGGGGAAATCCACTACTCAAAACCCCTTTAAATATGTATTTCATTAATCAGAAAATAGAGAAGAAATACAATGCTTATTCAAGCCTAAACAATCTCTACACGAGTATAATATATCTCACTCCTTCACAAGACTTCTCTTTCCAATACTTATCCAATTTTGTTGCCTACCAAGATCCTATTTCCTTACGTTGTTTCCTTGGGAATAAACCCCTATTATTTAGGGAATTTACTCTTCCAAAACTGCACAATTCCTATAGTCCCTTCTCTGACTGCATGCACCACATGTACAACTCGGATAATTATACAAATGATAGTACACTTCCCTTTAACTCCAATCTCAAATAGGAAACTCGTAGACCACACATGAAAGAGTTAATTATGGATGATTTATCAGTTAACTTATTGATCACTGAGTGTACACCCCACTACTTGACCTCACACTAGTTCCTCCAACAGTTGGAGCTAGTTTAGCTGACTTTAACTTAGTTTAAATGAATTAAATTATTACAACTCAAATTAAAATCAACCTAGACTCCTAAAAAGTAGGACTCCCTCTACATGACTCAAGTTAGGCCCTCGACTCTAATTAACTGAGCCAACTAAGTATTTCTAACTTAGTTAACACATTCTTGTTGTCTTGTGATGTGGAAGTACAATTTTCTCCTAATTTAATTCAAGAAAAAATTAAATCAATATTTTCTTGTTGCCATTTTCCACACAACTCTTCCATCTTGAAAGATGATCCTAGTAATCAAACTCAAAATTAACCACCGTTAAGCACCTTTGGTCGGTGATCCACCCCCTCTTCTTATTTCAAACAATGAATGTCTCCATGCTAGCTCATCCTCAACAAATAAACCAATAATGTAGTAGAATCATACAAACTTCTTTTCTTCTCATTTTTCACTCTCTAACTTGTTAAGTACAATGTTTTAAAATCGATGAAATATCATCTACAATTCATGTCATGACATTTTTGTAGACCCTGTGTGGATCACATCTTTCCATGTTTGTATCAAGTAATCATTTTTATATTTCCTCACATGCACATTGACATATTAACTGAATCTATTATATAATTTATATAGGATTTGTATTTTGTTGTTCAGTATTCAGCCATTCTATTTAAATAAAATATCAAATATAAATGTCAAATTTTTAACAAAATAAACCAAACTACAACTTTTTCTAGCTTAACTATCCTATCGACGTACCTTTGCACAATTTTGAAGAAATTGCTAGTATATTCCATGTGAATTGAATAAAAATCCAATAAATGAAAAATATAAGAACTAACCCTACAAATATTTGATTAAGAATTACATATGTTGCCCAAATTCCTCTAGAGTAATAAGAAGAATGGCTAGAAAACTAACATGAATTCAATTCTCATAGTTACTATCTATAAACATCCACATGCATATGATTAAGATGAAACTAGTAAAATCCAAAACGACACTAGGATAATAAAATGGATGCAAACATTTTCCAAATGACTAGAGAAGTTATTTGGAATTATTAGTAAGCCTAAATAATGAAACAAAATCCTACCATTATGGCTAATGGGGAACTATACACGTAAAACTAATACCATGAGAGAAGTCAAATTGCGGCTTCAATTATGGAGGTGGTAATGAAAACTTAAAATTAATGTATGTAGATGTAAATCTTGTATATATCTTAAGAATCGATGACATAGTTATCACGAAGTCTTAGACATTTGATCTCATTGTAATGAGACTGTGACCAATGAAACTATCTATAGTGATATTTTTGAAACACCCAAACTAGAAAAAAATATGTAGTGGATATGGGAGCATTATAGGTTGGGAGGAATGTAATTGGATACATAGAGCACCAAGCAATAGAAAATGAAGCATCAAAATATAAAATGGTTATTGTTTCATTTCATGGTAGACAAAAAATCATGGTTTGTGGCCCATCCCTTGAAATGCATGAGTTTGTCTAGAAGCCATGAATGTACTTTAATACTACAAATGAATAGTTCAATTCTATATGAATAAAATGACAGTTGTCTTGGCATGTTTCTTCAAACAAGAGTTTTTAGTACATGCTTCTCCTTACTTTGCTACAATATGTATTTTCATGTTAGTATTACTATGGCTTGTAAATGGACTATTGATGTGCCTTCATTGTAATTTGCATTCATTCCATTTTCCTATGATTAGAGACATGGTTCATATCTCCAATAGTTTTCAATTTCTCATTATATGGGGAAGGTTTTATTAATTTTGGACATGCTCCGGGTTTTATTAATGTAAGGCAACAATAATGATTTAATAATTTTAAATTCTCTCCACCCTAATGTGCTTGCTTCATTACGTTTTTTTTTGGATCATAAATTCCTCTAGGTTATATTTTTTAGCCTCATATGGTTTGCACCTCATTTAAGAACCATTATAATTAGTGCGAGCTCAATAAAAGAAAAGGAAAGTAGAGGAAAGTAGTAGTACTTAGATTGCCACTTAGTCTAGTGTGAGAAAGTTTTGGAGCCACAAGTATCACAACATAAGTATTCCAAATCATGTGGTGGAATTTGTTGGAGGATGAAAAAAATCCCACTTGTTAAGTGAGTTGTTGCAACTTTCACATGGTCACAACAATTGGCTAGAAAAAATTATAAGAAAAAACACAAACTATAATAGTATTCAAACATGAGTGAATAATAAAATTAGAAAAACAAATGAATAAACTATGAAAATAGGGAGAAAAAACTCTTCTATTGATTGTAGATCAAGGTAACATTGGTCTGTTGAATGAGACACAAAGGAATATGTGGGAATGGAGTATCCCTCTTCATTCCTCCAATGAAGGGTCCTCTTCACTCCTTCTAGAATCCCTCTATCTCCTAAATAACTTTATAAGTTTCTTCAATGGTGAATTCTCACAAGTTTGCAAGGCACATGAAATCAGGCTTGGAAACAAAGGTGTATTCCAACTATATTTTGGTATCATAACCATGTATTTGTTTTTATTTTTGAAATGGATCCCCAATATTGGTATTTATAAAAATTTCCAAGGTCTTCTTGGCCTGGCCCTTTGAATGGGTATTGATTCCTTTGCGTGATTCTCATTCTTGAAGGGAGCATGAAAATTCCTTTAGGGGCTCCAAATACTTCTCACCAAGTGTGAGGGGGCTCAGAGATAGGTTGTTTGAACCCTATACTTTGCATATGACATGATATTCACAGTTTCTCATAAGGAATTTTTTCCTTCCATGGATTTTCACAACTATTGAAGAAATATTTAGGTGAACCACACAAACCCTAGATGATGATTATGCACAAATGGAAAAAAAACCCAAATTATAAATTTAAGTAAACCACTTGTGGGGTACTGATTAATTTTGTTTGAGAGCCTTTACCTTGATGAATTAATGATATTTTCCAGCAATCACATGTATCATTGTGTCATACATTTTTGGGTGATAATAGTTTCCCCCTAATGTATTTGTGTAATGTTCCTTTTTCGGGATTGCTCATAAAACATGCATCAAAAACACATTTCCAGCAAAAAATGTAATAAAATAGTGAAATGGACTCTTGGATACCATATATTAGTCAATAAGAAACCTAAATCCAAGAAATGAGCTAAAACAAAGAAAGCTAGGTGGGTTAAACAGATCTCCCACACTTAGGATTGCTAAAAAGTGCTAAAACCCCAAAACTGCATTTTACCAGAGTTGCTGCTTAATGGACCGCGCAGTCTAAGAGAGGGTTTAAAAACATAAATTAAGGAAACAATTATATCTACTCATATATTGATTAAAATTATGAAGAAAAAAATATCTAATCTCCTTATACAAGATACAAAATAAACCGACAAGGGTTTCTTTTCCAAACACTCTGTATACAAATGTGATATTCAGAAAATTATTGAAAAATCACTGCAACACTGAAGCACATGAGTTTACAAGGCTGAAATATGTCTGATCTTATGTATATCCCTCAAGGTCTTCCTCCCATGAAATGATGAACCTCTCAATCACAAGGAAACTCAGCAACAGAGCCACCAAACCATGCAATAAACACTTCCTCCAAAATAATGCATTCCCTAGTAAAGGCAGCACTATGAATTTATGGGAAATGTTTGGTATGATACCACAGATATTAAATAAGCTCCGGATCTCTCCAAAAATATATCTCAAGTGAAGGAAACCTTCCTCCAATGAGAAACTAGCTCAGAAGTCGGGATTCCAATCCCTTCCACTGCTGCACCCAGAAACACTACACAATCTCTGGAAAAGTTGTGCTGATGAAGATGGTTGAAGCTTGGCCTGAAAATATGATGTGGAATGACAAATAAAAACTCTCCCTAGGAGCTCCTCAAAGGAAAGAGGTGGGATTCCCACCTGGGAACACCCAGTGCTAAACATCACTGCAACTTTGCTAAGCAGTAAAGCATCAACAATTCTTAGCAGCCAAGAATAATAATCTAAAACATGATGAATAATGCTGCCATCCTATTCCTTATATAAGATGTGAATTTTCTTGCCCTTTTCCCCACTCACTTATGTTACTTCTAACCCAAGTTACATTTCCCTCCAAAATTGCATTATCCATCCTAGGATTCCTCCTCCACTAAAACTGCGTTGTTGACTTGGTTAAAGCAGCTTCATTTTATCTTTGTTCACACATGGAGGTGTTTTATTAAGCTAGAAATAGTGTCCCCTTTCACAATTGGAGTATTTTGTTCCTCCTTAGGAGACTTATGGGCTTTTCTACCCATTTATTTACCGGGTACAACTGCTGCTAACTCTAATGTTCCATTTAGCTTGGAGGCTAAAATTTTGGAACATTACAGTCCCCCCCTCCAAAATATTTTGTTGTCCTCAAGAAAATGCATAACAAGAACAAAATTTCTCCCCTCTTCCTCATGTGGCCTCCATTAATAGCCTCCATCACTGCATCAAGAGAATATGCAAATAAACTGTCATCCAATGCTTCCTCCCAAGTGTGAAAAACCAAAGTTTCTGCATCAATCAAAGGTGGAAAGTATGAGTGGAAACATGATATCTATCTCATGGCCTCCACAAAGTAGGAGTGATGATCAACATGGTGAATGAGTGCCTCCCTCACCCATGCAATCATCCAAATGAAGTGAGTCACCCTCCAACATGGTAACTCATGAAAAGTCTCTTCCACCTTGTGCTGCTAAAATGTAGGTGGGCTGAATAGGCAAGAGGGTCTATCCCATGCTGTCCTCCTCTCCACTCATGATAGGTGTATAGGGCATGTTGATATTGGGCTGAAACATGATTGCCCTCCAATGGAAAGAAGAATATTGAGCCTCCAAATACTCTCCCTCCAAAATCATGAGTCATGCCAACCCAAACCATTCCATTCAAGATGAATGGAACATAATCACCACATAGCATCCAAATCAGAAAATGGCTGAAGGTTATGTGAAAGTTTGGATGATACATATGGTCTCTCGGGTGGATACATCGCAGTTCTCCCAACTGCTGCTTGACAATTTCATATTGCAAGTGTTCCCGCAACAAGTTACAAGATGGATAGGTATGTTCTCCCAACATGGGAAATTAAGCATCAATTTCTATCAGCTGTACATAGATAGAATAATAATACACTTTCCCAAAGTCATGTATAGATGGGCTACTATCATCATAAACATTGGCCCTAAAGTGACCATGAAACCCAAAAATACTATTGCTCTTTTAAGGAGCAATGCACTGTGCAAACATGGTGAGAAAGTACCAATACTCAATAGAGTAATCAACTAGTACAGAAATGCATTCTCTACCATACATAGTGAGTGGGATGAAAGTGAGATCCTCTAATAAGTCCTCCCATGAGAATCTACTTATAAAAATCTGCAAGAAGAAGGGATACCTCCTCCCCTTGGAATATCTCATCCATAAGAATATGCCCCTATGTGACAGCGTTGTAGGCCTTTGTAATAAGGCTCCATGACTTCTCCTTTTGACATCCCACATGCCAAAGCCATCCACCATCATGCTGCTATGTGAGAAGATCTTCTTTCGACATGGAAGTCTCTCATGATCCTCCAATACTGAAGGGTAGCCTCCTTGCACCATGAATGTGCCTTCTCTTCAGAGATATCATGAAAAGTATGAGAAGAATTTTTCCCATACTCTCCCAAGTGCAACCATAGCAACAACAACTTTCGTTTTTGCCTCATCTCTCCCTCATACAAGCCATAGAGTAAGTTCATGAAGGTCAACTTGTATGATTCCCCTACCAACAAGTCTTATGCTGCTCTATCATATGGGTGCCATGCCATCCAATTGGTTCCTATCTCCATACAAGGCTTCCCTTGAACAAAAACACATCAACAATACATGGAAGCAAGATACAATAAGAACAAGTTTCCAAATGACAACCAGAGAGTGAATCATGGTCCCTCTCATGGAACCAGTGCAATGCCTCTTTGGCCTGCATCAAAATAAGAAATAAAGAGTGCTTTGCAAGCCACTTGTTTGCTGCCACATTCATCTCATAAGATGAAAACATGAAGTTACAAATTGGTGCCAATGGTGCACACCAAGAGACATATGGCCCCCCCCACAGCTCATCAAAAGGATAGACAAGATCAATGCTACAAGTAGTTGCAAGTACATCATCATACAATATGCAAGAAGAAATATCTCTTCTTGTTACATCATGTTGCTCAAATAAAGGAAATAAGTACAATAAAAAACATGAAATGATACCTCCTCCATTGTGTACTTGAGGTCTTGAGCTGAAATGGCTCAATTGAAAATTCTCCCTCACTCCCAATGAGTAGGAAGGTGGTTGTGACATCCTCTCTATCACCATCCGAGCTATGCATCTCTCCATATACTGATATATGTCATGCTGGATGCCCTCCCAAGTGAACTCCTCCATCAACTGGAAATATGCATCAAAGTGCATAGAAGAGAAGTCCTCATGTGCTGCATGTAGCAGCTTCTCCTCGAGACTAGAAGATCTAGTCAAGAATATCTTGCCATAGGAATAGATGACCACATCATCCACCATGTTTCTATCATCTCCATCTGGGTCATCAAGAATCATGCATGCACCAAGATCCTTGGAGTACTCTACCAAGAGTTGAGATCTCCAGAAAGGATCAATCCTCCTCAAAGATAGCGCTGGTGATCTGTCATGTGAAGCTCTCCTCAAGCTGCTGCCTACTACTTTGACATCCCCCATGCCAAATTCTTCCTCCAAAATCTTCACCTCTCTAAAATTCAAGAGTGGTGAGTCCAAAGACAAGATTTCTTCCATCAGCTCTAGATCAGGTGGCCTCCCAGGTTGAATGCCTCCATGTAGTGAGACATCAATGTCAAGAGTAGACTGCATATATGATTAGGAAACCTTTCCCTTGCCCTCACTGCACAAATCAGTCTACCTCTTTCTTGCATTGGCTCTCTAAAATAGAGAAGGGTGTGTGCTTCTCATCAACTGATGCTACTCTTCATCCCTTCCTTCTCCTTCCAGCTGCAATGCTGCACAATCATGCTACTCATTGATTGTGCTTGGACCTCTATGTATGAGATCCTGGGGAACTTCTTGTAAAGATACAAGAATCCCTACTGTGGGAGCATGTGCTCCTCCTCCATCTGCATGAGGTACTGGACGTGCTCTAGAAATGATAGCGTTGTTTCCTTCTCCTTCATCATTGTGTGTAGGCAACATCTCAACCATTGGATCCCTTTGTGAAAAAGTGATCCCCATGCCCTCTTGTTCAAGAATATGAACTGGAGGTTTTTCTCCTGGAAAAGTGTAATGCAAGACATCAAATCTTCCCATGGTTTTCTGAAATGGAGTTTCCTCCATCACATGCAAGGGTTTTGTTTTCTCAAGTTTTCCTTGCTCATGTGTCTTAGGAAGTTTTTCACCAAACCTCTCCATCAATTTTTTTATGAATCTTGCAAAAGAGAAAGTATTGGCATTATTTAAGGAATAAGATTCCAAAATCCACCATGCATGAGCCTTACCTATGAAATGCAGTGTTGAAACTTTGATAGCTTCATCTCCATAAATATGATGCAGCTGCAAATAGGAGTTTAGCTCCTTCACCCAAGCTCCAACTAAACATGTAGGTGATCCGGCAAAATTAGATAGAAGAAATCTATCTGCATCCTGTTGCTAGCTATTCTCCATCTGGATCTTGCAAAACTCTTGGAAATCAGTATGATCTCTAAACCTCTCATTTTGGGATTCATACTCCCGTAACAAATCACTAAGAGTCATTCTCTTAGGCATTCTTCCTTCTCCCATCCATCTCAGGATAGCTCTGGGAATTTGACTGCTTTTTGCATCATGGAGTGCAGCTGCATGCTCACACTCACCATGTGAAAATCTATATTTAGCTCTATATTCAACCTCTTTTGGAGATCCCATCTCCAATCTCATTTTCTTCAACTCTCCTTGAAAGCTCTTCATGGATTTTGGAAGAAGCTTTGTAAGCTTGTATTCCTTTCTTTCTGCAAATACTAAATATTTTTGGCTTATTTCCATATTTCCTTCCTCTGATAGTTGGATCTCACAGGCTGAGCCAGAGATCATGCTCTCATACCACTGTAATGTTCCTTTTTCGGGATTTCTCATAAAACATGCATCAAAAACGCATTTCCAGAAAAAAAGTAATAAACAATGAAATGGACTCTTGGATCCCATATATTAGTCAATAATAAACCTAAATCCAAGAAATGAGCTGAAACAAAGCAAACTAGGTGGGTTAAACAGATCTCCCACACTTAGGATTGCCAAAAAGTGCTAAAACCCCAAAATTGCATTTTACTGGAGTTGTTGCTTAATGGAATACGCATTATAAGAGAGGATTTACACACATAAATGAATGAAACAATTATATCTACTCATATATTGGTTAAAATTCTAAATAACAAAATATCTAATCACCTTATACAAGATACAAAAGAAACCGACAAGGGTTTCTTGCCCAAACACTCTGTATACAAATGTGATATTCAGAAAATTACTGAAAAATCACTGCTACATTGAAGAAAATGAGTGTATAAGGCTGAAATATGTCTTATCTAATGTAGATCCCTCAAGGGCTTCCTCCCATGAAAGGATGAACCTCTCAATCACAAGGAAACTCAGCAACAGAGCCACCAAACCATGCAATAAACACTGCCTCCAAAATAACACATTCCCTAGAAAAGACAGCACTGGGAATGTATGGGAAATGTGTGGTCTGATACCACAAATCTGAAATAATCTCTGGAGCTCTCCAAACATATCTCTCAAGTGAAGGAAACCTTCCTCCAATGAGAAACTAGCTCAGAAGCCGGGATTCCAATTCCTTCCACTGTTGCACCCAGAAACACTACACAATCTCTGGAAAAGTTGTGCTGATGAAGATGGCTAAAGCTTGGAATAAAAAACTAATGTGGAATGATGAATAAAAACTCTCCCTATGAGCTCCTCAAAGGAAAGAGGTGGGATTCCCGCCCGGGAACACCCAGTGCTAAACAACATTGTAGCTTTGCTAAGCAGCAAAGCAACAACAATTCTTGGTAGCCAAGAATAATAATCTACAACATGATGAATAATTCTGCCATCCTCTTCCTTATATAAGATGTGAGTTTTCTTGCCCTTGGCCCCACTCATTTAGGTTACTTCTAACCCAAGTTACATTTCCCTCCAAAATTGTGTTATCCATCCTAGGATTCCTCCTCCACTAAAACTGCGTTGTTGACTTGGTAAAATCAGCTTCATTTTATATTTGTTCACACATGGAGGTGTTTTATTAAGCTAGAAAGAGTGTCCCCTTTCACAATTGGAGTATTTTTTTCCTCCTTAGGAGACTTATGGGCTTTTATACCCATTTATTTACTGGCTACAGTTGTTTCTAACTCTAATGTTCCATTTAGCTTGGAGGCTAAAATTTTGGAACATTACAATTTGGTTAGCAGTAGTCATATAGAAAAAATACATCATCATTATCTTATTACATACTATTGAGTAGTGGAAAAGGTATGAATTCACTATGTGTTTTCCCATTCTTTTAATTTAAACATAATTCTTTTTACCTTAGAAAGATGATTTATTACAAGAATTGTGGTAGAATTGTGAAGATTTCTGTTTATTGTAAAATATGAATAAGAACTACCTTTTATTGCTAAAAATAGGAATTAGGCGGGGTGAATAGCTATATCAGAGGCGAGGCTAAAGTAAATGCAACTGCTGTTCCTCCAGCGTTGGACCAAATCCTACCAAAGACAAGGAAATCTGAATGCATCGCTAAGGCAGGGGACAACTCATCTTCGGTCAAAGGAAATCAAGTGACAACTAAAGAAAGAAGGGAAGAAAATCCCTCAAGATCCTTCGACCCTAAGGGATCGCTATTCAAACCTCATCTCGTTCCTTGTCTTGTCCGTCGATTTTGACATATAAGGAAATGCCTTTAGCAATTGTAGGGGGAGATACTTTGATTCAAAACATTCCTTTTGTAATATTACGTTTTATTGACTCTCGTGTTTAGAGAGTGATCACTGTAATACTTTTATGTTCGATTAATAAAAAGGTGCGTTTCATTTCATCTTTCAAGCTCTAAAGTAACCCAACAGCGTTTCACTAGTGCTAAGGGCCCGACCCTGGTGGAATTGATCTGCTGTTTGTATTTCTATCCTTTGATTACTGCCGTGTGATAATTGCGTTTAGATTCATTACAATTATAGAGTTATTTGATTGTTGTTGAATTGAGTACTAGATTGTTGTGTGCGTTAATGAATTGCATTGCTATTCTATTTTAGCAAGGATTGTATTTACTGTCTTATTCATACTGCTAACTCTTATAAGGCTTTGTTGTTTCATACTTAATTCTGTTTTTCGTTCTATTGGATTATGTTTCATTTCAATTGACCATTTCATAGTGTTGGCTGTTGACAGGGTTGGAGTTTAAGAAGACTTGTTATCTGATTTTGTTAAGTTCGCATTTACTGTTCAATTGTTGTTTGTTGTTCAATTACTGTTTGTTGTTCATTTCTAGTTCGTTAGGTTCAGATTTGCAGAAAGATTGTTTACAATTGTTATGTACACATAGAAATTACGAGTTGTTTTTCCTTTCCAATTCTTGCTTTAGGAAGAAGTTCTTCTTAGTTATTTTCATCAGCAAGTAGTTCAATTTAGATTTGACCTTGATTGCTTAAAAAACAGGACTGTCAACTGTAGAGAACATTGGTTACTGCTTCCAAGTTCCCAGATTGATTGCCTTGTCTTAGTGTGATTTCAGTTGCATTGATTTCTAAGGGAATGAGTTATTGATACTGTATCCCTGATTGATGCTTTGCAAAGTGAGTAGTTGAGATTTCAGAGTATTTTCATTCATGTTACTGTAATTAGATTTCTTTACAAGCATCCATTTACTCTTGTATCTAGAATATTGTACTACATATTTCATAGCGTTACTCTTAGCTAAATTGCAGTCTCAAACAGAGTACACTCTTGAAATAAAAATTCGCTCTCGGATTGATAATTAATGTAGGATAATTAGATGTTAAAAAGATACCTTTTATGCCTCAACATTTTGGCTCCGTTTCCGGGGAGGGTGTATGCCATTTCGAAGGAGTGATGCACATTTTATTTTCTTCTGCTCACGAAGAATTGGGTATTAAAGACAGAAGGTCAGAACCTGCGCACCAGGAAAGGAACATACTTGCTCACAGCCCGCTTCACAGCAGAATTAGGTACATTTCTTTCTTTAGGTAGGAATGAAGGCTTGTTTTCTTGAATTACTAAACCAGCTAAACAAAACAAAATTCCTCCTAAACCTGAAAAACCTAAGGGACCGGTGACCCTTGGGCGAACAAATTTCATTGACTAAATCCTTAAAAATATTGAATCTCAGCCATCAGTAGGACCTAGGAGAGTTATCTCTAGACAACCTACTAGTTCCCTTCAGGCCTCAAAATCACCATCTGAAGCCTTTGCTGAGATACATAGTCAAACAGTGGGAATTGAGCAAGATTCCCAAGAAATTGAGAATCCCTGCCTAATTTCTCCACAGGAAGGGAACTCTAGTAATCTCCGTGAAGGAGAAGGGGAAACAGGAGAAGCAGAAGAACCAAAATTTCCTCTTGAAATAGTCCAAACAGTGAGCAGTCCAGATAAGGGAAGTGTTGTCAAACTTATTAAAAAAAAAGGACCTGAATCACCTCAAACAGTAGGCCAGCAAGGAATACTTATTGTTCCAGATCAGGGAAGTTTTTTAAAGGCCATTCCTACTCCTTCCAGTCAGCCTAGGAATTCCCTTGAGATCCCAGAAGGATATTGGCACAGATTTGACCAAATGGCCCAGAACCAAAACCAGAACCAGCAAACACCCCAGCAAACTTCCACACTACAATATCCTATAGTAGATACTGTAGTTAATGAACCTATGAAAGCCATTCCACTTCAACATATTCCCACATTTCATGGCTTGACATTAGAAGATCCAGATGCATTTATGTTCGAATTCAATGTGTTATTTAGGGGGTATGACTATACCACCGATCCCCAAAAATTAAAACTATTTCCTTCCACATTAAAAGGAGCAGCCTTACGATGGTTTATGGGGCTAGGTGGGGGTGTCATAACTGATTGGGATCAGATGAAAGCTATGTTTTTAAATAAATATCAAGATTATTGCAGGTCTTGGGGAGATTTTCTTGTTGTGTATTTAGTCAGAGGTCTTTGCAACGACCCTGGTTGTCATTTATCAGCGAACTGAGAGCATGCTTTGCTTTGAAGTGGGTTTCCGGTGATCGACAATGGACGGACAAGTCCACGATTACGAATGTAGCAGATTGCCCGCCCTTCTTTCGAGATTCGTTGACACATTTGTCGACTTTGTTGTTGGAGGGCAGTTTCTGTCATCCAATTCGACACCAACAGACGAAAGGGATTCGAACTGGGCACAGAGAGTTACAACATTCCCATCTGCAGATCGGCTGGTTGCGATTAGTGACATCCATGGGGACCTTCAGAAGGCAAGGCAGGTTCTCATGGCCGCCCAAGTCATGGACGAGAAAAATCAATGGGTCGGAGGAAAGGCCATGGTCGTTCAGGTCGGAGATCTCCTCGACAGAAGGGGGGAAGAGATCAAAGTCATTTATCTGCTCGAGAAACTTAAACAAGAAGCAGAAAAGTCTAGTGGGAAAGTTGTTATATTGAATGGTAATCATGAAATAATGAACGTGGAAGGAGATTTCACCTATGCGACACCAGCTGCGATGGAGGAATTCAGGGTCTGGGCACGTTGTTATACAGTGGGGAATGATATGAAGAATCTCTATAAAGGTTCAGGACATCATGAAGGTAGAGAATGGTCACACAAAGACAGCAACAATGAAACAAATATACATATCTATATATATATATATATAATAGAGTTAATTTTATTACATGTAAATGGGCATACTATTGTAAGACCTGGTATGGCATACGTACCTCTGGGTAAATCACTGGTAAAGTGTGGGTTAGACTTAGGTGATAGGGGGATGTCAAGTTAACAATTATCCTGGGTAAAAAAAAATTGAGGGGGGAAGAGCTAGAGTAAGCGGGGTTGTCTCATTTAGCAGGTTTGGATGGATTTACTCAATAATCCCTAAGTCAAGTTTAAGGGGGGAATTGTTAGGTAAACATGACTCGGGATAGAATCAAAGTTGACTAGGGTAAATAGTAGTGGTTTTGGGGCACATGGTTTTGTACACCCATGGTTTTGGCTCATGGCATTGCATGTAGTGGAGCCTATAAAAGACACTAGGAATACTTCATTGTAATGTAGGACTGAAGGTGATCCGTGAAGGCTCACTTGGCCGGATTGGCCAGAGTTTTGGCCAATGTTTAATGAAATTTCATTGGTTAGGTTTTTCTCCGAATTTGAAGTTTTCTCAGTTAAACATTGTTTTTATGTTTATGATTTGTTGCTAGATTTTGTATGTATATTATTCTCTCCATAAATATTTTATTTCTACGGTAAATTTGTAACATAGAGAAATCTGATATTTCATCATGATAACGAAAGTGATGCGCAATACTCTCCACTTAAATTAAATTAAATTAATTGTTGCGACTATTCACCATTTCAAATCTGATATGGTCTACGGACGCCTGTGTACCCGGGTCTGCGAAGGGCACATCTCTTATTTTTTCTCCATTCCTGCAATATTCCTCTCTCTCATGGAGACTAAGCGCCTCAGACGCGCCTCAGATACATGGTTTGTGTGTTGGTATGCCTTGTTTTAGCCTTGGCGCAGCTGTCAAGTGGCAGTTCTGTCACAGTGTGGGCAGGACCAGGTTGTGAGGGCAACCAAACTTGTTACAGCGAATGTGGGTGTTCTAACATCGATGCCAATCTGAAGGGAGGATACAAGTTTCTGTACGAAGGGCAGACTGCTGCCTCTGACAACCGCCCCAACTGCCAAGGGGTTGCCTGGACCCATTTTGATTCACCCAGCGTTCAAGATTGCAACCCTTTTGGTTGGCAGAGTTTCTTCATCCAGTGCTGAGCAGTGAATATTTGGTCCTTCTTGAGGTGGGTGTCGTTATGCAGATAAATTTGGTTTAAATTTAAGGTGTGACAAAAGGTTAATGTCCAGTAAACCTGAACTGATATATGTAAGACAAGGTATATCATTATATATGTGTGTTCCTTTTTAAGTTTAATCATAGTTACCAAGTTTTACCCGGTTTAAATTTGAATTGGGATTCGAATACTATAGTTAGGAAATAATTTGATTCAAATTTTTTCAATTCTGAACAAAATTGGCAAGTATACCTAAAATTCAAGTATATGTTCCAAAATCTACTTAATTTACCTGTAATCCGAGTAAAAATGCTCATTACTTTGGCTTACCTTGATAACTACTCCCTCTCTCTGGACAATCCATTAATATTTTTTTAATGTTAGAAAAAAAACCAGTTTTTGATCTCCCATTCTCCGCTGTAATCTCTCCAGCGCGTATCGTCTCTGTATCTGGAAAAGAATCGATTTTGTTTTTCAACAGAATAACTGCTTTAGGGTTTTTTTTGCCTTTTTCTTTGAATAAAAATCTGCTTTAGGTTTCACATTCAAAGTGCTGTGGCGTGCAAGATTGAAAAACAAAATCTGCTTCAGGTTTCACATTCAGGAAATCCCTTTCTTATCAGGTTTTCCTCTTCACTATTTCTTCTTTTTACACTGGTGTGTAACTATATGTTTTTAACTAGGCCAAAATACAGAAAATTGTTTAATGCACGGACAAACGACGAAGGGCAATAAAAAGAGAAATCCACCTACACTCAGGAGATAAAAAGTGAAATGCGGCTACATGTAGGAGAATTATTTTCCCAATTCAGTTTATATCTAGATTGTGGTTAAGATTGTGCGGAATGATCAAAATAATCTTCTCCCGTCAATTATTTTATGACATAGAATTTTACCAAAAGTGTAGAGTGGGGTATGTTTATCGATGTTAAAATCGAAGTTGTAATCGGTTTATGCAACTATTTTAATGAGCACAGTTATATCATAAACCTGCTTTCTAATCATATAGTCATTTCACTATCATCATCCTGTGCATAGAAGAATTCTATTAACGTTCTATGATAAAGATTCCCGCCTGGAATGTTTCAAATTACTGTTATTTGAGATGGTTTTTTATTAAATTCTGGTGGAAGATTGTGTTGCAATATAGAGCACATAAATAGTAAAAGGAAAAAACTAATAATAATTATAGTCATCTATGGTAAATGTGTAGCCCCAGTTACTTGGATATAGCAATTATAGTGATCCATTCCATATATGTGTAGCCCCAACTCTTTGGATTTAGTAAGGGGATTATATTTTTCAATTTTATGTGAAATATCAAAAATATGATTTTTTTCAAAAAAAAATCAACCATGAGATAAATCTTTAAATGCGATGCAAATTGAACATTGAAGAGGTTCTTCCATTTATTTAAAGATATTGAATTGAAGATATGTAAAGAGGTTTTGTATATTTGTTAAAGATATTGAAATAAAGATATCCATTTGTTTAAAGATATTGAAGTGAGAGAAAAGTGAGTGTTACTATGTGAGGAAAGGAAGAAATATCCCAAATAACAGTGTACAAATTTCACCTATTAAACAACAAGTCCATGTGTAGAGTAGGCATCCTTATGTCCATTGTAGATTTCTGTAATATTCTGAAATCTAATTGTCAGGTTAGGAGAGAGGTCAAACAATTGATCCCTCTACTAACCGTCAAATTCCGGGATATTTCTGGAATCTGCAATCCACATATGTGCAACACTGCAGATTATCTAGTCCCTGCCTTTAGGGAACTGCAACTGCGCTTGTTGGTTTTGGTCCAATGTTTGCAGAGGGAGTAGAGACATAGATAGGGCTATAGCAACAAAGGTCTAATATGGACATTCCATTTTAATGGGGCCTTAAAAGTGTGTTTTCAAATTATTGCAAAGCTAAATATTGACAATATTTGAAACAAACGACCTTATATGGGTATTGGTTGTTGAATAGGAAAGATTCAATGCATGCCTCAAATAAGTAATGAATTGGACATGATGGATGTGATCATTCATATAATTGCTAATTTAAAAAAACTTTGAGCCATAATCATTGTGAATACTTGGTAAACTTTTGATGGACATGTAGAGGAAGAAAGACACACAATTTACACGTAAACAATAACACAAGTTGTGGTTCTTCTTCTATTGATCATACAAAATTGAATCTCACACACAACTATCCATAGAGTTGCGGATCTTGGCTTTTACACGCACTTTATTTGACTTGACTTGATTACAATGAACCTAACATGGGGTATTTATGCTTTTGAGCTACCGCCTCACTCAAAATAACATGCAAACACGCACTCTATTTGACTTTTCCCAAAATAAAAATGAAATCGAACTCACTCAACTTGACTCAGTTAATTCACACTCTAAATCTGAACCACACTTAACTCAACTTATCTCTTCATACATCACTTGAGTTGGACCTTGCTAGATCTTCATGCGGGAGTAATTATTATTTTTAATGCCCCCCCTTCATTACAACTGAATGATTGAACATGACTCAACTATGTACGCTAGGCTGACAATAGAAATTGATTCAATTATCACTTAAACATGTCTGTTGGTCGTCATATCTCAACTAGTCTTACAGTGACTCAAAAATTTAAGAATTTTCTTTTTCATTTCTTCCAAATTCTATATCCTGAAAATCACTTCATTCTTTGTTGCACTTTCGTGGTGTGGGATTTCTTCAGTTATTGTTGTTGCAATTTTTGTTTGAATTGTCTTGAATTTTTTTTGAAAAACAATTTGATCATGTTTTCTACACCTTCCTCTTCAAATCTTTTTTCAACGATGGACTGTTGCAACAACTCTTCATCTTCAAACGGTGTTCTTCGCGCTTCTTCTTACACTTCATATTCCTAATTTTATTTCTTCCATATTTCTTGATAGTAGAATATTATCTCTTCTTAAATCCATTACCGAAAAATTGTTTCAATGTTTTATTCTTCGTCTTTATAAACTTCCATGTCTTTCTCCATACTTTCATCATTAGGCGCTTCTGTTTTTTTCCTCTACTCTGCGCACTCTAGATCAATGTTAGAAATATATTCATTATGCTCTGTAGTGAGAGTTTTCTTCTCTTCATCTTCCTTCTCTTCCTCGTCAATTTTTTTGAGGCTATCTTCCACTGTTATGTAGTCAATGGATATTCTCATAAAATAATGTTGAATCACTTCATTTTCATCTTCTTTGAAATCACTAACTAGTCCTAACATGTTGTCTTCCACTAGGCTTCTAGACACAAGTAGGATTCTCTCACCAAACAACAACATATAAATGTGTTCTTTTGGTTGCATCATATGCAAACACTCATAACTAGTTAAATTAGCTTCATCAAAGTTAACATCAACTTATTTTTCATCCACTTTACTATGGGATATCCAGGCATGCATGTTTTCATTACAAATTTCAGCTTCAACAAATCCATGAGTTGTGGCTAGATGCACCAATGCACATCTCACTTTGCAGTCATCATCCACACGTGTTTTGTCACTGTGGGATTCACCGTCATCTACACCTTCCACATTACAGTGGGGTTCTTGAACATTTATATTTTCTCGCTTTTCTACACACACATACGCTTCAACTTCTCTCTCTCCAATCTTCGATGCATCTTATTCATCCAAATGCATTCTTACATAAGGGGTTTTAATTTTATAGTATTGACGACTATCATCCACTTTTGAGTGGGATTATCTAAGATTTTTTGTCTTTTGAGCGTCTTGCTCATTTACTCTCAGATTTGCAACTAACTGAAAAAATTGTGACATGTCTTGCTACTTCATGTCGCTTCCCTTTGCACCAAATTCTTCTTCCAAGACCTTCCATGCTTCCTTGGAGATTGTAGCTTTTGTTACTTTGCACAAAAGCTTCTCATCCAATGCCTATTTTATAAAATCCAATTCTAAAGTTGCATACATCATCATATGGGTTATTAGATCAGTGCTCAATTAAGTCTTTAGCTCGAAGAAAGGTTAGCACTTTTATAACCCAACAATCAAAATATTTACCTGTAAACATAGGAGGTGGTAGCAGATCCAGACTACACCAACCACCCTCGATCTCTCTTCCATCCTTTTCTAGACTCCTCAGTTCATCGACTGCACACTGAACCTCTTTAAATATGGAAATTATATATGCCTTTTCTTTTCAATTCCTTTTATTAATTTACTTTAGTAGTTATTTGCACACGTTTTGTGACCAATGATCGTTATATTTATTCTCTCTTATGGTTGTTTTCCTTACTGCATGAGGCTTCTTTCCATATCGCCCCCGAAAAAAAATATGGTTTTTAATATACTCCACCATAAGACAAAATCTTCATCCAAAACACTATCATTCTTGAAAAAATAAGAAAAATGACTGATAAATAGACATTTTGCAAAGCCTTAAACTCACTTTCCAATAAATCACTTTTCATTCTCTTTATATATCATGCACTTGTTCTTTTTTAATATTAAAAAACCTTTATAATAATCTTATCATAGCATTTTGTTTGAACCTTGTTAAACCTTTATACATGGATTTCTAATAAACCCCTTTATATTTCCATACAATAACGTAAAACACTTTCCATAATATGAATGTAATGCATTAAAAAAAAAATCTTTAAAATAAAATCCCATGTGACTTTAAGCTTTAACCTTTCCCGTGCACTTTTTCATTGAATTCTTGTGTGAATCCTTAGATTGGTCAATGGTGATTCGACTTATTCCTTTAGCGACTGAGTAAGAGTTACGAACCACACATAATAGTTTTTCAATTGGCTTAACAACAAGCTACGACTCTCGTGATTTCATGGCACTATAGGACAATGCTCATCCACATAGGTAGCAATTGAATGAAAGAAATTTCGACAGGAAATTTCGACTCTTATTACTCACATAGTGTCACTCTGTTAGCTTTTTGCGCAAGTATAGGCTCTTTGAATATTTTTCCTTTGTGACCTTAGTTATGATACCAGTTTGATGGAAAGGAAGAGGAATAAAGACACAAAATTTACACACAAACAATAACAAGAGGTGTGACTCTTCTTCTATTGATCATACAAACTTGAATTTGAACTTCAAAAAATCCATCAATTGCAGCTAGAGGAATCAATGCACATCTCACTTTGAATTCATCATCCACATGTGTTTTTTCACTGTGGGATTCACCATCATCTACACCTTCCACGTTACCATGGGGTCCTTGTGAATTTATATGTTCTTTCTTTGTTATACATGTTAGTGTCAGTATTTGCATCTTTCCATAAGTGACCACAAATCCTCTTTTCATATCATTTTAAAGGGTCCCACTTAGAATTTTTTTATCATTCCACTAGGTCATGCAAAATTTAGTCACTCATGGTAGCACTAGTCCAAAAAGATCACTCTTCCTAAAATTTGATTACTTGTTGGCATAGTTTCATATCTTGTTGACTGTACACCATCCATAAAGTTAATATCATCATGTCATCACATTAATCATGTCATCATGAAGTCCAGTATTTCAAGGTTTCATTAGGTATTTTAGGGTCAATCAAGCTTTCCATTAGGTCAATAGGGTTTCTGAGGTCCAGTACAACTTCATTTCCACTACATAATACCAACAAGTAAAGGGTGATCCAATAACATCTCTTCACCATAAGAAGATGATTTGTAAAGAAAAAAGTATTGTTTCAGCATATGATATTTTGGTTTTAAGACATAATTTTTATTTTCATTATGTAATTTTATGGCTTTCAAAATGTAATAAGTTCATGGTTCTCGAAGCTGCTAACTTATATTTTCAACATGCCAAAGCATCAAAAATGTCAAACCAAAGAGTTCTCAAAGTCATCAGGTGATGAGTTCTTAAAATGCAACAGTATAGTTTCAATATGTGAAGTGAATATAAAGAGGATAAAGTGGGTCCCAATTCCCAATTCATTCAAATGATGATGTATAAATAACACCAAGACATAAAAAGGTAGCTCATTTGTCATTTCATCCATTGAGCACACACTCCCTTGGTTCATGAAAACGAATTGGAGGGTCAGACGCAGATTTTTTTGTGGAGATGCGCTTAGAGGAGGGTGGCACCACGCTTTCTCAACTAGCACTAAGCTTTCAGCATTTAGCGTTGCGCTTTTATCTCACTAGAGCTGCGCTTTTGGGTAAAGAGTTGCGCTTTTGCTCGATGCTCTACGCTTTGGTCCAGCAAGCCCAAAAGGAAATAAAACTCAACCAAATTCTTCCAAACCTTCAAAAAATGCCTCTAACACTCTCTAGCAAGTAAGTACATCAAATTTCTTGCATCCTTGCATGCCTAAACATTTATTTCATAGTGTTTTTGTTCCTAATTGAAATTGACATTTGGTCTAGTGAATAAACCCTATTTTTATTCCTAATTCCCAAATTTGATGCCCTAATACCCTGCATTTCCTTCTCACATATCTAAAATCCCTATCCCTATCCCTATACTACCAATTCATAGTCCTTAAATCCATTTCCCTTAAAACTCTAAGTCCTAGGCTTCTAAATTCCTAGGCAACCACTTCCCCAAACCTGTAATTAAATTTTCATTTGCAATTCCCTTGACATTTCAACCTCCTATCATGTCCCAAAGATCCATAACACCTTCCCCCATATCCCTAAATTTTCCTAGACTTATCCCTATTCCCTAGACCTATTTCCACTCCCCATTCCCATCCACCTCATCCCTAGGGTTTCTTGGCCACCAAAAACTATGGAGGAAGGCAGAGACTATATGGAAGAGGGGGATAGATAGAGAGAGGAGGATAGAGAATAGAAAAGGCCTCACAAAGGAGGAAGAATCCTAATGCTGGAGCCCACCAACACAAATGAACTGATGGCCTCTCTTATGACTGTCAGTTGTTTTGATTATGTAGGTTGCCTTGATTTTTGCAACATGACTCAGAGGGTCCAACATCATCCTATGTTGATTATATTCTTCATTTCAAACCTCAGATACAATCAGGTGACCCTCGCAAGTGTGACCTTCAGTATATCTAAATCTATCATTGTTGCTACCAGAGGGATTCCAAACATGGGTAAGAAGTGGATTAAATCCAAAGATTTGGAGGATCAGTACTATGAAATATTGATCAAACCAATGTACACAAATGAGAGGAAGAGGGTCTCCCCTTTCAGCTACCTTCTTTATAGGTATGCCCCCATGATGAAAATCATCATGAAGTACTTCTCTTGTGAAGGAATTTTTTCTAGGCTCTACACATACCACATTATATTGTTGATGCACATCACAAGAGTAAGATTGCTCAATATCCCATACTATATATTTAGGAGCATAGACAAAATGGAATTAAATGTACGAAAGAGAGACTATGACAAGCAGATGAACGACCTCTTCCACCACTCATTGATCAAAATCATTGTTCTCCATCACCTTGACCAGTTGACCATCTCATGGGACACCTTCATTGCCAATGACATCTTCACTGCTCCAAAAGATCCACATGTTGAAGATGTACCTTCTTCATCTCATACTGTTACATTTATGCCTCCACCTCAGTCCACTTCACCATCACCACCATCATCACCATTTCATGGTTATATTGGGTCACCAAGCAGAGCTATGGTCGGCAAGCCTAAGAGGGTTGAATTGGGCATATTGGAAAATACATATCAGAGAGGGCATAGGTAGGTGTTTTCCCCACAGATTGTGGGAGGGGCTCTTCCTTCTTTACCAGCAAAGCGGGTATAAAAGGGGAAAAAAAATATGGTAGAGGAATATGTTCATGAGGAATCCATTCACGAGGAGGAAGACCTCCATGAGAGAAGCAAATTTTCACATTGTTGACTTAGATGAGAAGCATGATGATGAGGCCTCCAATTTTATTATCAAGGATAAGGATGCCAAAATCAGGGAGCTTCATACCAACTTAGAGGGATCTAAGTTTGTGATTTTATACTATGAGCAGGAAAATCAACAACTCAAAACCAAGCAGGCAATCATGGAGATGCAACTTCTCAAGGAAAAAAGAGAAGTAAACAAGGCTTATGAGAGGTATGGTGAAACTAATGAAGATGAATAATAAGAGCCAAAAATGAGACCTAGGACTAGAGGACTGAAAGAGCTATAGAACTAGAGAGGCAAAAGGAGGTTGAACTTGCCAATGAGCTCACTCTAAAGGAGAATTTTTCCATCATGGTCAATGAGAACTGAGAGCATTGGCTTGATAGTGCTAATGAGCATCTTGAGAAGCTCCTATAGAAGGAAAATAATGACAATAACATATAGAGGAATATGGATAAACAATACTTCAAGAGGAATCAAATTATAAGGTCAAAGCACCAAAAGGCGAAATCAAGGCTTGAAACACTAACAAAGAAAAATGAAGGGAAAAGATTGATATCCTTGCTGAGGCATCACTCATTGCCTAACATACCTCATCCGACTCCCACATAATAAAATTTGAAGAAATTTGAGCAATTTAGGATTTTTTTGGAATTTTTTGCATTTTTCGCAGTTTTGCACAGTCACACTCTCAAAAGCGTGGTGCCCTAGGCGTTTCAATTTTTCTACGGACCTATAATGGCAAAACTGAAAGCACCATAGGATTCAGAAGGCGAATTAAAGTCAAGAAAACAACTTTACAAAATATTTTTGGGTTAACAAGGTATTCAAAAGGTCAAAAAACACTAAAAAGATCACATTTTTGCCTTGTTTTGGAGGTTGGCATTGCACTTTTGACCAGTCTTGGGAGAACAAAATTTTGGAGGGTCAAATCAACACCATTTTGGAAACTGAGCATAGATATGGACACTATACTAGACATAAATTACAATGAACTATCTTTAGCTCAATTTGGACACATGGAACCCCCTCAAAAGTGGAGCTGAAGTTGGTGTTGCACTTTTCACCTTGGCGCTGCACTTTTGACAAATTTTCTGAGTTTGCTGATGTCTCCAAATTTTCTTAGTTTCAATTGGAAAATGGTGTCTTTACCAATTTAATTCATGATGTAAATGTAATTTTTTTGTTTTTACACTTACCAAGGGTAAATATATTAGATGAAAATTTTTGATGAAGAAGTAATGAATCAATTTCCAAAAACTGAGGGATGAGTCAGTTTGACCTCCCTACACTCTAGGTATCTGATCAGTTTTCAATAGAATTCATCCTCCACTCAGCGATTGGACCCCTGAGGTTGGGGGAAGTTGTTTTGTATTCTATATCTTGTACATTTTTACTCATTTCAGAGGTTGGATGTGGTTTCATTGATTAAAGACTCTAGTGTAATCAATATTTGGCAGGAAATTAATGAAAGAGTTGCAGCTATTTCTTTGGGATACCTGTGGTATGGAAATTTAGCATTGTTTCTTCTTATGTTACATGTGTATGAATGTTTTTCCTTGATGATCCATTTCATCTCTATTATATGTTGGTTTTCAAGTTGAAAAGTAGAATACATATCTCATGCTTTGTTTTGTTAAAATATTCATAGTTTTTCATTTTCTTTAGTTTAGAAAGAATACATGCTTTTCCTTTCTCTTTCTAACTCCTCACCAGTATGATCCATCTCACCCTGAAATCTTAAAGTGTTAGCCTTCCTACCTACCTTGCCCCATTTAATCTCTGCAACCCTAATATTATTTTCCCTCACCTAACCTCTTTAACCTAATTCACCCATCTAGCAAACCAATTCAAACAAACAAAACGTTGTACTCATACCTAGTGTAAAACCCTAATTCATCTAACCCTCTTGGTTGTGACATTGTGGAGAGAGCCTTGTCCAGTTTGGTAGGGCTAGCTACCAAGCGAAAATATTGGTCTGTGGTTATCTCTGTTTGGACTCTTTTTCAGACTTAGAGATCTACTGGAGTGATAACATACTCGCGACATTGTCGGGGAGCAAAATATTTATTTTCCCTAGCTGTACAACAAGAATCATTGGAATTTGATCCTTTGGATGATGGGATTAATTTTGAGAAAGGCTGACTGGATACTTGCAGTGACAATATTGTAGAGCTAACTTTGAGAAGATACACCAAAGAAAATCTCGATCCGAATCTAGCTGATCCAATCGAAGATCCAGAGAATCTTGTTTGGAAGCATAGATATCAAACTACAGATATTCAGTCAGGTCCAACCCCATTGGTAAGATCTACTTCGCTGCCTACTAAAGTGCTATCTCTTGAAGATATACCATTTGATCTAAAATTTGAATTTTCATTGTTTAGATCTAAGTTTGAAGCCTCTTTAGCCGACATAGTTTTTCATCCTTTAGGACTCTCTGAGGTCAAGTCATTATTTGAGTTAGATCTTAGTTCTTTGAAACTTGAGGAAAATTTTCTTTTTGAAGAGATTAAACCTGAATCAGACCTTGACATGAAATCCTGGTTCCAATTCTACCAGAAAAATTCAATATATGTCTCAAATCAACCTTAATCAATTGTTGTTTTTTCATTTGCACCCTCGACCTCATCATTTATACCTACTACTTCAGTACCTACAACTTTTTTTCCACTACCTATTCAACCAACCCATCCCATTGTCAATCTAGCACTTCACTCAGTAGGAATCATGGCCAGATTTTTCCCACTTATGTTACCTTCTCAATTGAATGATTTACCTCAGGGTTATGGCTAGAGACTCCCCTTGTTTGATGAAAATTCTACCATATCTACAAAACAACACATTGTCAAGGTCACTGACTTCATAGACTTGGAGGAGTAGATGTTGACAATGCCAAAATGAGAATTATAGCCCACAACTCCTCTGGAGATGTCAATGTTTGGTTTATATCATTGATTGCTAATTCCATTTCCACTCCAGACTAGCTGGTTGATGCATTTATAGCCCTATGGGAGGTGAAGAAAAACCATTTACAGTTTCCTTTTTAGTACGAGAATACAAAGAGAAATCTTATTGAATCAGTCCAAGATCTCAATACTCACTTTAATAGAACTTATAATGCACTTCCCGTTGAGATCAAGCCTCCTCCAGGCTTATCTCCCATACGTTATTTGGATGCATTTGATCTAGACTTGGCGTACCAACTAAGGGGAAGAATTCTAGCTACATGGAATATATGCAAAGAACGCAATTAGAATTGTTGCAAATCTATTGATGAAAAGAGATAGAACCAGAGGTGAGAGAAATTCACTATTAAAGATGAACCATCTACCTCATATTCCAATGCTTAGATGGACATATTGATAAGGACTATTGAAAGAATGGTTTACAGGATGTCCATCACTGAGAGACAGCCCAAGTCAGAAATCCTAACTTTAGAGGCCAACAACAGCCTCTGTTAAGGATCAAGTAGAGAGAACAGTGGACTCCTAAGAAACCAACACATCAACAGAAAATTAGGACACCCTTGTAGCAGAACTATGCTCAAGGAATAGAAGAAGAATATGAAGACACAATTGTTGAGGAAAATCTCCTTTTCAAGGCTAACGGTCTACCCATGTTTTTGACAGAAGATGAAGATTATTTTGAAAATAAAGATGAGCCTAAGGATGAAGATTTTATCCTTGCCAATGATCAGGAATTGGACACCTAATTAGATGGTTATCATCGGGGATACTTGAATGTACTTAGTTCACAACAAAGGTAGTACTCATTGAGAATCATAGATGTGTCGGTTAATCCCATTCAGAAGAGTGATTATTAGCAGACATATACTCAAACAAAGCATAATCCTTTAGTTAATCAGATTAAAGGAAAAGAACTTATAGTCACGAATCAAAGAAAGGTAAATCAGCCATCCACAAGTTCAGCAAGTAAGGAAAATGACTTTCAGAAGAGATAAGCTCCATCAAAGGACCATGTTGAAAAGCAAGACAGTATCATTAAAGACGTAGATAAATCCACTCCTTTTAGCCTAGAAACTGAAATTTCAAAATTGAAAGTGTATATTCCTTTAACTAATCTTGTTAATAATAACCAATATAAGTCTCATGTTGCCAAAATGCTTAAAGTAGATCCTTTTTCCAACATGGTAAATGTCGAAGATGATCAACCCAAACTTATTTTTTGTCATGCTATTGATGGTCAATTAGAAGATAGCGAGGTTCCCCCATTCTACTTGAGTATAAGAATCCACCACTGCATTTTACACATTCCATGTTAGACTCCAGAGCCTCCCATAATCTAAAGCCAAAAGCCAATATTATTAACTTTTTAATTATAAATTATAATAGTTAATCATGTATATATATATATATATATATAAATTTATTTTTCAAACAAATGATATGAAAATGATATGAAAATTGGGCATTTGTATCCTCTCCTCAAATACCGATTTGCAATTGTCATATCTGCACTTTATTAATATTCATGTTGATGTTATGAACCAATCAAATAATGTCATTATAGGGAGTTGGTCATCAAAGGCTCGACCTTTGAAATTGAAAGCATACTCATACATTTTAGTGACAATAGTCTCAATTAAACTACCATCAAAATTGGAGGCACAACAATTATGACTTTTATTTTCTTTAAAAACCAGTTTGAAACTCAATATCACAAAATTGAGAAAAAATTTCGGACTGTGCATCTAGTGACACATCATCTAGGAATTGAAAGGAAGAAAGCCACGTTTCATTGCGACTTCCCACACTCGAGTAACGCTGGCACTTTTGATGGCGGAGTCGCATTTTCTAGTTCATACATAATTCCTCCAACCGATCATCACTCTTCTACACAACCTGTTCTTTCATTTCGTTTTCCATCGAACAAAATCACAAATTCATTGTCAACAATATCCGTAAGATAATACTATTACGCCAACATTATTTTTACAGAATACTAAGCTTACCTCAAAGGCATGCAAAATTCTCAAGATGTTTGGGCAAACTCATTGCAGGAACAATCTCGTAAGTGCATCCGTCACGAATAAACCATTTGCCTACTATCCATGTTTGTACCCTATTCAAATTATTTTAAAGAATCACTTTCATATTTTATTAAATAAATAAATTAAAATACTTTTTAAATAATTACTTCATGGTGCACAACTTCAAACTAGATGTCTAATCCATGAAACATATAGATATCGTCAAACTACATGATTCAAATTGATGCTTCATTGAAACAAAATCATCAAAGTGTTTCTCTATGTTATAATGCCAATGAAGCAATGGGGTTTATAGTTAGCAAAAATCATGTCCATCATACGTAAGGCCTTGAGAGAGGTACCATATGAATTCTCTCATCCATTTTTATATCCATTTTTATAGCATGTGTGTCGATGTTGATTCACTTTGCCATGTCTAACTTTTCATTAGTATTTGAACATATTAGGGTACTTAGGTTAAGGAAAAGGGCATTGTTGTGTCTGAGAAACTTGCATAAAACAATTGGAGAATGTGTTTCACACATATACATTTACTTTAGTAGGATATTTGCATGATAGCCTCGTGGCTTATTTAATAGATTAACATGAGGCTATTAGCATGGTCAAGAATGGTGAAATTCTTCAAGGTTGAAGTTGTCAAACTTATGAGTATGGTTGGGGTTAGGGTTAGGGTGAAGTAGAATCCATTTGTTATTATGAATATTAATATTTTTTATTTAAACACAAATATTTTGGCATTTTTTTGTGTTAATTTTGCTTGAAATTTCAAGAGGGATTTTTGAAATTTTAGGTTTCATTGTTGTAATTTATAGAAATTTAGTATTATGGGAATTTTTAGAGAGATGAAACCATTTATACATTTAAAAAGGGAGTTGTCCACTAAGAGGGAGGAATTACCCAGATGGTTAAAATTGGCTGGAATCCGGGTAAATTTTTTTTAAGAAATATTGCAGTAGTAGTGTTTGAATTATTCTTTTGATGGTGGAAATGGATTCAGCACCATCAAAAACCTCTAGGGCACCCAAAATATTGAAGTTTAATAGCTATAACCTTGATTATCATGTTTTCTATGGTGGAAATGAATTCAACACCATCAAAAACCTCTAGCGCACTCAAATATTGAAGTTTGATAGCTATAACCTTGATTTATAAAATTCCCTGCAAGATTTTCTTAAAATCTTACAGAAATTTCCATGATTTTCAAGGCAAAAATGCAATATCATTAAACTATAGCTTTAAAAAATTATTTTAAATAATTGATATTCATAATTTAACTAAAAATTGTATCTTTAAATTCTTGTGAATAATAATAAAACCTTCTAATAATTAGATTAACCATAAACTACTTTACAATATTTGTTTTAAGTAAATGGTTAATCTCACATTCAATACATTTTATATATAACCATAATCACTATTTAAACTCTTCCTTTTCCAACCCCCTTCAAAGTATGCTTCAAAAGTATTAACACAATGAAACATATTTATGAAATAATGAGTATTTAACCTAGACACATAATAATAAAAACATATCATTCAATTCAAAAGTCTATTACTTTTACTGAAGGAAAAAAGAATTAATATCATTTAATTTTTAAGTTATAACTGGAGGTATAAAATGTGGTTTGGGAGGCGAGGATTCCCGTCAACGCGTGTGCAAGGAAAATGATTCTATCCACTACTTCAAAGAAAACAGTATTTCCTCTGCACGTGGAGGCAATACTTCTCGCGTCAATGCGGGACCCGCCATGAGAGATTATTTAGACAGATGTAATTTTTTCTACACAGAAAAGGTCAGTAACCACTTCTCGATGTCAATGTCAAGTGAATTAAATCCATAAAGTGGTTCTCGATGTCAACTGAATTAAATCCATCCGAGTATCTTCCGGACAAGAAAATCAAGATCAAGATCCATAGAGAAATCTGATATTTCATGATAACGAAAGTGATGCCCAATACTCTCCACTTCACTTAAATTAAATTAAATTAATTGTTGCGATCATTCACCCTTTCAAAGCTGATATGGTCTACGGACACCTATATGCCCGGGTTTGCGAAGCGCACTTCTCTTATTTTTTCTCCATTCCTGCAATATTCCTCTCTCTCATGGAGACTAAGCGCCTCAGATACATGGTTTGTGTGTTGGTATGCCTTGTTTTAGCCTTGGCGCAGCTGTCAAGTGGCAGTTCTTTCACTGTGTGGGCAGGGCCAGGTTGTGAGGGCAACCAAACTTGTTACAACGCATGTGGGTGTTCTAACATCGATGCCAATCTGAAGGGAGGATACAAGTTTCTGTACGAAGGGCAGACTGCTGCCTCTTACAACTGCCCCAACTGCCAAGGGGATGTCTGGACCCATTTTGGTGCACCCAGCGTTCAAGATTGCAACCCTTTTGGTTGGCAGAGTTTCTTCATCCAGTGCTGAGCAGTGAATATTTGGTCCTTCTTGAGGTGGGTATCGTTATCCAGATAAATTTGGTTTAAATTTAAGCTGCGACAAAAGGGTAATGTCCAGTAAACCTGAACTTATATATGTAAGACAAGGTATATCCTTATATATGTGTGTTCCTTTTTAAGTTTAATCATAGTTACCAAGTTTTACCCAGTTTAAATTTGAATTGGGATTTGAATATTATAGTTAAGGAAATAATTTGATCCAAATTTTTTCGATTCTGTAAAAATTGGCAAGTATACCTAAAATTCAAGCATATGTTTCAAAATTTACTTAATTTACTTGTAATATGAGTAAAAATGCTCATTACTTTGGCTTACCTTGATAACTACTCTCTCTCTGGACAATCCATTAATATTTTTTTAATGTTAGAAAAAAAACCAGTTTCTGATCTCCCATTCTCCGCTTTAATGTCTCCAGCGCGTATCGTCTCTGTATCTGGAAACGAATCGATTTTGTTTTTCACAGAATAACTGCTTTAGGTTTTTTTTCCTTTTCCTTTGAACAAAAATCTGCTTTAGGTTTCACATTCAAAGTGCTGTGGCGTGCAAGATTGAAAAACAAAATCTGCTTCAGGTTTCACATTCAGGAAATCCCTTTCTTATCAGGTTTTCCTCTTAACTATTTCTTCTTTTTACACTGGTGTGTAACTATATGTTTTTAACTAGGCCAAAATACAGAAAATTGTTTAATGCACGGACAAAGGACGAAGGGCAATAAAAAGAGAAGTCCACCTACACTCAGAAGATAAAAAGAGAAATGCGGCTATAGGAGAATTCTTTTCCCAATTCAGATTACATTTAGATTGTGGTTAAGGTTGTGCGGAATGATCAAAATAATCTTCTCCCGTCATTATTTTATGACATACAAGTTTGCCAAAAGTGTAGAGTGGGGTATGTTTATCGATGTTAAAATCGAAGTTATAATCGGTTTATGAAACTATTTTAATGAGCACAGTTATATCATAAACCAGCTTTCTAATCATATAGTCATTTCACTATCATCATCCTGTGCATAGAAGAATTCTATTAACTTTCTATGATAAAGATTCCTGCCTGGAATGTTTCAAATTACTCTTATTTGTGATGTTTTTTTATTAAATTCTGGTGGAAGATTATGTTGCAATATAGAGCACATAAATAGTAAAAAGGAAAAAACTAATAATAATTATCGTCATTTATGGTAAATGTGTAGCCCCAATTATTTGGATATAGCAATTATAGTGATCCATTTTATATATGTGTAGCCCCAACTATAGCAATTATAGTGATCCATTCTATATATGTGTAGCCCCAACTATATATGTGTAGGGGATTATATTTTCAATTTTATGTGAAATATCAAAAATATGATTTTTTTCTTAAAAAATCAACCATGAGACAAATTTTTAAACGCAATACAAATTGAACATTGAAGAGGTTCTTCTATTTATTTAAAGATATTGAATTGAAGATATCTAAAGAAGTTTCTATATTTGTTAAAGATATTTAAATAAAGATATCCATTTGTTTAAAGATATTGAAGTGAGAGAAAAATGAGTGTTACTATATGAGGAAAGGAAGAAATATCCCAAATAACAGTGGACAAATCTCACCTATTAAACAACAAGTCCATGTGTAGAGTAGGCATCCTTATGTCCATTGCAAATTTCTGTAATATTCTGAAATCTAATAGTCAGGTTAGGAGATGGGTCAAACAATTGATCCCTCTACTAACCGTCAAATTCCGAGATATCCCTGGAATCTGCAATCCACATATGTGCAACACTGCAGAGTAGCTAGTCCCTGCCTTTACGGAACTGCAACTGCGCTTGTTGGTTTTGTTCCAATGTTTGCAGAGGGAGTAGAGACATAGATAGGGCTAAGGTATGATATTGACATTCCATTTTAATGGGGCCTTAAAAGTGTGTTTTCAAATTATTGCAAAGCTAAATATTGACACTGTTTCAAACAAACGACCTTATATGGGTATTGGTTGTTGAATAGGAAGGATTCAATGCATGCCTCAAATAAGTAATGAATTGGACATGATGGATGTGATCATTCATATAATTGCTAATTTTAAAAAACCTTGAACCATAATCATTGTGAATACATGATAGACTTTTGATGGACATGCAGAGGAAGAAAGACACACAATTTACATGCAAACAATAACACAAGTTGTGGCTCTTCTTCTATTGATCATACAAAACTATATCTCACATACAACTATCCATAGAGTTGTGGATCTTGGCTTTTACACGCACTTTATTTGACTTGACTTGATTACAATGAACGTAACATGGGGTATTTATGCTTTTCAGCTACTGCCTCACTCAAAATAACATGCAAACACACACTCTATTTGAATTTTCCCAAAATAAGAATGAAATCGAACTCACTCAACTTCACTCAGTTAATTCACACTCTAGATCTTCATGCGGGAGTAATTATTATTTCTAACGCTCCCCCTTCATTACAACTGAATGATTAAACATGACTCAACTATGTATGCTAGGCTTACAATAGAAATTGATTCAATTATCACTTAAACATGTCTGTTGGTCGTCATATCTCAGCTAGGCTTACAGTGACTCAAAAATTTAAGAATTTTCTTTTTCATTTCTTCCAAATTCTATATCCTCAAAATCACTTCGTTCTTTGTTGCACTTTATTGGTGTGGGATTTCTTCAGTTATTTTTGTTGCAATTTTTGTTTGAATTATCTTGAATTTTTTTTGAAAAACAATTTGATCATGTCTTCTACACCTTCCTCTTCAAATATTTTTTCGATTATGGACTTTTGCAACAACTCTTCATCTTCAAATGGTGTTCTTCACGCTTCTTCTTGCACTTCATATTCCTGATTTTATTTCTTCCATATTTCTTGATAGTAGAATCTTATCTCTTCTTAACTCCATTGCTGAAAAATTGTTTCAATGTTTTATTCTTCGTCTTTATAAACTTCCATGTCTTTCTCCTTACTATCATCATTAGGCGCTTCTGTTTTTTTCCTCTACTCTGTGCACTCTAGATCAATGTTAGAAATATATTCATTATGCTCTGTAGTGAGAGTTTTCTTCTCTTCATCTTCCTTCTCTTCCTTGTCAATTGTTTTGAGGCTATCTTCCACTGTTATGCAGTCAATGGATATTATCATAAAATAATTTTGAATCACTTCATTTTCATCTTCTTTGAAATCACTAGCTACTCCTAACATTTTGTCTTCCACTGGGCTTCTAGACACAAGTAGGATTCTCTCACCAAACAACAACATATAAATGTGTTCTTTTGGTCGCATCATATGCAAACGCTCATAACTAGTTAAATTAGCTTCATCAAAGTTAACATCAACATATTTTTCATCCACTTTACTGCGGGATATCCATGCATGCATGTGCTCATTACAAATTTCAGCTTCAACAAATCCATCAGCTGTGGCTAGATGCACCAATGCACATCTCACTTTGCAGTCATCATCCACATGTGTTTTGTCACTGTGGGATTCACCATCATCTGCACCTTCCACGTTACAGTGGGGTCCTTGAACATTTATATGTTCTCTCTTTGCTACACACACATACGCTTCAACTTCTCTCTCTCCAATATTCGATGCATCTTATTCATCCAAATGCATTCTTACATAAGGGGTTTTAATTTTATAGTCTTGGTGACTATCATCCACTTTTGAGTGGGATTATCTAAGCTTTGTTGTCTTTCGAGTGTCTTGCTCATTTACTCTCAAATCTGCTCAATTAAGTCTTTAACTCGAAGAAAGGTTAGCATTTTGATAACCCAACAATCAAAATATTTACCTGTAAACATAGGAGGTGGTAGCAGATCCAGACTACACCAACCACCCTCAATCTCTCTTCCATCCTTTTCTAGACTCCTTAGTTCCTCGACTGCACCCTGAACCTCTTTAAATATGGAAATTATATATGCCTTTTCTTTTCAATTCCTTTTATTAATCTACTTTAGTAGTTCTTTGCACATGTTTTGTGACCGATGACCGTTATCTTTCTTCTCTCTTATGGTTGTTTTCCTTACTGCATGAGGCTTCTTTCCACATCGCCCCTAAAAAAAAAATATGGTTTTTAATATACTCCACCATAAGACAAAATCTTCATCCAAAACACTATCATTCTTGAAAAAACAAGAAAAATTACCGATAAATAGACATTTTGAAAATCCTTAAACTCACTTTCCAATAAACCACTTTTCTTTCTCTTTATATACCATGCACTTGTTCTTTTTTAATATAAAAGAAACCTTTTATAATAATCTTATCATAGCCTTTTGATTGAACCTTGTTAAACCTTTATACATGGATTTTTAATAAACCCCTTTATATTTCCATACAATAACGTAAAACACTTTCCATAATATGAATGTCACGCATTAAAAAAAAATCTTTAAAATAAAATCCCACGTGACTTTAAGCTTTAACCTTTCACGTGCACTTTTTCATTGACTTCTTGTGTTACTCCTTAGATTGGTCGATGGTGATTCGACTTATTCCTTTAGCGACTAAGAGTGAGTTACAAACCACACATAATAGTTTTCCAACTGGCTTAACAACAAGCTACGACTCTCGTGATTTAATGGCACTACAGGAGAATGCTCATCCACACGGGCAGCAACTGAAAGAAATTTTGACTCTTATTACTCACATAGTGTCACTCTGTTAGATTTTTCCGCAACTCTAGGCTCTTTGAATATTTTTCCTTTGTGACCTTAGTTATGATACCAGTTTGATGGAAAGGAAGAGGAATAAAGACAAAAAATTTACACACAAACAATAACAAAAGTTGTGACTCTTCTTTTATTGATCATGCAAACTTGAATTTGAACTTCAAAAAATCCATCAATTGCAGCTACAGGAACCAATGCACATCTCACTTTGAATTCATCAGCCACATGTGTTTTGTCATTGTGGGATTCACCATCATCTACACCCTCCACGTTACCATGGGGTCCTTGTGAATTTATATGTTCTTGATCTGTTATACATGTTAGTGTCAGTATTTGCATCCTGCCATAAGGGATCAAAAATCCTCTTTTCATATCATTTTAAAAGGTCCCACTTAGAACTTTTTTATCATTCCACTAGGTCATGCAAAAATTTAGTCACTCATGGTAGCACTAGTCCAAAAACACCACTCTTCCTAAAATTTGATTACTTGTTGGCATAGTTTCATACCTTGTCGACTGTACACCATCCATAAAGTTAATATCATCATGTCATCACATTAATCATGTCATCATGAAGTCTAGTATTTCAAGGTTTCATTAGGTATTTTAGGGTCAATCAAGGTTTCCATTAGGTCATTAGGGTTTCTGAGGTCCAATACAACTTCATTTCCACTACATAATACCAGCAAGTAAAGGGTGATCCAATAACATCTCTTCACCATAAGAAGATGATTTGTAAAGAAAAAAATTATTGTTTTAGCATATGATATTTTGGTTTTAAGACGTAATTTTTATTTTCATTATGTAATTTTATGGCATTCAAAATGTAATAAGTTCATGGTTCTCAAAGCTTCTAACTTATATTTTTAACATGCCAAAGCATAAAAAATATCAAACCAAAGAGTTCTCAAATTCATCAGGTGATGAGTTCTCAAAATGCAACGGTATAGTTTCAAAATGTGAAGTGAATGTAAAGATGATAAAGTGGGTCCCAATGCCCAATTCATTCAAATGATGAAGTATAAATAACACCAAGATATCAAAAAGTAGCTCATTTGTCATTTCATCCATCGAGCACACACTCCCTTGGTTCAAGAAAACGAATTGGAGGGTTAGAGACAGAGTTTTTTGTGGCGATGCGCTTAGAGGAGGGTGGCACTGCGCTTTCTCAACTGGCACTGAGCTTTCAACATGTAGCATTGCGCTTTTATCTAACTAGCGCTGCGCTTTTGGGAAAAGAGTTGCACTTTTGCCCAATGCTCTGTGCTTTTGTCTAGCAAGCCCAAAAGGAACTAAAACTCAACCAAATTCTTCCAAACCTTCAAAAAATGCCTCTAACACTCTCTAGAAAGTAAGTACATCAAATTTCTTGCCTCCTTGCACTCCTAAACATTTATTTCATAGTGTTTTTGTTCCTAATTGAAATTGGCATTTGGTCTAGTGAATAAACCCTATTTTTATTCCTAATTCCCAAATTTGATGCCCTAATACCCTGCATTTCCTTCCCACATATCTAAAATCCATATCCCTATCCCTATACTACCATTTCATAGTCCTTAAAACCATTTCCCTTAAAACTCTAAGTCCTAGGCTTCTAAATTCCTAGGCAACCACTTCCCCAAACCTGTAATTAAATTCTCATTTCCAGTTCCCTTGACATTTCAACCTCCTATCACGTCCCAAAGATCCATAACACCTTCCCCCATATCCCTAAATTTTCCTAGACTTATCCCTATTCCCTAGACCTATTTCCACTCCCCATTCCCATCCACCTCATCCCTAGGGTTTCTTGGCCACCAAAAACTATGGAGGAAGGCAGAGACTATATGGAAGAGGAGGATAGAGAACAGAAAAGGCCTCACAAAGGAGGAAGAATCCTAATGATGGAGCCCACCAACACAAATGAACTAATGGCCTCTCTTATGACTATCACTTGTTTTGATTATGTAGGTTGCCTTGATTTTTGCAACATGATTCAGAGGGTCCAACATCATCCTATGTTGATTATATTCTTCATTTCAAACCTCAGAGACAATCAGGTGACCCTCTCAAGTGTGACCTTCAGTATATCTACATCTATCATTGTTGTTGCCACAGGGATTCCAAACATGGGTGAGAAGTGGATTAAATCCAAAGATTTGGAGGATCAGTATTATGAACTATTCATCAAAACAAGGTACACAAATGAAAGGAAGAGGGTCTCCCCTTTCAGCTACCTTATTGATAAGTATGCCCCCATGATGAAAATCATCATGAAGTACTTCTCTTGTGAAGTAATGTTTTCTAGGCTCTACACATACCACATTATACTGTTGATGCACATCAAAAGAGTAAGATTGCTCAATATTCCATACTATCTATTCAGGAGCATAGAAAAAACGGAATTAAATGTACAAAAGAGAGACTATGACCAGCATATGAACAACCTCTTCCACCACTCATTGATCAAAATCATTGTTCTCCATCACCTTGACCAGTTGAACATCTCATGGGACACCTTCATTGCCAATGACATCTTCACTGCTCCACAAGCTCCACATGTTGAAGATGTACCTTCTTCATCTCATACTGTTACATTTATGCCTCCACCTCAGTCCACTTCACAATCACCACCATCATCACCATTTCATGGTTATATTGGGTCACCAAGCAGAGCGATGGTTAGCAAGCCTAAGAGGATTGAATTGGGCATATTGGAAAAGACATATCAGAGAGGCCATAGGTAGGTGTTTTCCCCACGAATTGTGGGAGGGGCCCTTCCTTCTTTACCAGAAAAGCAAGTACAAAAGGGGAAACAAAATATGGCAGAGGAATATGTTCATGAGGAATCCATTCATGAGGAGGAAGACCTCCATGAGAGAAGCAGATTTTGACATTGTTGACTTAGATGAGAAGCATGATGATGAGGCCTCCAATTTGATTATCAAGGATAAGGATTCCCAAATCAGGGAGCTTCATACCAACTTAGAGAGATCTAAGTTTGTGATTTTATACTATGAGCAGGAAAATCAACAACTCAAAACCAAGCAGACAATCATGGAGATGCAACTTCTCAAGGAAAAAAGAGAAGTAAACAAGGCAAAGGCTTTTCTTGATAAGGCTTATGAGAGGTATGGTGAAACTAATGAAGATGAAGAACAAGTGCCAAAAAGGAGACCTAGGACTAGAGGACTGAAAGGAGCTATAGAACTAGAGAGGCAAAAGGAGGTTGAACTTGCCAATGAGCTCACTCTAAAGGAGAAGTTTGCCATCATGGTCAACGAGAACAGGGAGCATTGGCTTGACAGGGAAAATGAGAATCTTGAGAAGCTCCTATAGAAGGAAAATAAGGACAATAACATACAGAGGAATATGGATAAACACTACTTCAAGAGGAATCAAATTATAAGGTCAAAGCACCAAAAGGCCAAATCAAGGCTTGAAACACTAACCAAGAAAAATGAAGGGAAAAGCTTGATATCCTTGCTGAGGCATCACTCATTTCCTAACATACCTCATCCGACTCCCACATAATAAAATTTGAAGAAATTTGAGCAATTTAGGATTTTTTTGGAATTTTTTGCATTTTTGGCAGTTTTGCACAACCACACTCTCAAAAGAGCAGCGCCCTAGGCGTTTCAATTTTCTAGGGACCTGCAATGGCAAAAATGAAAGCACCATTGGATTCAGAAGGGGAATTAAAGTCAATAAAACAACTTTACAAAATATTTTTGGGTCCAAAAGGTATTCAAAAGGTCAAAAAACACTCAAAAAATCACATTTCTACCCTGTTTTGGAGGTTGGCATTGCACTTTTGACCAGTCTTGGGAGAATAAACTTTTGGAGGGTCAAATCAACACCATTTTAGAAACTGAGCATAGATATGGACACTATACTGGACATAAATTACAATGAACTATCTTGAGCTCAATTTGGACACATGGAGCCCCCTCAAAAGTGGAGCTGAAGTTGGTGTTGTGCTTTTCACCTTGGCGCTGCACTTTTGACAAATTTTCTGAGTTTGCTGATGCCTCCAAATTTTCTCAGTTTCAATTGGAAAATGGTGTCTTTACCAATTTAATTCATGATGTAAATGTAATTTTGTTGTTTTTACACTTACCAAGGGTAAATATATTAGATGAAAACTTTTGATGAAGAAGTAATGAATCAATTTCCAAAAACTGAGGGATGAGTCAGTTTGACCTCCCTACACTCTAGGTATCCGATCAGTTTTCAGTAGAATTCATCCTCCACTCAACGATTCGACCCCTAAGGTTGGGAGAATTTGTTTTGTGGTCTATATCTTGTACATTTTTACTCATTTCAGAGGTTGGATGTTGTTTAATTGATTAAAGACTCTATCGTAATCAATATTTGGTAGGAAATTAATGAAAGAGTTGCAGCTATTTCTTTGGGATACCCGTGGTATGGAAATTTAGCATAGTTTCTTCTTATGTTACATGTGTATGAATGTTTTGTCTTCATGATCCATTTCATCTCTATTATATGTTGGTTTTCAAGTTCAAAAGTAGAATACATCTCTCATGCTCCATTTTGGTAAAATATTCATAGTTTTCATTTTCTTCAGTTTAGAAAGAATACATGCTTTTCCTTTCTCTTTCTAGCTCCTCACCAGTATGATCCATCTCACCCTGAAATCTTAAAGTGTTAGCCTTCCTACCTACCTTGCCCCATTGAATCTCTGCAACCCTAATCTTATTTGCCCTCACCTAGCCTCTTTAACCTAATTCACCCATCTAGCAAACCAATTCAAACAAACAAAATGTTGTACTCATACCTAGTGTAAAACCCTAATTCATCTAACCCTCTTGGCTATGACATTATGGAGAGATCCCTCTCCAGTTTGGTAGGGCTAGCTACCAAGCAAAAATATTGGTCTGTGGTTACCTCTATTTGGACTCTTTTTAAGACTTAGAGATCTGGTGGAGTGATAACATACTCGCGACGTTGCCGGGGAATGAAAAATTTGTTTTCCCTGGGTGTACAACAAGAATCATTGGAATTTTATCCTTTGGATGATAGGATTAATTTTGAGAAAGGCTGACTGGATACTTGCAGTGCCAATATTATAGAGCTAACTTTGAGAAGATACACTAAAGAAAATCTCTATCCCAATCTAGTTGATCCAATCGAAGATCCAGAGAATCTTGTTTAGAAGCATAGATATCAAACTACATAGATTCAGTCAGGTCCAACCCCATTGGTAAGATCTACTTCACTGCCTACTAAAGTACTATCTCTTGAAGATATACCATTTGATCTAAAATTTGAATTTTCATTGTTTAGATCTAAGTCTGAAACCTCTTTAGCTGACATAGTCTTTCATCCTTTAGGACTCTCTGAGGTCAAGTCATTATTTGAGTTAGATCTTAGTTATTTGAAGCTTGAGGAAAATTTTCTTTTTGAAGAGATTAAACCTGAATCAGACCTTGACATGAAATCCTGGTTCCAATTCTACCAGAAAGAGTCAATATATGTCTCAAATCAACCTCAATCAATTGTTGTTTTTTCATCTGCAGCCTCGACCTCATCATTTATACCTACTACTTCAGTACCTACAACTTTTGTTCCACTACCTATTTAGCCAACCCATCCTATTGTCAATCCAACACTTCACTCAGTAGTAATCATGGCCGGATTTTACCCACTTATCTTACCTGCTCAATTGAATGATTTACCTCAGGGTTATGGCCAGAGACTCCCCTTGTTTGATGAAAATTCTACCATATTTTCAAAACAACACATTGTCAAGGTCACTGACTTCATAGACTTGGAGGAGCAGATGTTGACAATGCCAAAATGAGAATTATAGCCCACAACTTCTCTGGAGATGTCAATGTTTGGTTTAGATCATTGATTGCTAATTCCATTTCCACTCCAGACCAGCTGGTTGATGCATTTATAACCCGATGGGAGGTGAAGAAAAACCATTTACAGTTTCTTTTTGAGTACGAGAATATAAAGAGAAATCTTATTGAATCAGTCCAAGATCTCAATACTCACTTTAATAAAACTTATAATGCACTTCTCATTGAGATCAAGCCTCCTCCAGGCCTATCTCTCATATGTTATTTGGATGCATTTGATCCAGACTTGGCGTACCAACTAAGGAAAAAAATTCTAGCTACATGGAATATATGCAAAAGAACGCAATTAGAATTGTTGCAAATCTGCTGATGAAAAGAGATAGAACCAGAGGTGAGAGAAAATTCACTATTAAAGATGAACCATATACCTCATATTCCAATTCTTAGATGGACATATCGATAAGGACTATTGAAAGAATGGTTTACAGGATGTCCATCATGGAGAGACAACCCAAGGTCAAAAATCCTAACTCCAGAGGCCAACAACAACCTCTGTTAAGGATCAAGTAGAGAGAAAAACAGGCTCCTAAGCAACCAACACATCAGCAGAAAATTAGGATGCCCTTGCAATAGAACTATGCTCAAGGAATAGAAGAAGAAGATGAAGACACAATTGTTGAGGAAAATCTCATTTTCAACGCTGACGATCTACCCATGTTTTTGACAGAAGATGAAGATTATTTTGAAAATAAATATGAGCCTAAGGATGAAGATTTTATCCTTGCCAATGATCATGAATTGGAGACCGAATCAGATGGTTATCATCGGGGATACTTGAATGTACTTAGTTCACAATAAAGGCAGTACTTATGGAGAAGTAGAGATGTGTCGGTTAATCCCATTCAGAAGAGTGATTATCAGCAGAAAGATACTCAAAAAAATCATAATCCTTCAGTTAATCAGAGTAAAGGAAAAGAACCCACAGTCGCGAATCAAAACAAGGTAAATCAGCCATCCACAAGTTTAGCAAGTAAGGAAAATGACTTTCAGAAGAGATAAGCTCCATCGAAGGACCATTCTGAAAAGCAAGACACTGTCATTAAAGAGGCAGATAAATCCACTCCTTTTAGCCTAGAAACTGAAATTTCAAAATTGAAAGTGTATATTCCTTTAACTAATCTTGTTAATAATAACCAATATAAGTCCCATGTTGCCAAAATGCTTAAAGTAGATCCTTTTTCCAACATGGTAAATGTTGAAGATGATCAACCCAAACTTATTTTTTGTCATGCTATTGATGGTCAGTTAGAAGATAGTGAGGTTCCCCCATTCTACTTGCATATAAGAATTCACCGATGCATTTTACACAATTTCATGTTAGACTCCAGAACCTCCCATAATCTAATGCCAAAAGCCAATATGGAGAAACTGGGCCTTGATATCACTCATCCTTACCATGACTTATACTCCTTTGATTCAGGTATATTCCTTAGTATTGGCCTCATTAAATATTTAGTAGTCTCCCTAGAGAAGATTCCGACAAAGAATGTTCTAATGGATGTGGTGTTAGTTGACATACTGCCACTTTTTAGCATGTTGTTGTCAATATCTTGGGGGGGTTGGGGGGCGAGGTGGGAAATTGAGAGGCACATTGAAATTACACTTTTCTTATGAAACCATCCCTGTTTTCAGACAATTGAGAAAATTGTACCATGAAACAAAGATGAAATATATGATCACAAGCAAAGAAAATCCCAACAATCATTTGATAAATGTTGTACATACATATTTAGAGTCATTTATTTTGTTTAATGATAGCGGCTTAAATGATGTAGATAGTCAGCTTGTAAAAGTAGAAGATGTTCTAGAGATTCATAATTGCATCAGAAAAGTTATAGAAAAGGAAAAATAGAATCTTTCGATTTCATCAGAACAGCCATCAGATGAGGCAGAGGAAAATTTAGAACAGCCATATATAAAGCAGAAGAAAGTCTAGAAAAGCATGAAGAAATAGTTTAAAAATTTGAGCCAAAACAGAAATCAGAGTTTCAACACTTAGAGGATGAAAATGATCCATGGTCTATGGACTTTGATGGTGCCTTGGGAAAAGATGGGGCATGCATTCGAATTTGGGTCCACAACCCTTTTCATAAGCCTTGTAAAGTTCCTACAAATGTTAGATTATACTCATACAAGTTATCTTTGGATTTCACTAACAATGAGGTGGAGTATGAAGCACTGATTACTGGCCTAAAGATCTTGATGAACTGGGTGCAAAAATAATTTGAGGGTGTGGTGATTCAAAACTTGTGATCAAGAAAGTTAAAGGTGAATATCAAGCTAACCATCCTCGAATGAGAGCATACAGGAATGTGGTCCTAGATATTTTGAAAATTTTTCCGAAGTATACACTTTCAGTTGTGCCAAAGAGTCAAAATATCATAGAAGATTCATTGGCTACAACAACAAGCAATTTTAAGATCCCCATATTTTCAAACAGAAAGTTTGAGATTCATGTGAAACACCGGACCACTATTTTCGATAACTTGCGGTATTGGCAAGTATTCTGGGATGATAAGCAGGTAAATAAATTTATTCATGTTGAGGCTGAATTTGAGAATTGTTCCATAGATGAAATTTGTGACAAATATGACCAAGACATAGAAGAAACTCAGGTGGATGTACTACAGTTGAAAGTGAACAATATTCCAAAAGATCTCAAACCTTTGGAAGAATTGTTTGACCAAGATGACAAAGCAAGAAAGCCTACATTGGTGCCTACGGAAAAAGGTGTTAAAGATGTAAACATCGGGACATCGGACAAACCAAAGATGGTTAAACTTTCCAAGTCTTTATCTCCCGAGGTAAAGGTTGAATATGTTAATTTAATTTCTGAATTTTCTGATGTTTTCACATGGGAATATGTAGATTTAAAGGTGTATGATAAGAACATCATTCAACACACTATTTCGATTAAGTCCGATCAAATTCCCTTTAGGAAAAAGTTGAGAAGGATCAATCACAGATTGCTGCCATCAATTGAAAAAAAGGTGAATAGAATTTTCAAGTCCGATGTTATTTTTCCTATCAGATTTTCTAATTGGGTTTCAAATTTGGTCCCAGTAAGAAAGAAGACTGGAGAAATCTAGCTATGCATAGTTTTCAAGAACTTGAAAAAAGTATCTCTCAAGGACAACTATCCACTTCCTAAAATGGATCACATCCTTGAAAGAGTTGTTGGGTCTTCCCGAATGTCACTGTTGGATGGCTATTCGGGATATAACCATATTTTGGTGCACGACGATGATCAGGACAATACAACATTTACTACACCTTGGGGCATGTTCAAATATGCAAAGATACCATTCGGTTTGAAAAATGCAGGAGCCACGTTTTAGCGGGCCATGGACATAGAATTTTCTAATGAAAAAGATGTTTTCTTGGTTGTTTATTTAGATGAACTGACAGTTTTTTCACATTCTGATGATGAACATTTGCATCATTTAAGAATTGTTTTCGAGAGATGCAGGAAGTTCAGAATCTCTCTCAACCTAAAGAAAATACTTTTTTCCATGGAGGAGGGCAAAATTTTAGTCACATCATCTCCAAAGATGGGATCCAGATTGACCCTTCTCATTCAAGCAATTAAGCATATTGATTCCCCCCACAGCAAAAAGGAAATACAAGCATTCACTGGTAAGATGAATTTATTACGTAGATTCATTCCTAATTTGGTTGATCATCTTAGAGAGTTGACAAATATGTTGAAGAAAGACAATGATTTGAAGTGGTCTGAAGGTGCCCGGAAGTCCTTCAACTCAGTAAAGTTTTCCTTGACCACTGCCCTTATTTTAATAAGTCTCGATTATTCTATTGATTTCATAATATTCTGATTTTCTTCTGAGAATAACAGTCTAGATGCAGAAAAGGGATGAAACTGAGCTACTAATTGCATTCGTCAGTCGCAATATCAGAGATGCAGCCCATAGGTACAACATCATAGAGAAACAGGCTTTGGCTTTGGTAAAAGCGCTGAAAGATTTCATAGTTTACATATTACATTCACATACTCTTTCCTATGTGCCTAATGCCACTGTAAAAAGGTTCTCATGTAGACAGACCCAGAAGGTAGGAGAGGGAGATCGATAGCATCATTACTATAATATGACCTTGATATCAAGCCCACCAAGCTGATCGAAGGTCAAGGGTTAACAAAGCTCATGGCTGAGTCAAAACTCCATGCTCTAGACATCAACTTAATTTCAACCTTGTATGATAACGAAGAAGAAGTGAATATAATTAAGGTATCTGATACCTTTTTGTCATCTCTACGATATTCTGATATTATCTATATTTTGCAACACCTAAAACCTCCTCTGGGCATGACTAAGAGTCAAGCCAGGTCTTTGAATCTCAAAGCTTCCAAGTATTGCATATTGGACAATGCACTTTACTGGAAGGATCCTGAAGGTGTGTTGTTGAACTGTTTGGTCAAAGGTGAATCTAAAGAAGTGATGAATGACTTCCACAAAGGAGATTGTGGGGGCCACCTATATTGGAAGACCATGGCCAATAAAATATTGAAAGTGGGATATTATTGGCTGACACTTTTTGCAGATGTATACAAAACAATAATGAGTTTCCACAAATGTTAATTTTTTCAGGGTAAAAGAAAGCTTTTCCCATTACCTCTTCAACCTATTTTAGTAGATGCATCATTTTAGCAGTGGGGCCTACATTTCATAGGCGATATTCACCTAGCGTCATTTGCACAACACAAGTGGATATTGATAGCCACATATTAATTTACAAAGTGGATCGAAGTGATCCCGACGAGGAAAGCAACTGATTCTGTCATCATTCAGTTTTTAGAAACTAATATCTTGTCTCGTTTTGGTTGTCCTACTAAGATTATCATAGATAACGTGACAACATTCAATTCGAAGAAGATTATTTAGTTTTGTGACAGATATAACATCATTTTGGGACACTCTACAACTTACTACCCCCAAGGTAATGGTTTGGTGAAGTCCTCTAATAAATCTTTGATCAATATCATTAAGAAAATGTTAGAGACAAATAAAAAGAATTGGAATAATAATATAATCAATGCATTGTGGTCAGACCGAGTGAGTAGTAAGAATTCTATTGGAATGTCTGCTTTCCAAGTTGTGTATGGTATCTATATTGTGCTTCCTTCATCATTAGAAGTCTCGGTTATGAAATTGTTGCAAGAAGCAGGGACTGAGGAAACCTCGGATTAATCAAATGATACATCTTGAATAGGCGAGAGATGACGTATTTCAGAATACCTCAAAACACCATGGCAAGATAAAGAATATCTATGACTAGAAAACAAAGGAAGACAACTTCAAGGTTGGAGATGTAGTACTCCGCTGGGATGCCAAAAATTAGGATAAGGGTAAGCATGGAAAATTTGAGAATCTATGGAAAGGGCTATATCATATTTCAGCTTCTCGAGGTAGAATGCTTATTTTCTTGAAGAGATGAATGGAAAAGAGTGATTAGGAGGACTAATCAATGGTAGGCTCCTTAAGCACTATCCTTTCTGAAGTATATTTCTCAATCAATTTTCCACTTCATTGTAAATATCAGTTACATTTTCTTCAAGTGTGAAGTAGAGAATCACTGGAGTTTGGAGCCTGAAGTGAAGGCCATGGAGTTTCATTGATTTTCTGTTATTTTCAAAGTTCAGTTTTTAGTCGAGTAAGTCATTATTGAGTCAATTTTCAGTCAATTTTTAGTTTGTACTGAGTTAGTCTATTTCTTAAAAGTTATCAATTTTCAATCATGTTTATTAGTTTGAGTTTTTTACCGTATTGGCCCAATGAATAAGGCTTTCTGGTCTATGGTGTTCTTGACACCTCTTTCAGAGCTATCATCCCCAATAAGGCCAATGTTAGTGTCAGTATTTTCATCCTGCCCTCAGTGATCAAAAATCCTCTTTCATATCATTTTAAAGGGTCCCACTTAGAATTTTTTTATCATTCCACTAGGTCATGCAAAAATTTAGTCACTGATGGTAGCCCTAGTCCAAAAACATCACTCTTCCTTAAATTGGATTACTTTTTGGCATAGTTTCATATCATGCTCATTGTACACCATCCATAAAATTAATATCATCATGTCATCATCAAGTCCGGTCTTTCAAGGTTTCATTAGGCCTTCTAAGGTCAATCAAGGTTGCCATTAGGTCATTAGGGTTTCCAAGGTCCAACGATTAGAACGAACTCTCATGAGCTCCATAGTAAAACAGGTCGTTGGACAGTTCCTAAAACACCATTGATGGAAAGGATCTACCATGTCTCTAAGAATATGAACATCGAGAATGAAAATCACTTCCTCTTAGAGTGCCCCGTGTACAACCACATTAGAGCTCAATTTCATAATCTTTGTTGCAATACTGACCTTCCTAGCCTTTTAAGATGTCAAAATTATAGTGAGCTCGGGAGACTTCTCTCCAAGCTTTTTGAGCATAGGAATAAAATCTTAAATCAAACTAAATAACTCTTTTCTTTAGGTCTGATAGACCAACGATTGGTCTCAATGAATGTCAACCATCATCATGAACCAATCAAATAATGTCATTATAGGGAGTTGGTCATCAAAGACTCGACCTTTCAAACTGAAAGCATACTCATACATTTTAGTGACAATGGTCTCAATTAAACTACAATCAAAATTGGAGGCACAACAATTATGACTTTTATTTTCTTTAAAAACTAGTTTGAAACTCAATGTCACAAAATTGAGAAAAAATTTCGAATTATGCATCTAGTGACACATCATCTAGGAATTGAAAGGAAGAAAGCCACATTTGATTGCGACTTCCCACACTCGAGTAACGCTGGCACTATTGATGGTGGAGTCGCATTTTCTAGTTCATACATAATTCCTCTGTTGCGAACATCGCGATAAAATCACAATTTTTTGAAAAAATCGCGATTTTTTCGCCGAAACGATTTAATCGCCTATTTTTTTGACGATTTTTTTTATTTTGAAAAAATTGTGAAAAATTTGCGATTAGACCCGAAAAAATCGTGGGCCCATTAAACAACAACCCAATAACATGCAAATTCGATTTATTTTTTGTCATTTTGCAGACGTAGGTTAAGAAAAAGAGCTAAGGAGCAGGAGAAGTCATCTTGAGAGGACACACTATGAGTGAGACAACTTGAGAGGACACCTGATATGGAGGCCATCTCTTTAGATGTGATTGACATCACTGCTGCATGGAGGGTTGAGGTTGAGAGGCCTATCATGGAGTCAACCCCTGATTAGATAGAGTAGGAGGTACTAGAGGGGGAGGAGGAGGAGGAGCAACAGGAGGATCAGGAGGAGGAGGTTACACCACCTACCCCTGCTACCCGTAGAGGACGTGGTCTGCCTCCTTTAGCTCTTGGTGCTTCAAGTTCTAGAGCATAACAGAGTCCATTGCCAGCCCCACCAACTTCTTCATCTAGAGGGAAAGTTGTTACATTTTCTCACAAGAGGGGCAGAGGAAATCAGTAATATGGGTTATTTGGTGCATTCCTTTGTATATGACATTATGACTCATGATATGAGATACATTATTATATTTTTTATTGATATTTTGAGGGTGAGTTGAGACTCAAGACTTAGTATTAAGGACATGATTCACTGTTATGTGTGATGTAGCACTAGACATGATATTACACATCTTATATAGTATTTTTTTTTCATATTTATGTGTCAATGCATTTATTTTATGTTTTTGATGTTGAAAATGCAACAATATGATGGAGCTTAGTGAAAATAATTCGCCTTCACTAAGTGGGCCCGCAGGCTATTTTTTGCACAAAGTCTATTTTTAGACTATGTCTATTTTTAGACATATGGATCATGGTCTATGAGTTGCAGGATGCTATTTATGGATGATTGGTCAAGTTGGTAAAAATATATGGACCTCTATTTTAGACATTGGGCGAAGTCTATTTTTAGACTGCTAGTCTAAAAATAGATCAGTCAAATATTATTAGCCCTTAATAATATTTGGACTATAAACATTATCTTATCCTCTTGGATGTGGCACATGCAGCTGACAAAAGGAAATACGCTTTTCCTAAGGGTTAGTTGAGCTATTGCATGGTTGACTTCAGTTAGAACTCATGTGGCGGAGTTTGGTGGAGTTGATGAGACAGTTGGTGGAATTGTGTTCGGTTTAACTTAGTTGAACTAGTTGTATTTAGTCTAACTGATAAATACACTAGTGATGAGTGGTGTGAATTAATTATTAATTAATTCACTAATTATTAACTCATAAATCAACTAAAGAATACATCAGTTAACTGCAGTGCATGGACAGTTCAGTGGAGACCAGTGTTAGAGGTGGGTGAAAGGGTGAGTCTACTATCAGTTGTGACTATAGCTGTGCATGAGATTTGCACACACATTGATTGAGATTGCCAATGAGGATTGCGCAGTACAAGCCAGTGGGATTCTAACTTGGATCTCATCATTATTCATCTTGGATTGCGCAGTAGAGGCAGGCAGACAGGTGGAAGAGATTTGAACTTGTGACTTGTTCATATCTGAGCTAGTTTGTGTGTAGCATGTGATATAGTGCTGAGAGCTGTGAGGAGCTTTGTGCTATGTATTGTTACATGTTCTCTATCATTATAATATACAGATAGTTGGGGGTTTTCAACTGTAAGCTTTCCCCATTACATACTGTGTTATATGTGTGCTTGATTATGTTTTAATGTGCGCATGCGACTGCTTCTATTTCCGCATATTGATGATCAATTGTAGAAGAGGTTATGTATTATGCATGAATCTTAAATAGTGTGTAATCAGGATAATCTCGGTGAATAATTCAACTATTATTCAAATTTCTACATGGTATCGGAGCGAAATTGATCATCGGATCTATTACAGTGATTACAATTTATTTCGATACACAGAGTCTGTAAGCGAGCCAGGTAGCCTCTGGATCCATCCTTTCTTTGAAAGGTGATATATCCAGTAAATTCCCCTACAGTCGATCTCTTTGCTAGAAATACTTTGTTCTCACAGATCAGAAGCGGTTGAGTTTTGAGCTGGTGGAATTCGAATTTACAGCAGTGTTTTCTTGGTGTCGAAGTAAAAATGTCTTTCAACGGATTGCGATTGGAGTATGCCCTTGAGGGAAGCTCGAATTATGTTTCATGGAAGGATAGGATGGAGGTGGTGTTAGATGACAATGGGCTAAAGGAGTTCACTGATGCTGAAGTCCCAAAGCCTACTGATGCTGCTCAAGTTGAGGCTTGGCAAAAGAAGACAGCAAAATGTTGAAGGATTCTATTGGAGGGCGTGAAGGATCACATTGTATCCAGCCTACATGGTAAATCTTCTCCGTACTTGATGTGGAAAGCGTTGACAAATTTATTCCAAAGCAAGAGTGACCAGAGGAAGTTGGCGCTCAAGGATAATCTCAGAAACATAAAGATGGAGAAAGGCGACAGTATGCCCAAGTACCTCACGAAGTTCATCCAATGCAGGGATGAGTTGGGAAGTGTGGGGGTGACTGTAGATGATGAAGACTTGGTGAAATTGGCTCTCCTCGGTGTTCTGAAGAGTTGGCACTCCTATCAGGACTTTGTCAATGGTCGAGAGAAATTGCCAGGATGGGAGCGACTTTGGTCGGATCTTGTGCAAGAGGAGATAAGGCGGAGTACCAGGGACAGATCTTCATCAAAGGCATCTGATGAAGAAAATTGCACTTTGGCTGCCAAAGCAAAGAAGGGGAAGAGCAAGAAATTTTCTCATTCCGGTGCGAAAGGCAAGAAGCAGGACATGTTCAAGGTGAAGTGCTTTCACTATCACCAACATGGACATTATGCCACAAATTGTCCGCAGAAGAAGAAAAATAAGCAGGCTACTGGATCTGCAGCAGGAGAGGCCTTAGCCTCGTAGTTTGAGCTGGATTTTTTGCTGATCGCATGCTTGGTATCAAGTGTGATGGGTTCAGTTTGGTTCTTGGACAGTGGTGCGTCTTTTCACATGACAGGAGATCGAGATTTGTTTTCTGATCTTGCGGATGAGAAAGATCTTGGAGTGCACATCGAGATGGCGTGATGGTAGATACGGTGCGGCGGTATCGGTACCATTTCCTTTGAGAGAGTCTAGTAAACCCTTCGTATTGAAGGAAGTGATGCATGTTCCGGGATTGAAGAAGAATCTTATCTGTTGCAGCGTGTTGAAGACAACGGATATGATGTTGTCTTGACGAGAAGAGCTTTCTGCGTAGTAAGACAACTGCTATAATGTGGGGGTTTGGTCAAGGTCCTTTATCAATTGCAAGTAGATGGTTGTGCAGTAATGGCATGCAAGGCAGAAGGAGTGGTGAGCCGGGATGATGGCGAGCTGTGGCACCGGAGATTGGGCCACCTTCACCATGGAGCTTTGAAGATACTGCAACAGATTTCTACTGGGCTTCCTAAGGGCACTCTTGCACAGTCAGATCAGTGCAAGGGTTGTACCTTGGGAAAATTTGTGAAAGCCACCTTTCACGAGAAGGATAGTCGCGCCACGACGATCCTTGAGAGATTGTCACACCTTAGACGTGTGGACCTTTACGAGTGGCTTCGACGGAAGAAAGCACGGGTACTATGTGATCATATATTCTGATTATTCTCGGAGTAACTATACCATATTCATGCAGAAGAAGAGTGAGACATACTCAAAGTTTTGTGAGTTCAAGGAGCTGGTTGAGAAGGAATCAGGGAAGCAGGTGAAGGCTCTTAGGAGCGACAATGGTGGTGAACTCATCTCTGCCGAATTCAAGGACTTTTGCAGCGCAGAAGGCATTCGGAGAGAGCTTATAGCACCTCATAACCCACAGCAGAACGGGGTTGCTGAGCAGAAGAATAGAACGATCGTGGGTGCTGCATGGGCGATGTTGCATGATCAGGGCCTACCCCTTCACTGGTGGGCAGAGGCATGCAATACTGCAGTATATGTGCAGAATCGTTGTCCTCACAAGATACTTGGCATGATTACACCGGAGGAGGCGTTTTCTGGTGAGAGGCCTGATATTTCCCATTTGAGGATTTTTGGTTCACCTGTCTACATGCATGTGACGAGGGATGCCGGGAAGAAGCTGGAGCCGATCGCAGAGGTTGGGATATTTGTGGGGTACAATGATATGCCCCATAACTATCGTGTGTATTTGCCAGACAGTTGCAAGACTGTTGTGCGACAGGATATCAAATTTCAAGAGGAGAAAGCCATGAAGTGTTCGCTTGAGAGGGAGCCACACTTGCATGCAGATGAGGAGATATTAGTTCCTAAGGATGAGCTTCCGGATGTGGATCAGCCACAAGAGGAAGTTCATGGAGTGGAAGAGACCACTCATCGGCTCCAACCATCGGAAAGTAGACGCACTACGAGAGCGACGGCGAATTGAGATGCAGAGAAGGTTGTAGGACCACCTACAGCACAGTGCAGACAGAGACAGTCACCGGATCGGTACACTGGATACATGGCTCTTATGAGCAAATGTGTCGTGACAAAGCCATCCTCTTTCGAGGAAGCTGTGGAGGACCCCGCATGGGTAGATGCCATGGTGGAAGAGTATGATTCAATTGTCAAAAACAGTGCATGGGATATTGTCCCGAGACCAGAAGGGAAATCAGTGGTGGGTTCGAGATGGATCTACAAAGTGAAGCAGGAAGCTGACGGGAGTGTGGAGAAGTACAAGGCAAGATTTTTTGCCCAAGGCTTCTCATAGATAGAGGGGATCGATTATGAGGAGACCTTTGCACCTGTCGCAAGGTATTCTTCCATACGAATGATTCTTGCTCTCTCAGCGCAGATGGGTTGGCACATTCATCAGATGGATGTGAAGACTGCGTTCCTCAATGGAGTCATTGAGGAGGAGGTGTACATAGAGCAGCCCAAAGGTTTCGAGATCTTCAACAGCAAGTCGCATGTGTGCAGACTCAAGAGAGAGCTGTATGGGTTGAAACAAGCACCTCCTGCTTGGTACACACAGATAGATAGTTATTTCACCAGACTTGGATTCTCCAAGAGTGAGGCGGATCCTAACCTATACCAGATTGTGGTGGAGGGTAAGTTGTTGATCATTGTACTTTATGTGGATGATTTGATTCTGACGGGTGATGAGCTATTGATACTTTCATGCAAGGAGGATCTTGCTAGAGAGTTTGAGATGAAGGACTTGGGCCTCCTTCATTATTTCTTGGGATTGGAAATTTGGTAGCGCAGTGATGGACTATTTGTTTCTCAAGGTAAGTATGCCCGGGAGATATTGGAGAAGTTCAACATGCATGGCTGCAAGCCTGTTGATACTCCTCTTCCTGGAGGAAGGAGGAAGGAGGATGCTACTTCAGCAGAGGTAGTAGATGCCAATGTTTATTGATAGTTGGTGGGGTCGCTTATGTATCTGGTCAATACACGACCCAAAATATGCTATGCTGTTAACCAGCTATCACAAGCTATGGTTAAGCCTACCAAGCTCTTCTGGAAGGCAGGCAAGCATGTATTGTGTTATCTTAGAGGCACATCGGGATATGGATTGTGGTACAGACAGGAGGATGAGGTGAAGCTATGTGGCCTGAATGCGGTGGGCGGAGCTGACGGATAGAAGAGCACATACGGAGGGATCTTCGGTATCGGGTCGACAATAGTTTCTTGGTACAACAGGAAGCAGAGATCCGTGGCACTCAGTTCAGCAGAGGCTGAGTATATGGCAGCAAGCTTGGCTGCATGCGAGGCCATATGGATGAGGAAGATCCTGGTCGGGTTGTTCGGGTCACACTTGGAGCCTATTGTGATTTATTGTGATAACCAGAGTTGCATTAAACTCTCGGCTAATCCAGTATTTCATGATAGATCCAAACACATTGACATCAGGTACCATCATATCAAAGATTGTGTGCAGCGGAGAATCATGTTACTTTCATACATTCCCACGGAGGATCGGGATGCTGATATCTTGACGAAGGCGCTCACCAGGAGAAAATTCGAATACCACAGAGGCAGGATAGGGGTTGCAGATAATCCATATCTTGTTGAGAGGGAGTGTTGAAAATGCAACAAGATGATGGAGCTTAGTGAAATGAAGTCGCCTTCACTAAGTGGGCCCGCAGGCTATTTTTAGCGCAAAGTCTATTTTTAGACTATGTCTATTTTTAGACATATGGATCATGGTCTATGAGTTGCAGGATGCTATTTATGGATGATTGGTCAAGTTGGTAAAAATAGATGGACCTCTATTTTTAGACATTGGTCGGTTTCTATTTTTAGACTGCCGGGCTAAAAATAGAACAGTCAAATATTATTAACCCTTAATAATATTTAGACTATAAACATTATCTTATCCTCTTGGAGCACTTCAGTTTGATGCTTGGATGTGGCACATGCAGCTGACAGAAGGAAATACGCTTTTTCTAAGGGTTAGTTGAGCTATTGCATGGTTGACTTCAGTTAGAACTCATGTGGCAGAGTTTGGTGGAGTTGATGAGACAGTTGGTGGAGTTGTGTTCGGTTTAACTTAGTTGAACTAGTTGTATTTAGTCTAACTGATAAATACACTAGTGATGAGTGGTGTGAATTAGTTATTAATTAATTCACTAATTATTAACTCATAAATCAACTAAAGAATACATCAGTTAACTGCAATGCATGGACAGTTCAGTGGAGACCAGTGTTAGAGGTGGGTGAAAGGGTGATTCTACTATCAGTTGTGACTATAGCTGTGCATGAGATTTGCACACACATTGATTGAGATTTCCAATGAGGATTGCGCAGTACAAGCTACTGGGATTCAAACTTGGATCCAATCATTATTCATCTTGGATTGCGCAGTAGAGGTAGGCAGACAGGTGGAAGAGATTTGAACTTGTGACTTGTTCATATCTGAGCTAGTTTGTGTGTAGCATGAGATATAGTGCTGAGAGCTGTGAGGAGCTTTTTGCTATGTATTGTTACATGTTCTCTATCATTATAATATACAAATAGTTGGGGGTTTTCAGCTGTAAGCTTTCCCCATTACATACTGTGTTATATGTGTGCTTGATTATGTTTTAATGTGCGCATGCGATTGCTTCTATTTCCGCAAATTGATGATCAATTGTAGAAGAGGTTATGTATTATGCATGAAGCTTAAATAGTGTGTAATCAGGATAATCTCGGTGAATAATTCAGCTATTATTCAAATTTCTACATTGGATGCTTTAGATATTAAAAAATTTGAAAAAAAAATGAGTATTTTTGTATGTGCTGATATTTTCCCGATTTCTACCGATTTTTTCCTGATTTTTACGATTTTTTCTGATTTTTTCCCCTCGTCGATTTAATCCCAACCGTGATGTTCACAACATTGCATAATTCCTCGAACTGATCATCACTCTTCTATGCAACCTGTTCTTTCATTTTGTTTTCCATCGAACAAAATCACAAATTCATTGTCAACAATATCCGTAAGATAATACTATTACACCAACATTATTTTTACAGAATACTAAGCTTACCTCAAAGGCATGCAAAATTCTCAAGATTCTTGGGCACACTCATTGTAGGAACAATTTCGTAAGTGCGTCTGTCACGAATAAGCCATGTGCCTATTATGCATGTTTGTACCCTATTCAAATTATTTTAAATAATCGCTTTCATATTTTATTAAATAAAGAAATTAAAATTCTTTTTAAATAATTACTTTATGGTGCAAAACTTCAAACTAGATGTCTAATCCATGGAACATATAGATATCGTCAAACTACATGATTCAAATTGATGCTTCATTGAAACAAAATCATCATAGTGTTTCTCTATGTTATAATGCCAATGAACCCCCAATGGGGTTTATAGTCAACAAAAATCATGTCCATCATATGTAAGGCCATGAGAGTCTGGGGTTCATAGTCAGCAAAAATCATGTCCATCATATGTAAGGCCTTGAGAGTCCATATGAGGTACCATATGAATTCTCTCATCCATTTTTATAGCATGCGTGTCGATGTTGATTCACTTTGCCATGTCTAACTTTTCATTAGCATTTGAACATATTAGGGTATTTAGGTTAAGGAAAAGTGCATTGTTGTGTTTGAGAAACTTGCATGATACAATTGGAGAATGTGTTTCACACATGCACATTTAGCAGGGTATTTGCATGATAGCCTCGTGGTTTATCTAATCGATTAACTATGGATTTCCAAGGAGAGAAAGTGTGGTTCACACCTAAATATTTAACATGAGGGTATTAGCATGGTGAGGAATGGTGAAATTCCTCAAGGTTTAAGTTGTCAAACTTATGACCATGGTTGGGGTTAGGGTGAAGTAGAATTCATTTGTCATTATGGATAATATTTTTTATTTAAACACAAATATTTTGACATTTTTTGGGTGTTAATTTTTCTTGAAATTTAAGAAGGATTTTTGGAATCTTAGGTTTCATTGTTGTAATTTATAGAAATTAAGTATTATGGGACTCTTTAGATAGATGACACAATTTATACATTTAAAAAGAGAGTTGTACATTGAGGGGGAGGAATTTCCTGGACGGCTAAAATTGGCTGGAATCCAGGCAATTTTTTTGAAGAAATCTTGCAGTAGCAGTGTTTGAATCATGTTTTTGATGGTGGAAATGGATTTAGCACCATCAAAAACCTCTAGGGCACCCAAAATATTGAAGTTTGATAGCTATAACCTTGATTATCATGTTTGTGATCGTGGAAATGAATTCAGCACCATCAAAAACCTTTAAGGCACCCAAATATTGAAGTTTGATAACTATAACTTTGATTTATAAAAACCCTTGCCGGATTTTCTTAAAATCTTACCAAAATTTCCATGATTTTCAGAGCAAAAATACAATCTCAATAGACTAAAGCTTTAAAAAATTGTTTTAAATAATTAACATTCATGATTTGGCTAAAAATTATATCTTTAAGTTCCTGTGAAAAATAATAAAACCTTCTAATAATTAGATTAACACTAAATTATAATGTAGTTTTAAATAAATTGTTAATCTCACATTCAATATATTTATATATAACCATAATCAAAATTTAAACTCTTCCCCTTCCCCAAGATATCCTTCAAAGTATTAACACAATGAAACATATTTATGAAATAATGAGTATTTAACCTAGACCCATAATAATAAAAACATATAATTCAATTCAAAAGTCTATTACTTTTACTGAAGGAAAAAAGAATTAATATCATTTAATTTTTAAGGTATAACTGGAGGTATAAAATGTCGTTTGTGAAGCGAGGATTCCCGTCAACGCGTGCAAGGAAAATGATTCTATTCACTACTTCAAAGAAAACAGTATTTCCTCTGCACGCGGAGGCAATACTTCTCGCGTCAATGCGGGACCCGCCATGAGAGATTATTTAGACAGATGTAATTTTTTCTACACAGAAAAGGTCTTTGGCCACTTTACGTTTCTCGAAGTCAACTGAATTAAATCCATCCGAGTATCTTCCGGACAAGAAAATCAAGATCCATAGAGAAATCTGATATTTCATCATGATGTCCAATACTCTCCACTTAAATTAAATTAAATTAATTGTTGCGACAATTGCTTTAATCTGACAAATGATTTTTTATTGCTTGATTCATTTATTTTACCGTGGCCATTTCGTCTCTCGGTACATTTATGGACCGATAGACTGGGATATAAGGCTCGCCAGCTAATATGGTCCACGGACGCCTACATGCCCGGGTCTGCGAAGCCACATCTCTTATTTTTTCTCCATACCTGCAATATTCCTCTCTCTCATGGAGACTAAGCGCCTCGGATACATGATTTGTGTGTTGGTATGCCTCGTTTTAGCCTTGGCGCAGCTGTCAAGTGGCAGTTCTTTCACTGTGTGGGCAGGGCCGGGTTGTGAGGGCAACCAAACTTGTTACAACGCATGTGGGTGTTCTAACATCGATGCCAATCTGAAGGGCGGATACAAGTTTCTGTACGAAGGGCAGACTGCTGCCTCTTACAACTGCCCCAACTGCCAATGGGTTGCCTGGACCCATTTTGGCGCACCCAGCGTTCAAGATTGCAACCCTTTTGGTTGGCAGAGTTTCTTCATCCAGTGCTGAGCAGTGAATATTTGGTCCTTCTTGAGGTGGGTGTCATTATCCAGATAAATTTGGCTTAAATTTAAGGTGCGACAAAAGGCTAATGTCCAGTAAAGCTGACCTTATATATGTAAGATAAGGTATATTATATGTGTGTTTTTTTTCTATAGTGACCAAGTGTGAATTCTTTGAATTCGATTCGAATATGATAGATACTCAAATATTTTGATTCAATTTTTTCAGTTTTATGCTTAAAATAATTTAGGTATATGTCTCAAAATTATTCATAAAATAATTTAGGTATCTGTCTCAAAATTATTCATCAAATTTTTGTTTTTAATGAAATTGTTTTCAATGAATATTTTGTTAGATTTGAGAGAAATTAGATCAGAAAAATCTACCTCTCACGCAAACAATTAGTATTTTAACACATGTTTTTATTACCTAAAACTAAAAAATAACACATTTTTAAACATCTTAGTTGCATATTCATAGAATATCTGGAAAAAATCAATATTGCATATTCCTAAAATATCTGGGAAAGATCAATTATTTAACCCCTGGTTGAGTATTACATAAATCTGCAATCAATAGCAGTTCCTCAATCCTTAATAATAATCCTACTTCCAAATAGAACTGGTCTGCTTAACAGTGGCCATTCATAGCCCTAATTGTGTAGTATAGGCTGCCTCGAGCAGGGCTAACGGCTGCAACTTAATCGTGGATACTGTGCACTGTTGTATTTGTTTTTACAATGTAACTCAAACTAACCTGAGCCTAGCCAGCCCGTCTATGTCCGTCTATTTAGTGAACACTGTTTATTCATCAATGGGATGTCATTAGGATTAATTTTGGATGTATTTGATAAAATTTGGTAAAGATTAAATTTTATATAAATAAATAGTTTATATTTGATAGGAGAGAGAGGCTCATTCTACTTCTTAGTAGGGGATCTATAAGTTTTTCATAACTTTTATACGCATTTAAATAAAACATTTAAAAAGTAATTAGATGTTATAAGGCTCATTATAATGAAAAAAAAATGAATATGTTATAAAGTAATTAGATGTAAAAAAAAATGTGTGAATAAGATGTTTAAATCTTATACTTTTAAAAAATATTTCAACAAGAGATTTATATTTGAACAAGAAATCTAGGAATTAGATGTAAAAAAAATGTGTGAATAAGATATTTGAATCTTATACTTTTCAAAAATATTTCAACAAAAAATTTAAATAAACTATTTGAATAACTATATTAACTAATTTATGTGGATATTATATATATATCTACATATAAAAGAAAAAATTATGTTAATTTAGTCATATATATTATTTAGCATTCAAATATACAACTTAAACAATGAAAAATAACATAATGTATTTTGCACACTTTACACATGAAGACTCAACCCATATTAGATCTACATATGCAATCTTATTACATTCAACGGTTTAAAATTTATATGGTTGCTCCTTTGCATTGGCACCACAATTTTTGCAAGCCACAGTACTTTGAATGTGAAGGTTTTCATAGCTAGAAACCTCCTTAGCGATTTCTTATCAGGTTTTCTTCTCAACTATTTCTTCTTTTTATGTAACTATAAGTTTTTAACTCGGCCTGAATACAGGAAAATGTATAATGCACGGACAAAGGATGAAGGACAATAAAAAGAGAAATGCGGCTACATGTAGGAGAATTCTTTCCCCAATTCAGATTACATATAGATTCTGTTTACGGTTGTGCAGATCAAACTAATCTTCTCCCGTCATTATTTTATAACATACAAGTTTGCCAAAGTGCAAAGTGTAGAGTGGGGTATGTTTATCAATGTTAAAATCGAAGTTGTAACCGACATTGATAATCATATATGTCGGTTTATGCAACTATTTTAATGAGCACAGTTATATCATAAACCAGCTTTCTATTCTTATAGTCATTTAATTATCTATCATCCTGTGCATAGAAGAATACTATCAACTTTCTCTGATAAAGGTTCCTGCCTGGAATGTTTCAAATTACTGTTGCTTGTGGTGTTCTTTTATTAAATTTTGGTGGAAGATTATGTTGCAATATAGAGGAAATAAACATTAAAATAAAAAACTCTAATAATAATTATAGTCATCCATTCCATGAATGTGTAGCCCTGTCTATATAGCAAGGGGATTATATTTGTCCAATTTTGTGTGAAATATCAAAAATATGTTTTTATTATTTTTTTGGGAAACAATTCAATTACTAGAGAAATCTTTAAATGCAATGCAAATTGAACATTGAAGAGGTTCTTCCATTTATTTAAAGATATTGAATTGAAGATATGTGAAAAGGTTTCTACATTTGTTTAAAGTGCTTCTAGTAATGAGGCTGGTTAGAATCCTTTTGCTGGGCGTGACCCTGGGAATAATGATGTTGGTTCAACTAGTGCTGATGGAACCGCCCCTTAAACTGCTAATGGAAATAATTCCATTGAAACTTATGTTGGAACGAACTACTTCAGGTTCTGCTGGTTCAAATGCTGTTAAAAACAGCATAAATGTGGAGATATCTAGTTCCGTGGTAGCCAGGTCTTTCGAAAGAAGTTTCAGTGACGAATAAGGTAGGGCCTTTTGCCTTTGGAAGCGTCCCTCTCACCCAGGCATTCATCCGATGCTTGTGGATACTAGGAAGAAACGAAGAGATCCTATATTATGCTCTTTTTTGAGCTCACCATCCAGTTGAAACCGATAGAATGGCAGAAGGTTCCTGCAATCTCTAGGGCATGGGCCTGACAGGTAAACCAAAAGCTCTACCCCGGCCAATAGCTGGCCATTGCCTTCATCTTTTGGTCTCATCGAGGCGTTTCATCGCTTCCACATTGGACCAGAACCATTCCTCAGCCCATTCATAGAATCCCATTCCTATAGAATCTCATTTCGTGGAGTTGGTTGACCGACAATACCTCGAAGAATGGAATTTCTTTCTAGGGGAATCGAAATGAAGATATCCATTGGTTTAAAGATATTGAATTGAAGATATCAATCTATTGAAATGAAAATATCCATTTATTTAAAGATATTGAATTGAAGATATCAACATGGCCCTAAAGAGAGAGAAAATTGAGTGTTACCATGTGACGAAAGGAAGAAATATCCCAAACAATTTCACCAAAATCATCTATGTACTCACCCATTCTTGACTTTTAATGCCATTGGAATAATAATTCCATTAACTTGAAAAACATTAAGAAAATATATAAATAGTTTAATAGTGTACAAATCTCGCCTATTAAACAACAAATCCAGGTGTAGAGCAGTCATCCTTATGTCCATTGCAGATTCTTATACTATTCTGAAATTTAACATTCAGGTCAGGAGAGGGGTCAAATATTTGATCCCTCTACTAATTGTCATATTCTTGGATATTCCTGCAATTTGCAATCCATATATGTGCAACACTGCAGAGTAGCTAGTCCCTGTCTTTAAGGAACTACAACTGTGTTTGTTGGTTTTGTTCCATCCTTTGCAGAGGAAGTAGAGCCATATATAGGGCTATAGCAACAAAATTTTGATATTGACATTCCCTTTGAATGGGGCCTTAAGTGTGTTTTCAAATTATTTTGAACCTAAAGATTGACAATGTTTGAAACAAACGACCTTCTATGGGTATTGGTTGTTGAATAGGAAGGATTCAATGCATGCTTCAAATAAGTAATGAATTGGACATGATTGATTAGGAGATCAAGTCATATGCTCAAAAATGAAAATGCCCGAAACAGGTTTGAACTTGAGTGACCAGAAAGATCTCGTTGTTTCAATTTTGGCACCATGAATGGTTCAAAAAACCGATGTCATATGAGGAAGATATCGCGTTATGTTTGTTTTCCCAAACAGCAAAATTTTGGTGACTGGATGCCTAGTCAGCTTGCAGGTACAGTCAGCAGAATATTTTGGAAATATTCTATTTTCTTTTGAGCCAATGTGGTGGCACCATGTGGCACATTGTGGGTTGTTGGATGAGATGGTACGAATTCGTGATCTAGCCATTGGATGTGTTTATATATGGCCGAATGATTGAGTGACACGTGGCAAGCCCGCAAGCCACCACGTGTCCCCACAAGGTTGGTGTAAAATTATGTGGAGTCAACGGGGGTCGATGATGCGGATTTATGCAGGAACACGATAAAATACAGAAATAGACATAAACACAGAGATGTAGCAGAAACAATACTTCATTTTATTAATAACAAATGACTGAAATATGCTTACAAACATAATGGAAATAAAAATAGCTAGGGTGCTGGTAGCATATCTCTGAGAAGAGATGTGGTGGCTACAGACCTCTGAACTGTGTTACAAAGAGGCTCGAGGGCCTATTTATTATTTAGAAATAATGGGAAACTTCAAACATCCAAAAACCTAACCCTAGGAGATGAAGCACCAAAACTATGGGCACTGTTTGGGTAAATTGGTGTTTCAACTCCCAGGGGACGTAACTTTGACATACGATCTTCGTTTGACATGCTCAATAGCTCCTTAGAAAAATCTATATGAGGACTACAAATTTAGATGCACAAAATAAAAGCTCGGTCGCTCTCGGTTTTCCAAAAAAGCGTCGTTTAAGGCCTCAAAATGACTCTGGAAGTTCGGGATCCGAAAAACTGCTAAAAATAGTAAGTTGTGTTGCATCTTAAAAACTAAAGGAACTAATGGTGGGGGTTCAAATGGAATAGGTGGGTGGCCACCAATATCCACTTGGACCATTAAGGCCCCAAAATGGCTCCGGGAGTGCAGAACCCGAAAACCTTCTAAAAATAGTAAGTTGTGCTGAATGTGAAAAGTTGCAAGAATTGATGGTGCGGGTCCAAATGGAATAGGTGGGTGGCCATCGAGATCCACCTCGATCATTCAAACCTGTGATCCCTTGTCCACCCGCAATACTGTTTACCAACCCGCCTACACAAGTGGTTCTTACCCCTATACTCTACCGCGTCTATTTGAAGTTTAATGTTCCAACGTTTTGGGGGTTGGAGGGGGCTAGGCCCTCGGGCCATCCCTCTCCCCATGTGCCAAAGGCCCGAAGACCAAGATCCAATCCAAATCAACTGATGGCTATGCAACTTAACTCTTCGAGGCGAAGAACGTTCACATGGTGGTTCGACGTTAAATGTGACGGTTTCAAAGTTCGGAACATCACACTCCAGGTTCCAACCTCGGGCGGGTTAGTTGCAAACAAGTTGAGCACATGCACAGGAATGGTTAAGTGCGATGGCTAATGTTGCGGGTTGTTGGAACAGTGTTACTCAGGGTTCCAACCTCAAACGGTGGAGTTCAAAACATTAGCGGAGGATACGGCAGGGGTGGCATGTGACCACCCCGCCACTTACAATAAATGCTAACCTTATCCGCCCGGCAGTTTTGGAGCGCACCCCCAAATTTGGGGTAAAATATTAAATTATTTGTAGTTAAACTGCGAGTCTCCACATTTAGTGAAGATTTTCTAGCTGTCATTCGGAAAAATGGATTGGAAGGTCAACTTTCGACCAATTTTGGTGAAACAAGAGTTTACCTAAACTAATTTTGGCATTCTGGAGCGATTGGTGTAGAGAAAACAACCATTATAGGCCTAAAAACATATGTAATTTACAATTTTGAGCATAATGACAAAGAGGGACATGCCATTGGGAGCTAGACCAACAGATGTAGCCCTGGAGGGGTGAACTGCTTCATCATGCCTACTGTGTAAAACTTATGTGTGAATGTTTTTCTCTATTATGCACTATTGTTCAGTGTTTTTAAGGCTTATTTACATGCATAAATTTCACTAATTCATCTAATTTTCGTGGTTAAAACTCTCATACCTTAAGCAAACTTTTGGAGAAAATTTTTACATGTTTATTTTACTGAAAGGATACTTAGCACAGCATAACTAATACACTCCTTTCAGATCAATTTGGAATCAGAGCTAGATTTTTATCTCTGGTGTTTTTATGTACAAGGATTTTTTAATTGTTTGCAAGGGTTTTCATGCTTACTAGGCTCAAGCTTAAGAGACGAGAAGGAAAATTGGTGGAACCAAGAGGTTCTCAAAGTGAGCCACAACAAAGGAGGGCAAGATTGCCACATTCTCCACCACCTAGTTCACCTCCAAGAGAAGCAAAAGAAACATCAAGCATGCCTCCAGAAGAAGAAGAAACAGATGAAGAGGTGGATCCCAAAGAGGAGGAAAGACTGTTCAGGAAAGCATTCCTTGACATGATTGAAATGGTGATAGTCCTTTATCAAGAAATGAATGAAAGAATACAAGGAAAAGGATCCAAACTTCACAATGAAGGTCAGGGATCATCAGGAGGTCACAATGATGAAGACAAATCAAAGAAGGGAAATGGAGGAAATCGAGGCAATGGGAAGTCACCATCCTCACCCTCAACATCATCATCCTCTCGTTCATCTTTAGTACACCAGTCACACAAGTCAAAGACCACTGGTAAAATTCATTTTCTAAAAATTGATGTTAATTTTGAATTGCCAATGTTTAATGGTGAAGTCAATGCAGAAAATATTGATAATTGGATTAGACAATTGGAGGTTTATTTGAGAATTCAAAACCTTCATGATGATGACACCAAAATCCAACTAGCTTCGTAGAGGATGGAAGGTGTAGTTCTTGTTTGGTGGGAAGCCAAGACAAAGGAGGAGATCAAAAAACATGGTAAGATTATTTTATCATGGACTGATTTCATTACTGCAATAAAACAACAGTTTTATCCATTAGCTCACATGCATAATTCCATAATGAACTAAAAAAAATTTAGACAATTGAAAGGACAAAATGTACAAGACTACACCCAAGAATTTAGGAGAAGAGCCCTCTTATTAGTGGTAGATTTGCAGAGTCAAGATACTTTGCTCAAGTACATAGGGGGCTTACATAGCTACCTTAGACATACTATCCTCATGTTTAATCATACAAGCTTAGATGAGGTATGTGTTCAAGCTACACATTTAGAAGCTAGAGGTAAAAATACTTTTGAAGAGGGTAGAAACAAGCCTTTTAAGGGGAAAAACAAAGAGAATACCTCACAAGGAAAAGGAAAAATGAATGCATCTATCAATAAAGAGGGAGAGAAAGTGGTTTGTAAAAGTTGTTCAAGAGAAGGCCATGAAGAGAAAAATTGTTGGAAACATTAGGGGAATTTTGAGGTCTAAAATGTTCCTCCTAAGAAAAATGTACAAAAAATATGAACTTTATAAGAACCAATAGGATTCAAGATGATGATGTCAACCATGGGGGATGATTCTCCAATTTTTAAGTAAAAGGGTAAAAAGATTAAAAAATAATAAAATAATGGAACTACTTTTTCAACTCATATTTTAAACTTAACTCCCAAATTTTTTACTCAAATTTCAAGTGGGAGTACTCGTTGGATGCAAAATTTATTTCCTCATCCAAGGAGTACCCATGTTGCATAATTTTGATGGACCCTGCTACATGAAAAATGATAAATACATGAAAAATGTGATTGCAATCACATTTTTCATGTATTTCTATTTTTTTTTTGTAGCAAGATCCATCGAAAGTATGCAACATGGGTACTCCTTGGATGAGGAATTAAATTTTGCATCCAATGATTACTCCTGCTCAAAATTTGAGTAAAAACTTTGGGAGATAAGTGGAAAATACGAGTTGAAAAAATAGTTTTTTCTTTTCTCCCTCTAAAATTTGATGATGTAATCAAATCTTATTTTATTATTTCCACTATTATTTTATAATTTCCTTAGGAGGCCCATTTTAGAACTTAAAATTCCCATAATGCTACATCCTGAAAAGAGACCCAAATTTAACAATAACAAAGGGAAGCAAAAAACTGCAGCTACAACTCAACATGAGTTAGGAGAAGATTCAGGTGATGAAACTAAAATTACAGCCATGGGATTGAAGAACATGAAGGTGAAAGAAACTGAAACAAAACCCAGTACTAGTACTTCAAACTGTCACATAGAAGCTCCAAATGAAGAAGAGAGAATTGAATTGTTTCATGTGAGGGTCATATCCAAACATACCAAGATTGATACATTGTTTAACAATGGTTCACAAGAAAATTTAATCTTTGAAGACTTGGTAAAGAAACTTAATCTTGAGACCATTCCACATCCAAAACCATATCCACTTGGGTGGATTTGTAAGGATGCAAATTTACAGGTTTCAAAGAAGTGCATATTGTGCTTTGCAATAACTGCACATTTTGTTGACACAGTTGAATTAGATGTGGTTCCGCTTGATATTATAGGTGTTGTGTTGGGCAGTCCTTACTTGTATGACAGGAAATCTATCTTCCATCGCTATGAGAAAAAATACCATTTGTTCAAAGATGGAAAGGAGTACATTGTTAGAGCACATCGCAAGAAGACAAATATTGCAATGATAAATGCTGGACAGGTAAAAAGGCTGGTGAATTCAATGAAGAATTTTTTTATTCTAATGATTAAGCCTAAATTTGATGTTAATCATGAATCATTTGAAGATTGTGATCCTAAATTGAAATCAGATTTATATGATGCAGTTGATGCATATCATGAGATGTTTCTGGAGCCAACAGGTTTGTCTCCTAAAAGGGAGATTCAACATGAGATTCAGTTTCAACAAGATTGTCGTCTTCCAAACATCGGCATGTATCACATGTCGATAATGGAGAATGTTGAAATAAAGAGGAAAATCAAGGAATTGTTGGAAAAGGGACTCATAAGGCCAAGCACTTCGCCATGCAGTTCACCTATAGTCCTGATTCTGAAGAAAGATGGGACTTGGTGCATGTGTGTCGATTTCAGAGATTTGAACAAGATAACAGTAAAGAATCGATACCCACTCCCAAGGATAGATGATTTGTTAGATCAGCTGAAAGAAGAAAATTATTTCACTAAGTCAGATTTACGAAGTGGATATCATCAATTAGGAATTGCAGAAAGCGACATATGGAAGATTGCATTCAAAACCAAACAAGAATTCTTTGAGTGGTTGGTTATGCCATTTGATTTGTGTAATGCACCGACGAATTTCATGCGTGTGATGGATAGTGTTTTGCGTCCATTTCTTGATGAATTTTTTATTGTGTATTTAGATGATATATTCATTTTCAGAAAAGCAAGAGAAGAGCATGTCTTGCATGTAAAGAGTGTACTTAATGTTTTGAAGAAAGAGAAATTATTTCTTAAGATATCTAAATGCAAATTTTGAAAAAATTCTTTGGATTATTTGCGACACATTGTAGCAGGAGGCGCATTGAGAATTGATCCTTCTAAAGTGGAAGCCATTGTGAATTGGCCCACTCCCAAATCAGTAACAAAGGTAAGAAGTTTCTTAAGCGCAGCTTAGTATTGGAGAAACTTTATTGCTAACTTTTCTACCATAGTAGCTCCTATGCATGCAGTGACAAGTGTTAAGAAAGGCTTCCAATAGCAATATTTTTAAGCTTTAAAAGACCAGATCGATTCAGCTCCGGTTCTTACATTACCGGATTTGAGACATCCATTCGAGATACATACCGATGCTAGTGATTATGCCATGGGCTCAGTACTTTTGCAGCATGGTAAGCCTATCGCTTTTCATTCTGAAACATTCAACAATGATGTAATCAATTATCCAACATATGAAAAAGAGTTGTATGCATTGGAACAAATTGTTAAGAAGTGGAAACACTACTTGAAGGGTAAAGAGACGATTATTCATATCGATCACCATCTGCTACAGTACTTGCAGTCACAAACAAAATTGTAGCAATCATGACATTTCAAGTGGATGGGATTTATTCAACAATTTCACTTGGTTAGAAGGTAAAAGAAAGGTATTTTCAATAAAGTTGTTGATATGCTTTCAAGGCCTATTATAAGTGCTTCTAATTTTCTTAAAATGATTCTATTTTACATGAGAGTTACATATAATAGTATGCATCTGATGTTGATTTTAAAGATGTGCATTCTAGTTTGAGTGAATGGAATCAAGTTGAGGAAAATGATTATCACTTTCATAAAAATTTGTTGTTTCATTCGGGCAATTTGTGTATACCACAAGTAGAGAGACTTAGTGTCATGAGAGAGGCTCATTTGTCTCTTATTACTGGTCACTTTGGGGTAAGCAAAATAGTGGCGCATCTACAAAGGTATTGTTATTGGCCTCGCATGATAGATAGTGTGTCAAGTTTTATAAGAGGATGTTCTATGTGTGCAAAAAGTAAGCCTAGCAATAGGAAGCTTTGGTTGTACACACCACTACCGGTACCATCAAGGCCATGGGAGAGTGTCTCCATGGACTTTGTTGGAGGTCTAGCTATGTCAAGAAAACAACATGATTATCTTTACGTAGTTGTGGATAGATTCAGTAAAATGTGTATACTTATGCCATGTAAGAAAACCATTACTGCTAAACAAACTGCTGAACTTTATTTTCAGCATCTATGGGTTCATTTTGGTCTTCCAACTTCTATTTTTAGTGACACGGATTCTAGGTTTGTTGGGAATTTTTGGTCCAATATTTGGAAGATCATGGACACAAAGTTGAAAAAGACTACTTATTTTCATCCACAAACTGATGACCAAACCAAGGTGGTGAACAAAACCGTTGTGCATCTATTGAGAGGATATTGTAGCAAGAATCCCAAGTTGTGGGATGAAAAACTGCATTACATTCAGCATGCTTACAACTGGGCCAAGCACTCTTCTACAAATACTTCACCTTTTGAAGCTTGTTTTGGGTATTTGCTGAAATCGCCATTAGACTTAATCTATGAGAGGGATGTTGCAATTGATGGTCATAGTGATATTGGCAAGGCTCGAAATTTCATTGAGAAAATTCAGATTATTCATCATCAAGCTCAAGAATAGCTTGAGAAGATTCAAAGAAAGTACAAGGAGAGGAATGACAAACATAGAGTTGATCATAAGTTTCAAGAAGGAGACAAAGTATGGTTGCACATAAGCAAAGAAAGGATGCAAGGAGAAGGTAAAAAGCTCAAGCCTATTTTTTATGGTCCATTCAAGATTATTAATCAAGTTGATAATAATTCATTTCAACTTGAATTTCCTTCATATATGAAAATGTATTGCGTTGTCAATGTGGAGAATTTACGTGTGTATGAGCCTCCATTGGTTGATGATCAAGGGAGTGACATTCAGCTGCGATCAATAGAATATTTCTCGCCATAATTTCTAGATGAGCTCAATGAGGATGCCATCATTGATAGAAGGACACGCACTTCTAAAAGGGGAAGTGTCGATAATCTTCGGATTGGGCTCAAGGGCAGCAAACCAAGTAAGGCAAGATGGATGGAAGTGGAAAAGGTGAGGGAGTTATTCCCTCATATTTTGAACAGGTAGTTAAAGTCTTTTGGGGTCCAAAAGCTTCCCAATGGGGAGATGTGATCAGGAGATCAAGTCATATGCTCAAAAATGAAAGTGCTCGAAACAGGTTCGAACCTGAGCAACCAGAAAGGTTTCATTGTTGCAATTATAGTGCCACGAACAGTTCAAAAAACCGATGTCATGTGAGGAAGATATCCTGTTCAGTTCGTTTTCCAAAACAACAAAATTTTGGTGACAGGATGCCCAGTCATATTGTAGGTACAGTCAGTGGAATATTATGGGAATATTCCATTTTCTTCTGAGGCAATGTGGTGGTGCCACGTGGCACATTGTGGGCCATTGGATGAGATGGTACGAATTTGTGATATGGCTGTTGGATGTGTTTATATATGGCTGAATGATTGAGTGACACGTGGCAAGCTAGCGGGCCGCACATGTCCTCACAAGCTTGGTGTAAAATTATGTGGAGTAGACGGGGGTCGAACCCACAACCTCCTGTCCACCCACAATACCATTTACTAACCCGCCTACACAAGTGGTTCTTACCCCTATACTCTGTCTTGTATATTTGAAGTTTAATGTTCCAATGGTTTAGGGGTTAGAAGGGGCCAGCCCCCTCCCGATGTGCCCAAGACCTGAAGACCAAGAGCCAATCCAAATCAACTGACGTCTATGCAACTTAAATGTCTGGCGCGAAGAACATTCACATGGTGGTTCGACATTAAATGCGATGGTTTCAAAGTTTGGAACATCGCACTCCAGGTTCCGACCTCTAGCAGGTTAGTTGCAAATAGGTTGATCACAAGCAGAGGAAAGGTTAAGTGCGATGGCTAATGTTGCAGGTTGTTGGAATCGCGTTACTCGGAGTTCCAACTTCAAATGGCGGAGTTCAAACCATTAGTGGACGATACGACAGGGGTGGCATGTTACCACCCCGCCACTTACAATATATGATAACCTTATCTGCCCACCAGTTTTGGAGTGCGCCCCCAAATTTGGGGTAAACTATTAATTTATCTTCAGTTAAACTGCCAGTCTCCACATTTAGTGGAGCTTTTCTAGCTGTCATTGGGAAAAATTCATTGGGAGGTCAATTTTCGACCAATTTTTGTGAAGCAAGAGTCTACCTAGACTAATTTGACCATTCTGAAGCCATTAGTGCAGAGAAAAAAACCATTAGAGGCTTGAAAACATATGTAATTTACAATTTTGAGCATAATTACAAAGAGGGACATGCCATGGGGAGCTGGACCACCAGATGTAGCCTAGGAGGGGTGAACTGCTTCATCATGCCTACTGTGTAAAACTTATGTATGAATGCTTTTGTCTTTTATACACTTCTGTTTAGTGTTTTTAAGGCTTATTTACATGCTTAAAGTTCACTAATTCATCTAATTTTCATGGTTAAAACTCTCATACCTTAAGCAAACTTTTGGAGACAATTTTTACATGTTTATTTACTGAAAGGACACTTACCACAGTAGAACTAATACACTCCTTTTAGATCAATGATACATGTGATAATTCATGCAATTACTCATTTAAAAAAACTTTGAACCATAATCTTGTCGAATACTTGATAAAATTTTCATGGACAGGCAGAGGAGGAAAGACTTAAAATTTACACATTCTTCTAGACACAAGTGAGATTCTCTCACCAAATAACAACATATCAATGTGTTTTTTCGGTTGCATCATATGAAAGCACTCATAACTAGTTAAATTATCTTCATCAACATAATTTTCATCCACTTTTCTGTGGGATGTCCATGCATACATGTGCTCATTAAAAATTTCAAGATGGTCTCGCGAATATTTCGAAGGATCTCTTTCCAGATTTGTTCTTTTTATCTAATCTTGTCCCTGAAAACTTTGCAATTCCTTTCTTTCCAGATATCCCATATTAGAAACCCCATATATAACCTCCAAGTTCTGTTAAGGACTTCACAGGTATATCCCCCTTTTCTCTAGATTACAATAGTCTAGTAGATGCTTGTATTTTCCCTATCAGTTTGTTGGAAGACAACAGAGATGTTCAGCCAAATTGATTTTTCCAAATCACAGGTATTCAACAAGTGCTCAATTCTTTCATCATTCTTGTTACACATTATGGCGAAGGGCCATGCATCCCTTTTTTCTGCAACTGATCCCAGGTATGGATTTTACTATGACTGACACGCTAGAGGAAATGTTCTATTTTTGGCCAATGTTTAGCTACCCATTTTTTTTGCCAAAGCAGTACTATTATACTGTGTAGATTATTAGATTTGATATAATAACCTTCTTGTATTGTGAACATTCATTTATTACAATATCCCCACCTCACGATATCTTCTCCATTTGTTGAAATCATTTTTCATGGTTTCCATTTATTTTTCATAACTATTCCATTGGTGTGTTTCAGGGGCATTCGACCAATGTTCCTTAAATTTCCATTTTATCCATTGCTCCTCATTCTCCCCACTCCATTAATTAGCTACCGACCTTATGTTTCAGAGACTGGGGTAAAGGAATGTCTCTCCTCAGTCTAGTCTACTGAATAATTTTCCCATTGCTGTCACGAGTGTTCCCAAAATAGAGTTGTGTTGCCTCCTTTAATTTCCAAGAAGCTATGCTCTCAAATGAGGTCTCTTTTGACAGTTGTTAGATTTCAGATGTTGGACCCTTTTGGATTTTCATTTACCTTTTGTTTTACAGTATTAATACAAGGAATTCCATATTTCCTCTCCCAAATAATTTTCCATATATCCCTACCCCCATGGAGCCATCTCCACCAAATTTTAGCTCCCATCCCCTGGTTCAACATGTATGGGTCTTGTTGTTAAGTCCCTATATTAATAGTGTAGTCCCTTATTACATTAGTGTAGCCCCACTTATTGTTATTGTTGTACCCCTGTAAACCCCATATTGTTATTATTGTGCCCTTACATTATTATTGTTAGATCAGCAAGGATTACATTGTGGCCCCACTAGGATTACATTGTGGCTCCATGGACTCCTATATATAGAAAGGAGGTTTTGTCATTTGTATCATCCAAGAAATTTTCACTCATGTAATTTATTGGACGATGCCCCTTCGAAGTGGCTTATTTATAAGGCACTGATATCTCTTTTCTTCTATTTTTGGAGCTAGTTTCAAAACATTTGGTATCAGAGCTTTGAATATTAGGGTTTTTGCTGCTCCAAACCGGTCATCGTGGCATTTTCTCTATAAAACATTTTCTACGAAGGTTCAGAAACTGAAATTTTTAGAGTGTGAAGCCGAAATCTTGAGGAAGATTGTTGCAAAATTTCAGATCTTGGTTCGCATTATTTTTGGAGATATGATCTGTGGACGTTAGGGATTTTTGCAGGATCCTGAATTTAACTTAAATAAGTCATCGCGGAATTTTTGCCATAACTTTTGTTCTACAAAGGTTCATAAGCTGATATATTTAGAGAGCAAAGCCAAAATCCTAAGGAACATCTTCACAAAATTTAAGAGCTTGGTTCACAATATTTTTGAGATATGATTGTGGAAGTTAGGTCTTTTTCAGGATCCCGAAATTCATCTCAAAGAGGTGATTGTGGGAAAATCTTCATAACTCTCTCTCTGAGCATCAGATTGGAATGTTGTAAAAAGTGGCTGCGAGTACACGGACTTTAGTTTCTTTTCTATCAATTTCAGAGCTAAAGGACGAAATAGTGACATGTGGCAAGTCGTACAAGTTCACTCTACTGAACCAGTCCATAATTAGGTCTTGTGGGAGACTGGACATAACGTTGCCTTGAAGAATCCAAATCAAGTCAAACCTATGGCATTTTAAAGAAGCTTTAGAGGACTAATAAAGGACCAAATTTCAGATATTAAGGATCTTCAAGTATAGAGATAAGTCAATTTCAATATCAAGCTCCTCAAAAGCAAGAAAAAGGTGTGTATTTGATTTTTTAAAATTGCATAACATTTGTTTGAAAAAGCAGTTTGAAGTGATTCCAAGGGCATATTTTAGAATTTTTATCAGTATTGGGTTCTATAATGCCTCCAAAAAATAATTCCATACCCATTAAGCCCTAAAAAAGCTATACTGTGATGCATGAAGAGGAAGAATTGCAGTATGAGATATCAAGATTACGGTACCAAGTGCAACAAATTTCGATCTTAAGAAGAGCAACCGAAGATGACATATATGGTTCAAAAGTAGAAACGAAGGCTAATTTGGATGGTTTGAAGGATCAAATAATAGATAATATGGATGATAAATTAGTGGAAGATCACATCGAGCATCAACAACAAGTTCTCCAACTCTCAAAGAATAACGTAACTTTGGTGCATAATCTAATGAAACAACAGTAAGATCAACATCACATTGAAAGAAGTTCTGAAGTAGTCACAGAAACAAGAACTCGACAAGTACGATCAATTTCAGAGTATCTTAGCAACTGGAAGAACTTTCCTGTAGAAGAGTCCACATTGGAAGATGAGAATTTTATACAGAAGCATCAAAAAATAATCAAGCGTTGAGGACAACACTTATTTGAAGGAGAGGGGCATGTTAAGTCCCTATATTAATAGTGTAGCCCCTCATTACATTAGTGTAGCCCCCCTTATTGTTATTTTTGTACCCATGTAAACCCCATATTGTTATTATTGTGCCCTTACATTATTATTGTTAGGTCGACTAGGATTACATTGTGGCCCCATGGACTCCTATATATAGAAAGGAGCTTTTGTCATTTGTATCATCCAAGAATTGTTCATTCATGTAATGTATTGGAGGTTTCCCCCTCGAAGTGGCTTATTTCTAAGGCATTGATACCTCTTTTCTTCTATTTTTGGAGCTGGTTTCAAAACACTTGTAATCCCAAACCTCCTATTTTTTTGAGTTTAGTGATCTTATCCCAAGAGAGAAGAGCCCATTTATGTGTTTGTTGAGTACCCTGCTACAAATTTTTTTTAAATATCTTGACCATATTAGTGTAGATGTTTTTATGGGCAGCCCACCCAGATAACTGGTAAATTGGGATAGATTGTAAACTTACATCGCAATAAGACTACCCGACTAGGAGCATTGAGAACCCTGAGCGCCCAATTCTGTAGGCGGCCCTGAATATGGTTAAGGAGATATTTCCATCCCGAAACCATAAAATAATTAAGGCTAAGGGGAATTCCTATCCATTAATTAAAACCCATAGTACGAGATAGGAATCTCTGAGATACAACAATAGTATTAAAAAAATAGACATTGGATTTGCCATTTTGTATGACAGTCCCAGAGGCTTCAATGAAGTCTTTGAGAACAGATAAAATGGCCTTAGATTATTTTAAGGTAGCTTGACAAAAGAGCATAATGTAGTCAACAAAATGCTGATGAGAAAGGGTTGGATCAGACCCTCGAAGGTTTAGTCCCTTCAATTTACCTCCATGAATCTTTGATTTAATGTGATGGCCAAAGCCTTCAACTACAATAATAAAAAGAAAAGTGGATAGGGGTTCGCCTTGTCGAAGTCCCCGAGTGACATTGAAAGGATTGGAAGGAATACCATTGAGCAAGATTGAAAAGTTAGGGGAAGAAATGGAAGACAATGTCCAAAGAATCCATCTTCTATGGAAGCCAAATGCTTCAAGTACTTCTTTAAGATAAGTTGAACTTAGATGATCATAAGCTTTAGAGAGATCAAGTTTTATCAACATACCTTTCTATGTAAGGGTGCGAAGAGAGTGAATAGCTTCCTTCGTTGTAACTATACCATCCAAGATTTGTTTTCCTTTCACAAAACTAGTCTATTCCAGAGAAATAAGGCATGGGAGAATAGATTTCAATCTATTAACCATGATCGTCGATAAGATCTTATAAATGACATTACGTAAGGCAATAGGTCTGAATCCTGCCAGAACATCCGTGTTTTCGTGCTTTGGGATTAAAGAGACAAGGGTGGAGTTTAGGGTAGGATAGACCTGTCGTGAGTGTAGATACTCTTATACCAATTCCCATATGTCATTTCCCATAAAAGCCCAAGCAGCTTGGTAAAATTCTGCTGTAAAAAAAATCAGGGCATGGGGCTTTATTTTTAGGCAGATTTCTAACTACCTCTTCAACCTCTTCAAAAGTGATTTCCCTGTGGAGAGCCAAGTTCCGATCCCTATTGACAATTGTAGGTATATTTCTTGTGATGCGTTCAATAGATTCTGATATATTTTGATCAATATTTGTAAGTATATCACTGAAATGATTCACTAATAGAGTTTTCATCTCATTACGTTGGGGAACTCGATTTCCTTCTAAATCCTTTAGGGAAAATATTTGATTGTATTGTCTTCTCTGGATCATTGCCTTATCAAACAAATTTGTATTTTTATCCCCTTCTTTTAGCCATTGAACACATGATTTTTGTTTCCATAAGATTTCTTCTTGCTTCCTGCATTCTTATAGTTGGCTTAAAAGGTTTCCTTCTTCTAGGGCCAGATCCTCCGTCCTTCCATTTGAAATCATTTGTTGTTGTACTCGCTTCATTTATCCCTGCAGCCTTTCCTTGTCCTGGTGAATATTATAAAACTCATTTTTATTCCATTTTTTAATTTCCTACTTTAGATTTTTTAACTGAAGTTGAAAAGAGTGCATCCTATTTTGGCCCTGAATTTGACTTGCTTCCCGCTACTCTTTGGAATTTTATGAAAAGTTTGGATCCCTCAACCAAAAGGCTTCAAATAGAAATGGACATTTCTTCTGGCATTCTTTCATGTCAACTTCCATGATTATCTGCCAGTGATCTAACCCCAAAGTAGGGAGGATATTTTCTTCATAGAACATCTATGTACTCAATAGAGATTTTGAGGCTATGAATCTGTCCAATCTTGAGGCCACTTGATGAGCATCTCCTCTTCTGTTATTCCAAGTATATTTACCATTCACAGTAGGGATATCCACCAGCTTTAAGTCTGTGATTAAATCCCTTAATAGTTCCATTTCTAACTCCTCTCTCGTTGTTCCTCCTTTCTTTTCTGTTAGATTAATAATCATGTTAAAATCCCCTCCCAATAGCTAATATTTCTCGGTGTGCATATTAATAAGTGTTCTTAAACTATTCAGAAATGCCTCTCTTTCTCCTAGAATATGAGGCCCATAGACAGAGGAAATTAGGATATTTTCCTTCATTCCAATTTGTCTAAAAAGTCCTGTAAGAATGTGAGCCAACCCAATCTAGCCATCTGCCATAATTTATGTGAGATTCTAGAGGATGGCTATTCCCCTAGCACTACTGCATGAATCCATCGCTATTACTTCATAATGAGGTTTATAAGTTTTAAGGATACTTTCTAATTTTTGAATAGAGACTTTTGTTTCCTGTATCAACATTACTTGAGGTTTTTCTGATCTTAACCTGTCTTTTAGATATCTCTTTTATCCATTGTTATTTAGACCTCTTATATTCCAGGAGATCACTTTCATTGATGAACTTTATGGAGTTGTTGGAATAGTGTTGTTAACAGTGTTATCTTTATTAAATTAACTAACATTTACCCTACCATTTAGAACAATTCTTGTAGGTTCTTCCTCCCTTTATTTTTTCCTCCATTTGGTTAGGTGTTGTGTTCGTTAGAAGGCATATTTTCTGAGGCTATTATTTTTTTATGAGATTGGGATGTCAAATATTGCTCAATTTTTCCTTATACAACTTCTTCTAATAATCCAGGATGAAACGATCATCAAGATTCCTCCATACGTGCAGGAGTAATTTTAAAACAACTTCCTCTGAAGTTAGGTCCTCTTTGTTCTGTTCTATTTCCATTAGTGAATGTTCCACTGGGCCACACTCCTCTGCTTCGTTTGATTCATGTGGTGCCTTCCGTTTAGCCTTCTGATTTTTTTGGGTACCATTCCTTGTCCTTCTGCAGGACTTTCTTCTCCCTCCTTCGAATTTGCACTGCTTTCTTGCAATATCTCATATATATTTTGTGTATTCTTCCGTTTGGGATTATTTTTTTTCTTGCACATTTTTTATTGCTCTTCTTTTTAATAGTAACATTTTTTAATCCATCATCTTTTTTAGGTGACCGTTCAACTTCCTCTGGTAACTTCCCTTACATCTGCTCAGGATTATTCAATGGACATGTTTTTATTAAGGTTGCCATATTCATGGCATCTACGACAAAGGAATGAAATATGTTCGTAATCTAGAAGCTGATGCCAAATTTTACCTTCATATTCAAGTTCTATTGATTCTAGAAGCGGTTCTGAAATATTCATATACACACATATGTGAGCAAAATAGGTATACCGACCTCGACGCATTGTTTCTACGATTTCCACAAAGCTACCGAGAGAGTTCCCAATTCCTTTTAAAATTTCAGGGTCCCAGAAGTCCATCGGGAGTGCGAAGAGCCAAACCTAGAGTGGTGCAACCAAGAAATGTTCTTGATCGGGGTTATAGCACTCTTCCCACTGCCATAAAAATAGTTCTGCATTGTAATAGAGATAAGGATTGCCCTCAAAGATCCTTTCTTTATCGAGAATATTACTGAATATGACTGTAAAAAACCCTCTGGGGCAAAATTTTAAGTCTATGTCACCCTTAGGTTTTGATTTTGCTTGTATCTATTTGAGTAGATTTTTTTTTTGGCCAAATGCTTACGAATTTACATATTAATGCATGGTCCTTCATATAGCTCTTGTACTCCTCTAATTTATTTGTCAAGATGATGAATCTTGGTTTTTCCAATGCTCATGGCAAACATTTCCCTCGTATTTTAGCTCGCCATTCTGCTCCGAGTACCAGGCCTGCATTCTAGGTGGAATTCCCTTGGGAGCCTTTTTTTTTACTACTTTGTTCCCATGTTGTAACATTTTTGTAGGAGGGGATCGCTCCCCCCTGAAGCGGCAGCCATTCAGTCCACCAACGGCTCCGAAGATCTGATTCCCCTTCCTCAAATTCCTCCTGACAAGTTTCAGTCATGTCTAAACCCTACCATTCCTCAAACCCTAGTGTTCTCCCATTCTCCCGTTATGTGAATTATTTTATTATTCACATAAAATAATTAAATTAAAATTATAAAAAATCTATTTTAAAATAAACATATTTACACAAAAATTGTTATTTAAGGGAAAATTAACCTACCGGCTTTCGTCTTTCGTCATCTGTCGAAAGCCATTCATAAGCTGCCAAGTGTCAGAGTTGTGATTGAATAAGGAAAATTTGAGTTGGTTTCCTCTCCATTGTCAAAAAGAACATTATTTCCAAGTCTATAGCCTCATTAATGAGATTGGAAAGTATATTCCCACACTCAGATTTAAATTTGTTTAAATCTAATAGTAAGCATATACTGTCCAACCACATTAATGAAGCTATAGCCTAAAAAAACATATGTCACCAATCTTAGGTGACCAAGATTAGCCATTCAAGCATGTATCCTATCCTATTTTTAACTTTCTGCAACGAAGACTGACCAGGATTAGCCATTCAAACCTGTATCCTATCCTATTTTTTAACTTTCTACAACGAAGACACTCTCGGCGGCACTGAATTTTACTATAGACATGACATCCACAGGATTGCAGGTTCTCCAAACGTTGAAGAAGACGAAAATCTGAAAAGAAATAAGAAAAATAAAACCAAAAAGACTTCCTAAGAGAAGGCCCAAGCTCAGCACTCTTAAGCAAAGAAGGAAATGAAGGAGACTAAGCTGGGAATTCTAAGGGAGTGTGATCTTTGGTTTTTCCCCTCTGTGCGGTTAATAGTAATGGTGCTAGGTGTTGTGTTGGGCAGTCCTTTACTTGTATGACGGGAATCTATCTTCCATCGCTATGAGAAAAAATACCATTTGTTCAAAGATGGAAAGGAGTACATTGTTAGAGCACATCGCGAAGACAAATATTGCAATGATAAATGCGGAATGAGGTAAAAGATTTGGTGAATTCAATGAAGAATTTTTTTATTCTAATGATTAAGCCTAAATTTGATGTTAATCATGAATCATTTGAAGATTGTGATCCTAAATTGAAGTCGGTTATATGATGCGGTTGATGCATATCATGAGATGAATGTTGCAAGACGGAAGGTTTGTCTCCTAAAAGGGAGATTCAACATGAGATTCGGTTTCAACAAGATTGTCGTCTTCCAAACATCGGCATGTATCACATGTCGATAATGGAGAATGTTGAAATAAAGAGGAAAATCAAGGACTTGTTGGAAAATGGAATCATAAGGCCAAGCACTTCGCCATGTGTTTCACCTATAGTCCTGATTCTGAAGAAAGATGAGACTTAGCGCATGTGTGTCGATTTCAGAGCTTTGAACAAGATAACAGTAAAGAATTAATACCCACTCCCAAGGATAGATGATTTGTTAGATCAGCTGAAAGAAGAAAAGTATTTCACTAAGTCATATTTACGAAGTGGATATATCATCAATTAGGAATTTCAAAAAGCGACATATGGAAGAATGCATTCAAAACCAAACAAGAATTCTTTGAGTGGTTGGTTATGCCGTTTGGTTTGTGTAATGCACTGACGAATTTCATGCGTGTGATGGATAATGTTTTGCGTCCATTTCTTGATGACTTTGTGATTGTGTATTTATATGATATACTCTTTTTCAGCAAAGCAAGAGAAAAGCATGTCTTGCATGTAAAGAGGGTACTTAATGTTTTGAAGAAAGAGAAATTATTTCTTAAGATATTTAAGTGTGAATTTTGAAAAAAATATTTGGTTTATTTGCGACGCATTGTAGGAGGAGGCACATTGAGAATTGATCCTTCTAAAGTGGAAGCCATTGTGAATTGGCCTAATCCCAAATCAGTAACAAAGGTAAGAATTTTTTTAGGTGCAGCTCAGTATTGGAGAAAATTTATTGCTAACTTTTCTACCATAGTAGCTCTGCAGTGACAAGTGTTAAGAAAGGCTTCCAATGGGGAGGCAAACAATAGCAAGATTTTTAAGATTTAAAGGACAAGATCGGTTCAGCTCCGGTTCTTGCAGTACTGGATTTGAGACAGCCATTCGAGATACAGACCAATGCTAGTGATTATGCCATGGGCACAATACTTTTGCAGCATGGTAAGCCTACCGCTTTTCATTATGAAACATTCAACGGTGATGTAATCAATTATCCAACATATGAAAAAGAGTTGTATGCGTTGGTACAAAGTGTTAAGAATTGGAAACACTACTTGATGGGTAAAGAGACGATTATTCATATCGATCACCAACCGCTACAGTACTTGCAGTCACAAACAAAATTGCAGCAATCATGACATTTCAGGTGGATGGGATTTATTCAATAATTTCACTTGGTTAGAAGGTAAAGGAAAAGTGTTTTCAATAAAGTTGTTGATATCCTTTCAAGGCCTATTATAAGTGCTTCTAATTTTCTTAAAAATGATTCTATTGTACATGAGAGTTACATAGAATAGTATGCATCTGATGTTGATTTTAAAGATGTGCATTCTAGTTTGAGTGAAGGGAATCAAGTTGAGGAAAATGATTATCACTTGCATAACAATTTTTTGTTTCATTGGGGCGATTTGTGTATACCACAAGGATAGAGACTTAGTGTCATGAGAGAGGCTCATTCGTATCTTATTGCTGGTCACTTTGGGGTAAGCAAAACAATGGCGCATCTACAAAGGTATTGTTATTGGCCTCGCATGATGGATAGTGTGTCATGTTTTATAAGAGGATGTTCTATGTGTGCAACAAGTAAGCCTAGCAATAGGAAGCTTTGGTTGTACACACCACTATCGGTACCATCAAGGCCATGGGAGAGTGTCTCCATGGACTTTTTTGGAGGTCTAGCTATGTCAAGAAAACAACATGATTATATTTACGTAGTTGTGGATAGATTCAGTGAAATGTGTATACTTATGCCATGTAAGAAAACCATTACTGCTGAACAAACTGTTGAACTTTATTTTCAACATGTATGGGTTCATTTTGGTTTGCCAACTTCTATTGTTAGTGACGCGGATTCCAGGTTCGTCGGGAATTTTTGTTCCAATCTTTGGAAGATCATGGACACAAAGTTGAAAAAGACTATTTCTTTTAATCCTCAAACTGATTACCAAACCGAGGTGGTGAACAGAACCATTGTGCATCTATTGAGAGGATATTGTAGCAAGCATCCCAGGTTGTGGGATGAACAACTGCATTACATTCAGCATGCTTACAACCGAGCCAAGCACTCTTCTACAAATACTTCACCTTTTGAAGCTTGTTTTGGGTATTTGCCGAAATCGCCATTAGACTTCATCTATGAGAGGGATGTTGCAATTGATGGGCATAGTGATATTGGCAAGGCTCAAAATTTCATTGAGAAAATTCAGATTATTCATCATCAAGTTCAAGAACAGCTTGAGAAGAGTCAAATCAAGTACAAGGAGAGGCATGACAAACATAGAGTTGATCATAAGTTTCAAGAAGGAGACAAAGTATGGTTGCACATAAGAAAAGAAAAGATGCAAGGAGAAGGTAAAAAGCTCAAGCCTATTTGTTATGGTCCATTCAAGATTATTAAACAAGTTGGTAATAATGCATTTCAACTTGACTTGCCTTCATATATGCAAATGTATTCCATTGTTAATGTGGAGAATTTACGTTTGTATGAGCCTCCATTGGTTGATGATCAAGGGAGTGACATTTAGATGCCATCAATAGAATATTTCTTGCCATAATTTCTAGATGAGCTCAAGGAGGATGCCACCCTTGATAGGAGGACACACACTTCTAAAAGGGGAAGTGTCGATACTCTTCGGATTGGGCTCAAGGGCAGCAAACCAAGTAAGGCAAGATGGATGGAAGTGGAAAAGGCGAGGGAGTTTTTCCCTCATCTTTTGAACAGGTAGTTAAAGTATTTTGGGGTCCAAAAGCTTCCTAATGGGGAGGTGTGATCATGAGATCAAGTCATATGCTCAAAAATGAAAGTGCTCGAAACAAGTCCGAACCTGAGTGACCAGAAAGGTCTCATCGTTGCAATTCTAGTGCCACGAACAGTTCAAAAAACCGATGTCATATGAGGAAGATATCACATTTGGTTCATTTTCCCAAACAATAAACTTTGGGTGACAAGATGCCCAGTCATCTTCCAGGTACATTCAGTGGAATATTATGGAAATATTCCATTTTCTTCTGAGACAATGTGGTGGCACCACGTGGCACATTGTGGGCCATTAGATGAGTTGGTATGAAGTTGTGATATGGTCGTTGGATGTGTTTATATATGGGCAAATGATTGAGTGACATGTGGCAAGCTAGCAGGCCGCCACATTTCCTCACAAGGTTGGTGTAAAATTATGTGGAGTCAATAGGGGTCGAACCCGCAACCTCCTTTCTGTGCACAATACCATTTACTAACCTGCCTACATAAGTGGTTCTTACCCCTATACTCTGTCATGTATATTTGAAGTTTAATGTTCCAACGGTTCAGGGGTTGGAGGGTACCAGCCCCCTCTCGATGTGGCCAAGGCCTGAAGACCAAGAGCCAATCCAAATCAACTGATGTCTATGCAACTTAACTGTCTGGCGCGAAGAACATTCACATGATGGTTCGACATTAAATGCAATGGTTTCAAAGTTCAAAACATCGCACTCCAGGTTTCGACCTCTAGCGGGTTAGTTGCAAATAGGTTGATCACATATAAAGGAACGGTTAAGTGCAACGACTAATGTTGCAGTTTGTTGGAATCACGTTACTCGGAGTTCCAACCTCAAACGGCAGAGTTCAAACCATTAGCGGACGATACGGCGGGGGTGGCATGTTACCACCTTGCCACTTACAATAAATTCTAAACTTATCTGCCCGCCAGTTTTGGAGCATGCCTCCAAATTTGGGGTAGACTATTAATTTATCTACAGTTAAACTTCCAGTCTCCAAATTTAGTGGAGCTTTTCTAGCTGTCATTGGGAAAAATTCATTGGGAGGTCAATTTTTGACCAATTTTTGTGAAACAAGAGTCTACCTAGACTAATTTGACCATTCTAGAGCCATTAGTGCAGATAAAACAACCATTGGAGGCTTGCAAACATATGTAATTTACAATTTTGAGCATAATTACAAAGAGGGACATGCCATGGGGAGCTGGACCACCAGATGTAGCCGAGGAGGGGTGAACTACTTCATCATGCCTACTGTGTAAAACTTATGTGTGAATGTTTTTATCTTTTATGCACTTTTGTTTAGTGTTTTTAAGGCTTATTTACATGCTTAAAGTTCACAAATTCATCTAATTTTCATGGTTAAAACTCTCATACCTTAAGAAAACTTTTGGAGACAATTTTTACATGTTTATTATACTGAAAGGACACTTAGCATAGTAGAACTAATGCACTCCTTTTAGATCAATGATACATGTGATAATTCATACAATTACTCATTTAAAAAAACTTTGAACCATAATATTGTCGAATACTTGATAAAATTTTGATGGACAAGCAGAGGAGGAAAGACATAAAATTTACACATTCTTCTAGACACAAGTGAGATTTTCTCACCAAATAACAACATATCAATGTGTTCTTTCGGTTGCATCATATGCAAAAAATCATAACCAGTTAAATTATCTTCATCAACATAATTTTCATCCACTTTTCTATGGGATGTCCATGCATACATGTGCTCATTAAAAATTTCAAGATGGTCTCAGGAATATTTCCAAGGATCACCTTCCAGATTTGTTCTTTTTGTCTAGTCTCGTCCTCGAAGATTTTGCAATTCCTTTCTTTCTAGATATCCCATAGGAGAAACCCCATATATAACCGTCAAGTTCTGTTAAGGATTTCACATGTATATCCCCCTTTTCTCCAGGTTACAATAGTCTGGTTGATGCTTGTATTGTCCCTATCAGTTTGTTGGAAGACTGTAGAGATGTTCAGCCAAAGTGATTCTGCGAGATCACAGGTATTCAATAAGTGCTCAATTCTTTCATCGTGATTGTTACACATTATGGCGAAGGGCCATGCATCCCTTTTTTCTGCTTGATCCCGGGTATGGATTTTCTGTAGTGACACGCTAGAGAAATGTTCTATTTTGTGATATTTAGCTACCCATTTTTTTGCCAGCCTGTACTATTATATTGTGTATATTATTAGATTTGATATAATAGCCTTCTTGTATTGTGAACGTTCCTTTAGTATGATATCCCCATCGCAGGATGTCCTCTCCATTAGTTGAAATCAGTTTTTTGGTTTTCATTTATTTTTCATAATTATTCCATTGATGAGTTTCAGGGGTATTTGGCCAATTTTCCTTAACTTTCCATTTTATCCATTGATCCTCCCTTTCCCCACTCCAGTAATTTGCTACATACCTTATGTTTGGCTGACTGGTGAAAAGGAAGATCTCTCCTAGGTCTAGTTGACTGAATAATTTTTCCCGTTGCTACCAGGAGTCTTCCCAAAATAAGGCTGTGTTGCCTCCTCTAATTTCCCAAAAGTCGTGCTCACGAATGAGATCTCTGTTAATCGCTACTAAATTACAAATGTTGGACCCTTTTTGGGTTGTGTTGACCTTTATTTTCCTTGTAGTAGTGCAGGGCATTTCATATTTCCTCTCCCAAATAATTTTCCATAGGTCCCCACCCCCTTGGAGCCATCTCCACCAAATTTTAGCTCCATCCCCTGGTTCAACATGTATGGGTCTTGTTGTTCAGTCCCTATATTAATAGTGTAGTCCATTATTATGTTAGTGTAGCCCCCCTTATTATTATTTTTGTACCCCTGTAAACCCCATATTGTTATTATTGTGCCCTTACATTATTATTGTTAGGTCGGCTAGGATTCAATGTGGCCCCACTAGGATTAGATTGTGGCTCCATGGACTCCTATATATAGAAAGGAGGTTTTGTCATTTGTATCATCCAAGAAATTTTCACTCATGTAATTTATTGGACGATGCCCCTTCGAAGTGGCTTATTTATAAGGCACTGATATCTCTTTTCTTCTATTTTTGGAGCTAGTTTCAAAACATTTGGTATCAGAGCTTTGAATATTAGGGTTTTTGCTGCTCCAAACCGGTCATCGTGGCATTTTCTCTATAAAACATTTTCTACGAAGGTTCAGAAACTGAAATTTTTAGAGTGTGAAGCCGAAATCTTGAGGAAGATTGTTGCAAAATTTCAGATCTTGGTTCGCATTATTTTTGGAGATATGATCTGTGGACGTTAGGGATTTTTGCAGGATCCTGAATTTAACTTAAATAAGTCATCGCGGAATTTTTGCCATAACTTTTGTTCTACAAAGGTTCATAAGCTGATATATTTAGAGAGCAAAGCCAAAATCCTAAGGAACATCTTCACAAAATTTAAGAGCTTGGTTCACAATATTTTTGAGATATGATTGTGGAAGTTAGGTCTTTTTCAGGATCCCGAAATTCATCTCAAAGAGGTGATTGTGGGAAAATCTTCATAACTCTCTCTCTGAGCATCAGATTGGAATGTTGTAAAAAGTGGCTGCGAGTACACGGACTTTAGTTTCTTTTCTATCAATTTCAGAGCTAAAGGACGAAATAGTGACATGTGGCAAGTCGTACAAGTTCACTCTACTGAACCAGTCCATAATTAGGTCTTGTGGGAGACTGGACATAACGTTGCCTTGAAGAATCCAAATCAAGTCAAACCTATGGCATTTTAAAGAAGCTTTAGAGGACTAATAAAGGACCAAATTTCAGATATTAAGGATCTTCAAGTATAGAGATAAGTCAATTTCAATATCAAGCTCCTCAAAAGCAAGAAAAAGGTGTGTATTTGATTTTTTAAAATTGCATAACATTTGTTTGAAAAAGCAGTTTGAAGTGATTCCAAGGGCATATTTTAGAATTTTTATCAGTATTGGGTTCTATAATGCCTCCAAAAAATAATTCCATACCCATTAAGCCCTAAAAAAGCTATACTGTGATGCATGAAGAGGAAGAATTGCAGTATGAGATATCAAGATTACGGTACCAAGTGCAACAAATTTCGATCTTAAGAAGAGCAACCGAAGATGACATATATGGTTCAAAAGTAGAAACGAAGGCTAATTTGGATGGTTTGAAGGATCAAATAATAGATAATATGGATGATAAATTAGTGGAAGATCACATCGAGCATCAACAACAAGTTCTCCAACTCTCAAAGAATAACGTAACTTTGGTGCATAATCTAATGAAACAACAGTAAGATCAACATCACATTGAAAGAAGTTCTGAAGTAGTCACAGAAACAAGAACTGAAACAGAAATGCAGTCAATTCGATGTCTTAACTACTTGGAAGAACTTTCACATGCAGAAAGTCATTGGAGATAGGGAATTTTATCACGGAAAAGCGCGAAAAATAATCGAGCGTTGAGGACAACACTTATTTGAAGGAGAGGGGCATGTTAAGTCCCTATATTAATAGTGTAGTCCCTTATTTTGTTAGTGTAGCCCCCCTTATTGTTATTTTTGTACCCTTGTAAACCCCATATTGTTATTATTGTGCCCTTACATTATTATTGTTAGGTCGGCTAAGATTACATTGTGGCCCCACTACGATTACATTATGGCCCCATGGACTCCTATATATAGAAAGGAGGTTTTGTCATTTGTATCATCCTATAATTGTTCATTCATGTAATGTATTGGAAGTTTCCCCCTCTAAGTGGCTTATTTATAAGGAATTGATATCTATTTTCCTTCTATTTTTTGGGCCCAGCGTTTCAAGCTTACTTGTAAACCCAATCCCCCTATTTTTTTTATTTTAGTGAGCTTCTCCCAGGAGAAAGAATCCATTTACGGGTTTGTTGCGAACCCTGCCACAATTTTTTTTTAAATATCTTGACCATATTAGTGCAAATGGTTTTAGGGGAAATCAACCCCAATAACTGATAAATTGGGATAAATTGTAAAACAGATCGCAATAATATTACTTGACTATGAGCATTGAGAACCTTGAAGGCCCAATTCTGGAGGCGACCATGAATACGATTTAGGAGATCTTTCCATCCCGACACCCTAAGGGAATGAAGGCTAAGGGTAATTCCTAAATACTTCATGGGGAGAGTACCTAAATTGAAACCCATAATACGAGATAGGAATCTCTGAGATACAACATTAGTATTAAAAAAATAGACATTGGATTTGTCATTGTTTATGGCAGTTCCAGAGGCTTCCATAAAATATTTAAGAACATATAAAATGGCCTTAGATTCGTGTAAAGTAGCTTTACAAAAGAGCATAATGTTGTCAAAAAACTATTGATGAGATAGGGTTAGATCAGGCCCCCAAAGTTTCAACCCCTTCAATTGACCTCCATGAACCTTAGATTTAATGTGACAGCCAAGGCCTTCAACTGCAATAATAAAATGAAAAGGGGATAGGGGATCGCCTTATCGAAGTCCCGGAGTGACACTAAAAGGACTAGAAGGAATACCATTGAGAAGGATTGAAAAGTTAGGGGAAGAAATGAAAGACAATATCCAGAGAATCCATCTTCTATCAAAGCCAAAGGCTTCGAGCATTGCTTTAAGATAAGTCCAACTTAAAGGATCATAAGCTTTAGAAATATCAATGTTTATCAACATACCTTTAGATTTAAGGGTACGAAGAGAGTGAATAGCTTCCTTCGTTGTAACTATACCATCCAAGATTTGTTTTCCTTTCACAAAACTAGTCTATTCCAGAGAAATAAGGCATGGGAGAATAGATTTCAATCTATTAACCATGATCGTCGATAAGATCTTATAAATGACATTACGTAAGGCAATAGGTCTGAATCCTGCCAGAACATCCGTGTTTTCGTGCTTTGGGATTAAAGAGACAAGGGTGGAGTTTAGGGTAGGATAGACCTGTCGTGAGTGTAGATACTCTTATACCAATTCCCATATGTCATTTCCCATAAAAGCCCAAGCAGCTTGGTAAAATTCTGCTGTAAAAAAAATCAGGGCATGGGGCTTTATTTTTAGGCAGATTTCTAACTACCTCTTCAACCTCTTCAAAAGTGATTTCCCTGTGGAGAGCCAAGTTCCGATCCCTATTGACAATTGTAGGTATATTTCTTGTGATGCGTTCAATAGATTCTGATATATTTTGATCAATATTTGTAAGTATATCACTGAAATGATTCACTAATAGAGTTTTCATCTCATTACGTTGGGGAACTCGATTTCCTTCTAAATCCTTTAGGGAAAATATTTGATTGTATTGTCTTCTCTGGATCATTGCCTTATCAAACAAATTTGTATTTTTATCCCCTTCTTTTAGCCATTGAACACATGATTTTTGTTTCCATAAGATTTCTTCTTGCTTCCTGCATTCTTATAGTTGGCTTAAAAGGTTTCCTTCTTCTAGGGCCAGATCCTCCGTCCTTCCATTTGAAATCATTTGTTGTTGTACTCGCTTCATTTATCCCTGCAGCCTTTCCTTGTCCTGGTGAATATTATAAAACTCATTTTTATTCCATTTTTTAATTTCCTACTTTAGATTTTTTAACTGAAGTTGAAAAGAGTGCATCCTATTTTGGCCCTGAATTTGACTTGCTTCCCGCTACTCTTTGGAATTTTATGAAAAGTTTGGATCCCTCAACCAAAAGGCTTCAAATAGAAATGGACATTTCTTCTGGCATTCTTTCATGTCAACTTCCATGATTATCTGCCAGTGATCTAACCCCAAAGTAGGGAGGATATTTTCTTCATAGAACATCTATGTACTCAATAGAGATTTTGAGGCTATGAATCTGTCCAATCTTGAGGCCACTTGATGAGCATCTCCTCTTCTGTTATTCCAAGTATATTTACCATTCACAGTAGGGATATCCACCAGCTTTAAGTCTGTGATTAAATCCCTTAATAGTTCCATTTCTAACTCCTCTCTCGTTGTTCCTCCTTTCTTTTCTGTTAGATTAATAATCATGTTAAAATCCCCTCCCAATAGCTAATATTTCTCGGTGTGCATATTAATAAGTGTTCTTAAACTATTCAGAAATGCCTCTCTTTCTCCTAGAATATGAGGCCCATAGACAGAGGAAATTAGGATATTTTCCTTCATTCCAATTTGTCTAAAAAGTCCTGTAAGAATGTGAGCCAACCCAATCTAGCCATCTGCCATAATTTATGTGAGATTCTAGAGGATGGCTATTCCCCTAGCACTACTGCATGAATCCATCGCTATTACTTCATAATGAGGTTTATAAGTTTTAAGGATACTTTCTAATTTTTGAATAGAGACTTTTGTTTCCTGTATCAACATTACTTGAGGTTTTTCTGATCTTAACCTGTCTTTTAGATATCTCTTTTATCCATTGTTATTTAGACCTCTTATATTCCAGGAGATCACTTTCATTGATGAACTTTATGGAGTTGTTGGAATAGTGTTGTTAACAGTGTTATCTTTATTAAATTAACTAACATTTACCCTACCATTTAGAACAATTCTTGTAGGTTCTTCCTCCCTTTATTTTTTCCTCCATTTGGTTAGGTGTTGTGTTCGTTAGAAGGCATATTTTCTGAGGCTATTATTTTTTTATGAGATTGGGATGTCAAATATTGCTCAATTTTTCCTTATACAACTTCTTCTAATAATCCAGGATGAAACGATCATCAAGATTCCTCCATACGTGCAGGAGTAATTTTAAAACAACTTCCTCTGAAGTTAGGTCCTCTTTGTTCTGTTCTATTTCCATTAGTGAATGTTCCACTGGGCCACACTCCTCTGCTTCGTTTGATTCATGTGGTGCCTTCCGTTTAGCCTTCTGATTTTTTTGGGTACCATTCCTTGTCCTTCTGCAGGACTTTCTTCTCCCTCCTTCGAATTTGCACTGCTTTCTTGCAATATCTCATATATATTTTGTGTATTCTTCCGTTTGGGATTATTTTTTTTCTTGCACATTTTTTATTGCTCTTCTTTTTAATAGTAACATTTTTTAATCCATCATCTTTTTTAGGTGACCGTTCAACTTCCTCTGGTAACTTCCCTTACATCTGCTCAGGATTATTCAATGGACATGTTTTTATTAAGGTTGCCATATTCATGGCATCTACGACAAAGGAATGAAATATGTTCGTAATCTAGAAGCTGATGCCAAATTTTACCTTCATATTCAAGTTCTATTGATTCTAGAAGCGGTTCTGAAATATTCATATACACACATATGTGAGCAAAATAGGTATACCGACCTCGACGCATTGTTTCTACGATTTCCACAAAGCTACCGAGAGAGTTCCCAATTCCTTTTAAAATTTCAGGGTCCCAGAAGTCCATCGGGAGTGCGAAGAGCCAAACCTAGAGTGGTGCAACCAAGAAATGTTCTTGATCGGGGTTATAGCACTCTTCCCACTGCCATAAAAATAGTTCTGCATTGTAATAGAGATAAGGATTGCCCTCAAAGATCCTTTCTTTATCGAGAATATTACTGAATATGACTGTAAAAAACCCTCTGGGGCAAAATTTTAAGTCTATGTCACCCTTAGGTTTTGATTTTGCTTGTATCTATTTGAGTAGATTTTTTTTTTGGCCAAATGCTTACGAATTTACATATTAATGCATGGTCCTTCATATAGCTCTTGTACTCCTCTAATTTATTTGTCAAGATGATGAATCTTGGTTTTTCCAATGCTCATGGCAAACATTTCCCTCGTATTTTAGCTCGCCATTCTGCTCCGAGTACCAGGCCTGCATTCTAGGTGGAATTCCCTTGGGAGCCTTTTTTTTTACTACTTTGTTCCCATGTTGTAACATTTTTGTAGGAGGGGATCGCTCCCCCCTGAAGCGGCAGCCATTCAGTCCACCAACGGCTCCGAAGATCTGATTCCCCTTCCTCAAATTCCTCCTGACAAGTTTCAGTCATGTCTAAACCCTACCATTCCTCAAACCCTAGTGTTCTCCCATTCTCCCGTTATGTGAATTATTTTATTATTCACATAAAATAATTAAATTAAAATTATAAAAAATCTATTTTAAAATAAACATATTTACACAAAAATTGTTATTTAAGGGAAAATTAACCTACCGGCTTTCGTCTTTCGTCATCTGTCGAAAGCCATTCATAAGCTGCCAAGTGTCAGAGTTGTGATTGAATAAGGAAAATTTGAGTTGGTTTCCTCTCCATTGTCAAAAAGAACATTATTTCCAAGTCTATAGCCTCATTAATGAGATTGGAAAGTATATTCCCACACTCAGATTTAAATTTGTTTAAATCTAATAGTAAGCATATACTGTCCAACCACATTAATGAAGCTATAGCCTAAAAAAACATATGTCACCAATCTTAGGTGACCAAGATTAGCCATTCAAGCATGTATCCTATCCTATTTTTAACTTTCTGCAACGAAGACTGACCAGGATTAGCCATTCAAACCTGTATCCTATCCTATTTTTTAACTTTCTACAACGAAGACACTCTCGGCGGCACTGAATTTTACTATAGACATGACATCCACAGGATTGCAGGTTCTCCAAACGTTGAAGAAGACGAAAATCTGAAAAGAAATAAGAAAAATAAAACCAAAAAGACTTCCTAAGAGAAGGCCCAAGCTCAGCACTCTTAAGCAAAGAAGGAAATGAAGGAGACTAAGCTGGGAATTCTAAGGGAGTGTGATCTTTGGTTTTCCCTGTGCAGTTAATAGTAATGGTGCTATTTGATTGGAGATTTTGAAAACGAAGTGGAGCCCAGCCTGAGATGTTGTAGCTGGACTTCTCATTTCAATTCACGTAGTGCACTTTTGGTTAGTTGTGAGGTGATCTTCATGAAGGTTTGTACTCATGTATATAATTGTTGATTAATGTGATATTTCTAAAGGAGGGAGATGTAAGTTATAATAATATCTCTCGGAGAGCTATAATAAAGAGCTATAATTATAAGAAAGGATGTGTCTGAAATCTTTATAGAGCTATGCAATTTATTTAATGTACAATTCTAAACGTCCTATGTTTAGCGGGTCACCACTCTCGCTTTTCATTGATTTAATCTTGAACTAGTTATCAAATTCAAATAATAACTACTTATCTAAATTAATAAATAAAATCAAATAAAAGAGAATTATAATAATTTTTTTGTAATTATGTAAATTAAAATTTGAAGCAAATTGAAAATTTTCGATAATTTATAATTGGTGAAATTTGAGATATTAATTAGAGATATTGTAATATTATGTTATGTTAAATAAAAATTTGAAAAAATGAATATATATATATTAAATGAGTTTATATTTATTTTAATTTTGGATCTATTAAGGGTTTAGAATGATTAAATATTTTCAGGTGTAAATCTTTCTCGAGTTTTGCACTAAAAAAGGGGTTTGAATTTTGAGAGATTTGATCCTTATAGGCACTTACAGATCTAGAGTTAAATGCATCATAAATTAAATACATCAATCCAATACACTTAATTCATATACAACCACTGAGAAAATCATAAAAACTAACTAAATTATATATATATATATACCCAAAAAAATTGTAACTTGCTTTAAATGACACTTGTTCATATGACATGTTTTTTTTAATTAATTAATTTAACTAAAAAAAATAAAAAGAGTACAAGTATTTTGGAAATATATGTCAACTATTGATTTGTGTATGAGGATGAATATTTTAGAATAATCTATGCATATTAAATCTTTACCATCCACCTATAAATTAATCATAAATAAATTAAACTTATGGAAACTATATTCCAAAAAAATAAATAAATTTATGGACATGATTAAAGTTTTATTTTAAAAATAAAACAAGTTTATAAAATTTTATTTTATTATATATCTTTAAAATTATAAACTTTTTAATTATAAATTATAATAGTTAATCATATATATATATATATGAATTAATTTTTCAAACAAATGATATGAAAATTGGGCATTTGTATCCTCTCCTCAAATACCGATTTGCAATTGTCATATCTGCACTTTATTAATATTCATGTTGATGTTATGAACCAATCAAATAATGTCATTATAGGGAGTTGGTCATCAAAGGCTCGACCTTTCAAATTGAAAGCATACTCATACATTTTAGTGACAATAGTCTCAATTAAACTACCATCAAAATTGGAGGCACAACAATTATGACTTTTATTTTCTTTAAAAGCCAGTTTGAAACTCAATATCACAAAATTGAGAAAAAATTTCGGACTGTGCATCTAGTGACACATCATCGAGGAATTGAAAGGAAGAAAGCCACGTTTCATTGCGACTTCCCACACTCGAGTAACGCTGGCACTATTGATGGCGGAGTCGCATTTTCTAGTTCATACATAATTTCCTCCAACCGATCATCACTCTTCTACACAAGCTGTTCTTTCATTTCGTTTTCCATCGAACAAAATCACAAATTCATTGTCAACAATATCCGTAAGATAATACTATTACGCCAACATTATTTTTACAGAATACTAAGCTTACCTCAAAGGCATGCAAAATTCTCAAGATTCTTGGGCACACTTATTGCAGGAACAATCTCGTCAGTGCATCCGTCACGAATAAGCCATCTGCCTACTATCCATGTTTGTAACCTATTCAAATTATTTTAAAGAATCACTTTCATATTTTATTAAATAAATAAATTAAAATACTTTTGAAATAATTACTTCATGGTGCACAACTTCAAACTAGATGTCTAATCCATGAAACATATAGATATCGTCAAACTACATGATTCAAATTGATGCTTCATTGAAACAAAATCATCAAAGTGCTTCTCTATGTTATAATGCCAATGAAGCAATGGGGTTTATAGTTAGCAAAAATCATGTCCATCATACGTAAGGCCTTGAGAGAGGTACCATATGAATTCTCTCATCCATTTTTATATCCATTTTTATAGCATGTGTGTCACTTTTCATTAGTATTTGAACATATTAGGGTACTTAGGTTAAGGAAAAGGGCATTGTTGTGTCTGAGAAACTTGCATAATACAATTGGAGAATGTGTTTCACACATATACATTTACTTTAGTAGGATATTTGCATGATAGCCTCGTGGCTTATTTAATAGATTAACATGAGGCTATTAGCATGGTCAAGAATGGTGAAATTCTTCAAGGTTGAAGTTGTCAAACTTATGAGTATGGTTGGGGTTGGGGTTGGGGTTAGGGTTAGGGTGAAGTAGAATCTATTTGTTATTATGAATATTAATATTTTTTATTTAAACACAAATATTTTGGCATTTTTTTGGTGTTAATTTTGCTTGAAATTTCAAGAGGGATTTTTGAAATTTTAGGTTTCATTGTTGTAATTTATAGAAATTTAGTATTATGGGACTTTTTAGAGAGATGAAACCATTTATACATTTAAAAAGGGAGTTGTCCACTGAGAGGGAGGAATTACCCAGACGGCTAAAATTGGCTGGAATCCGGGTATTTTTTTTTTAAGAAATGTTGCAGTAGTAGTGTTTGAATTATTCTTTTGATGGTAGAAATGGATTCAGCACCATCAAAAACCTCTAGGGCACCCAAAATATTGAAGTTTAATAGCTATAACCTTGATTATCATGTTTTCTATGGTGGAAATGAATTCAACACCATCAAAAACCTCTAGCGCACTCAAATATTGAAGTTTGATAGCTATAACCTTGATTTATAAAATTCCCTACAAGATTTTCTTAAAATCTTACAGAAATTTCCATGATTTTCAAGGCAAAAATGCAATATCATTAAACTACAACGTTAAAAAGTTATTTTAAATAATTGACATTCATAATTTAACTAAAAATTGTATCTTTAAATTCTTGTGAATAATAATAAAACCTTCTAATAATTAGATTAACAATAAACTACTTTACAATATTTGTTTTAAGTAAATTGTTAATCTCACATTCAATACATTTTATATATAACCATAATCACTATATAAACTCTTCCTTTTCCAACCCCCTTCAAAGTATGCTTCAAAAGTATTAACACAATGAAACATATTTATGAAATAATGAGTATTTAACCTAGACACATAATAATAAAAACATATCATTCAATTCAAAAGTCTATTACTTTTACTGAAGGAAAAAAGAATTAATATCATTTAATTTTTAAGTTATACCTGGAGGTATAAAATGTGGTTTGGGAGGCGAGGATTCCCGTCAACGCGTGTGCAAGGAAAATGATTCTATCCACTACTTCAAAGAAAACAGTATTTCCTCTGCACGTGGAGGCAATACTTCTCGCGTCAATGCGGGACCCGCCATGAGAGATTATTTAGACAGATGTAATTTTTTCTACACAGAAAAGGTCAGTAACCACTTCTCGATGTCAATGTCAAGTGAATTAAATCCATAAACTGGTTCTCGATGTGAACTGAATTAAATCCATCCGAGTATCTTCGGGACAAGAAAATCAAGATCCATAGAGAAATCTGATATTTCATGATAACGAAAGTGATGCCCTACACTCTCCACTTAAATTAAATGAATTTAATTGTTGCGATAATTCACCCTTTCAAAGCTGATATGGTCTACGGACACCTATATGCCCGGGTCTGCGAAGCGCACATCTCTTATTTTTTCACATGGTTTGTGTGTTGGTATGCCTTGTTTTAGCCTTGGCGCAGCTGTCAAGTGGCAGTTCTTTCACTGTGTGGGCAGGGCCAGGTTGTGAGGGCAACCAAACTTGTTACAACGCATGTGGGTGTTCTAACATCGATGCCAATCTGAAGGGCGGATACAAGTTTCTGTACGAAGGGCAGATTGCTGCCTCTTACAACAGCCCCAACTGCCAAGGGGATGTCTGGACCCATTTTGGTGCACCCAGCGTTCAAGATTGCAACCCTTTTGGTTGGCAGAGTTTCTTCATCCAGTGCCGAGCAGTGAATATTTGGTCCTTCTTGAGGTGGGTATCGTTATCCAGATAAATTTGGTTTAAATTTAAGGTGTGACAAAAGGTTAATGTCCAGTAAACCTGAACTGATATATGTAAGACAAGGTATATCCTTTATATATGTGTGTTCCTTTTTAAGTTTAATCATAGTTACCAAGTTTTACCCAGTTTAAATTTGAATTGGGATTTGAATACTATAGTTAAGGAAACAATTTGATTCAAATTTTTTCGATTCTGAAAAAAATGGCAAGTATACCTAAAATTCAAGTATATGTTTCAAAATTTACTTAATTTACTTGTAATCTGAGTAAAAATGCTCATTACTTTGGCTTACCTTGATAACTACTCCCTCTCTCTGGACAATCCATTAATATTTTTTTAATGTTGGAAAAAAAACCAGTTTTTGATCTCCCATTCTCCGCTTTAATGTCTCCAGCGCGTATCGTCTCTGTATCTGGAAACGAATCGATTTGTTTTTCAACAGAATAACTGCTTTAGGTTTTTTTTGCCTTTTTCTTTGAATAAAAATATGCTTTAGGTTTCACATTCAAAGTGCTGTGGCGTGCAAGATTGAAAAACAAAATCTGCTTCAGGTTTCACATTCAGGAAATCCCTTTCTTATCAGGTTTTCCTCTTAACTATTTCTTCTTTTTACACTGGTGTGTAACTATATGTTTTTAACTAGGCCAAAATAGACTAGGCCAAAATACAGAAAATTGTTTAATGCACGGACAAAGGACGAAGGGCAATAATAAGAGAAATCCACCTACGCTCAGGAGATAAAAAGAGAAATGCGGCTACATGTAGGAGAATTATTTTCCCAATTCAGATTACATCTAGATTGTGGTTAAGGTTGTGCGGAATGATCAAAATAATCTTCTCCCGTCATTATTTTATGACACAGAAGTTTACCAAAAGTGTAGAGTGGGGTATATTTATCGATGTTAGAATCGAAGTTGTATTCGGTTTATACAACTATTTTAATGAGCACAGTTATATCACAAACCAGCTTTCTAATCATATAGTCATTTCACTATCATCATCCTGTGCATAGAAGAATTCTATTAACTTTCTATGATAAAGATTCCTGCCTGGAATGTTTCAAATTACTGTTATTCGTGATGTTTTTTTATTAAATTCTGGTGGAAGATTATGTTGCAATATAGAGCACATAAATAGTGAAAGGAAAAAACTAATAATAATTATAGTCATCTATGGTAAATGTGTAGCCCCAATTATTTGGATATAGTAATTATAGTGATCCACTCCAATATGTGTAGTCCCAACTCTTTGGATATAGTAAGGGGATTATATTTTTCAATTTTATTTGAAATATCAAAAATATGAATTTTTTCAAAAAAAAATCAACCATGAGACAAATCTTTAAATGCAATGCAAATTGAAAATTGAAGAGGTTCTTCCATTTATTTAAAGATATTGAATTGAAGATATCTAAAGAGGTTTTGTATATTTGTTAAAGATATTGAAATAAAGATATCCATTTGTTTAAAGATATTGAAGTGAGAGAAAAATGAGTGTTACTATGTGAGGAAAGGAAGAAATATCCCAAATAACAGTGTACAAATCTCACCTATTAAACAACAAGTCCATGTGTAGAGTAGGCATCTTTATGTCCATTGCATATTTCTGTAATATTCTGAAATCTAACAATCAGGTTAGGAGAGGGGTCAAACAATTAATCCCTCTACTAACCGTCAAATTCCGGGATATTCCTGGAATCTGCAATCCACATATGTGCAACACTGCAGAGTAGCTAGTCCCTGCCTTTAGGGAACTACAACTGTGCTTGTTGGTTTTGTTCCAATGTTTGCAGAGGGAGTAGAGACATAGATAGGGCTATAACAACAAAGGTTTGATATTGACATTCCATTTTAATGGGGACTTAAAAGTGTGTTTTCAAATTATTTCCATATTCTGATATTGATATAGAATTATATATATGTATATGAATTAATTTTTCAAAATTTTCAAAAAAAAAAAATGCCACACATGATATATGATATGAAAATTGGGCATTTGTATCCTCTTCCTCAAATACCGATTTGCAATTTTCATATATGAACTTTATTAATAGGGTGGTCGAAAGATATTAAGTGTAATATCGGAGTTAAATAAGGTTGCCCCCTCTCCCCCATGTTATTTTGCATTTACATCGACAAGCTGGAAGGTTGTTTAGAGGAAGCAGGATGTGCTGGCACGATCTGAGCTAGGATAGTCATCATCCTTATTTGCTATGCTGACAATATTTTTCTTCTCGCAAGGTGCCCATCTGATCTTGATAAGAAACTTAGACTTCTTAAGGATTTATGCTCTGCCATGGGTATGTCTATTAACACTGACAAAAAAAAATTTATGATTATCAAATCCAAGAAGGACACTTACACTAATTTTATGTATGACAATAGTAGCTTGGAGGAAGTGTCATCTTACAAGTACCTAGGAATTGATATTCATCACAAGCTCAACTGGAACTATAGCATTCAGAAAATGATTAATGGGGGGTAGAAAGCTTATTTTGGTCTTGAAAATAATTGTAAAATGGCAAGCCTTGTAATGTGGGATAGAAGGAAGTTCCTCTTTGAAACTTTAGTCACTCCTCATATCTTATATGGATGTGAGGTTTGGGGTTGCAGCATCTCTAGAGAATCTTGGAGAAATATTGAGCAAATGCAGAAGCGTTTTATAACGTATAACCTTAAAATTAAAATAAATACACCTTATCTTATTCTCCCTATAGAAGTGGGTCTTTCCCCTATCGAAAGCCTAGCTATGAATAGGCTTCTGTTGTACAAGCACAAGCTCAATAGAATAGGAGACAATAGACTTCCTAAGCTAGCTTTAAATTCCAGCCAAAACCACTTAGGGCTTAAACGAGGTTGGTATAAACACACCAAGCCCTGGTTAAACCATTAGGGGATCGAAGAGAATGTTGCATTGAAAAACATTAATAACATTAAAAAAATTGTTACTTCTAAGTTCAAAGAAAAAATGTGGTGTGAGAAAGATCTAACAACTAAGAGAAAATTAAGATATTATAAGGAGCTCATCAACCCCACCCTAGAATATCAAAAGTATCTCTTTATTTTAACTAGCTCAAAGAATAAAATTAATATAGCCACGATTAGAACGAACTCTCATGAGCTCCATAGTGAAACATGTCGTTGAAAAGTTCCTAAAACACCATGGATGGAAAGGATCTGTCATATCTGTGAAAATATGAACATCGAGGATGAAAATCACTTCCTCTTACAGTGCCTCGCATACAACCACATTAGAGCTCAATTTCATAATCTTTGCTACAATACTGACCTTCCTAGCCTTTTAAGATGTCAAAATTATAGTGAGCTCGGGAGGCTTCTCTCCAAGCTTTTTGAGCATAGGAATAAAATCTTAAATCAAACTAAATAACTCTTTTCTTTAGGTCTGAATGACCAAAGATTGGTCTCAATGAACGTCAACCATCATCATGAACCAATCAAATAATGTCATTATAGGGAGTTGGTCATCAAAGACTCGACCTTTCAAATTGAAAGCATACTCATACATTTTAGTGACAATTGTCTCAATTAAACTACCATAAAAATTGGAGGCACAACAATTATGACTTTTATTTTCTTTAAAAACCAATTTGAAACTCAATATCACAAAATTGAGAAAAATTTTAGGACTATGCATCTAGTGACACATCATCTAGGAATTGAAAAGAAGAAAGCCACAATTGATTGCGACTTCCCACACTCGAGTAACGTTGGCACTATTGATGGCGGAGTCGCATTTTCTAGTTCATACATAATTCCTTTGTTGCGAACATCACGATAAAATCGTGATTTTTTTGAAAAATTCACGATTTTTTCGCCGAAACGATTTAATCGCCTATTTTTTCGGTGATTGTTTTATTTTGATAAAATCGTGATTAGACCTAAAAAAATCATGGGCCCATCAAACAACAACCTAATAACATGCAAATTCGATTTTGTTTTTGTCATTTTGCATACATAAGTTAAGAAAAAAAGCCAAGGAGGAGGAGAAGTCATCTTGAGAGGACACACTATGGGTGAGACAACTTGAGAGGACACCTGATATGGAGGCCATTTCTTTAAATTTGATTTACATCACTGTTGCATGGAGAGTTGAGGCTGCGAGGACTATCATGGAGTCAACCCCTAATTGGATAGAGCAGGAGGTACTGGAGGGGGAGGAGGAGGAGGAGCTACAGGAGGAGCGGGAGGAGGAGGTTACACCACCTACCCCTGCTACCCATAAAGGACGTGGTCTACCTCCTTTAGCTTTTGGTGCTTTAGGTTCTAGTGCTTCAGGTTCTAGAGCACAACAGAGTCCATTACCAGCCCCACCAGCTTCTTCATCTAGAGGGAAAGTTATTACATTTTCGCGCAAGAGGGGAAGAGGAAATCAATAGTATAGGTTATTTGGTGCATTCCTTTGTATATGACATTATGACTGATGATATGAGATACATTATTATATTTTTTATTGATATTTTGAGGCAGAGTTGACACTGAAGACTTAGTATTAAGGACATGATTCGCTGTTATGTGTGATGTAGCACTAGACATGATATTGCACATCTTATATAGTAGTTTTTTTTTCATATTTATGTGTCAATGGATTTATTTTATGTTGTGGAGGCTTTAGATATTAAAAAATTTGAAAGAAAATGAATATTTTTGTATGTGCCGACTTTTTCCTGATTTTTACTGGTTTTTTCCCAATTTTTACGATTTTTTCCAATTTTTTCCCCTCGCCAATTTAATCCCGACCGCGATGTTCGCAACACTACATAATTCCTCGAATTGATCATCACTCTTCTACACAACTTTTTCTTTCATTTCGTTTTCCATCAAACAAAATCACAAATTCATTGTCAACAATATCGGTAAGATAATACTATTACACCAACATTATTTTTATATAATACTAAGCTTACCTCAAAGGCATGCAAAATTCTCAAGATTCTTGGGCACACTCATTGTAGGAACAATCTCGTAAGTGCATCTGTCACGAATAAGCCATGTGCCTACTATCCATGTTTGTACCCTATTCAAATTATTTTAAAGAATCACTTTCATATTTTATTAAATAAAGAAATTAAATTCTTTTTAAATAATTACTTCATGGTGCAAAACTTCAAACTAGATGTCTAATCCATGGAACATATAGATATCGTCAAACTACATGATTCAAATTGATGCTTCATTGAAACAAAATCATCATAGTGTTTCTCTCTGTTATAATGCCAATGAAACCCCAATGGGGTTCATAGTCAACAAAAATCATGTCCATCATATGTAAGGTCTTGAGAGTCCGACGTTCATATTCAGCAAAAATCATGTCCATCATATGTAAGACCTTCAGAGTCCATATGAGGTACCATATGAATTCTCTCATCCATTTTTATGGCATGTGTGTTGATGTTGATTCACTTTACCATGTCTAACTTTTCATTAGGGTTTGAACATATTAGGGTATTTAGGTTAAGGAAAAGTGCATTGTTGTGTTTGAGAAACTTGCATGATACAATTGGAGAATGTGTTTCACACATGCACATTTAGTAGGGTATTTCCATGATAACCTCGTGGTTTATCTAATCCATTAACTATGGATTTCCAAGGAGAGAGTGTGGTTCACACCTAAATATTTAACATGAGGGTATTAGCATGGTGAGGGATGGTGAAATTCCTCAAGGTTGAAGTTTTCAAACTTATGACCATGGTTGGGGTTAGGGTTAAGTAGAATTCATTTGTCATTATGGATGTTAATAATTTTTATTTAAACACAAATATTTTGACATTTTTTGGGTGTTAATTTTGCTTGAAATTTAAGAAGGATTTTTGGAATCTTAGGTTTCATTTTTGTAATTTATAGAAATTAAGTATTATGGGACTCTTTAGAGAGATGAAACAATTTATATATTTAAAAAGAGAGTTGTATACTGAGGGGGAGGAATTGCCTGGACAGCTAAAATTGGCTGGAATTCAGGCAATTTTCTTTAAGAAATCTTGCAGTAGCAGTGTTTGAATCATGTCTTTTATGGTGAAAATGGATTTAGCACCATCAAAAACCTCTAGGACACCCAAAATATAGATGTTTGATAGCTATAACCTTGATTATCATGTTTTTTATGGTGGAAATGAATTCAACACCATCAAAAACCTCTAGTGCACCCAAATATTGAATTTTGACAGCTATAACCCTGATTTATAAAATTCCCTACCAGATTTTCTTAAAATCTTACCGAAATTTCCATGATTTTCAAGGCAAAAATGCAATCTAGTTAGACTACGGCCTTAAAAAGTTGTTTTAAATAATTGACATTCATGATTTAAATAAAAATTGTATCTTTAAATTCTTGTGAAAAATAGTAAAACTTTCTAATAATTAAATTAACAATAAACTACTTTACAATATTTATTTTAAATAAATTGTTAATCTCACATTCAATACATTTATATATAACTATAATCAAAATTCTCCCCTGCGCGTCCGCCTCCTCTCCACTTCCCCCTCGCCCTCCCCTCATCAAAGTATTAACACAATGAAACATATTTATGAAAGAATGAGTATTTAACCTAGACACATAATAATAAAAACATATCATTCAATTCAAAAGTCTATTACTTTTACTGAAGGAAAAAAGAATTAGTATCATTTAACTTTTAAGTTATAACTCGAGGTATAAAATATCGTTTGTGAGGCGAGGATTCCCATCAACGCGTGTGCAAGAAAATGATTCTATCCACTACTTCAAAGAAAACAGTATTTCCTCTCCACGTGTAGGCAATACTTCTCGCGTCAATGCGGGACCCGCCATGAGAGATTATTTAGACATGTAATTTTTTCTACACACAAAAGGTCTTTGGCCACTTTACGGTTCTCGAAGTCAACTGAATCAAATCCATCCGAGTATCTTTCGGACAAGAAAATCAAGATCCATAGAGTGTTAGGTAAACATCACTCAAGATAGAGTCAAAGTTGATTAGGGTAAATAGTAGTGGTTTTGGGGCACATGGTTTTGTGCACCTATGGTTTTGGCCCATGAAATTGCATGTAAGGGAGCCTATAAAAGAAGCTGGGAAAACTTCATTGTAATGTAGGCCTAGAGGTGAGCCTCGAAAGCTCACTTGCCCAGATTGGCTAGGGTTTTGGCCAACGTTTAATGAAATTTCGTTGATTTGGTTTTTCCCCGAATTTGAGGTTTTCCCGGTTAAACATTGTGTTTATGTTTATGATTTGTTGCTGGATTTTGTATGTGTATTATTCTCTCGATAAATATTTTATTTCTGCGGTAAATTTGTAACAACTAGTATCAGAGCTAAATATTGGCGGGACGCTTCTCTAGCAAAGGGTTTTATGGCCTGGTGGATAAAGGGATATGATCGTAGATGATGGATAGCGATATGCCTAACATGCAAGATGTCGAGGTGGACGATGTTGTTGTATGGCTTAGGAATACCCTGCGATCACTGAGAGCTCTGAACGCCATGATGAATTTGTGATGGATCTACATTTGAAAGTTTTTATTTTCTAAGAGACCAAGCAAAGGCAAATTTTGCGCATAGGAAAATTTGGATCAGCATATTTAGGCGTGAGGATATTAGAGTTCGTAGCCCCTAAGGATCACAAGCATGTCTGAATACTGTGGATTAAAGTGCCTTGACAAAGCCGTAGTCACAGTTGAAGGAGGCATCACTCGTTCTAGAAGCATCTCTGCGACCGAGGAGTTCGTGTGAAAATTTTTTTTCTCTGTGGCGAGCGAAGAACTGGTCAGATCAAGTCTGGATCTAGAGCTGGCAGAGAGTTAGGCATGGAGAAACGAGAAAGGAAATATGAGGTGCTCGGGTGTGGACGGTTTTATTTAGTCAGAGGTCTTTGCAACGACCCTGATTGTCATTTATCAGTGAACTAAGAGCATGCTTTGCTTTGAAGTGGGTTTCCGGTGATCGACAATGGACGAACAAGTCCACGATTACGAATGCGGCAGATTGCCCGCCCTTCTTTCAAGATTCGTCGACACATTTGTCGACTTTGTTGTTGGAGGGCAGTTTCTGTCATCCAATTCGACACCAACAGACGAAAGGGATTCGAACTGGGCACAGAGAGTTACCAGATTCCCATCTGCAGATCGGCTGGTTGCGATTAGTGACATCCATGGGGACCTTCAGAAGGCAAGGTAGGCTCTCATGGCCCCCCAAGTCAAGGACGAGAACAATCAATGGGTCGGAGGAAAGGCCACGGTCGTTCAGGTCCGAGATCTCCTCGACAGAAGGGGGAAGAGATCAAAGTCATTTATTTGCTCGAGAAACTTAAACAAAAGCAGAAAATTCTGGTGGGAAAGTTGTTATATTGAACGGTAATCATGAAATAATGAACGTGGAAGAAGATTTCACGTATGTGACACCGGCGATGGAGGAATTCAGAGGCTGGGCACATTGTTATACATTGGGGAAATGATATGAAGAATCTCCTAAGGATTTAGGACATCATGAATGTAGAGAATGGTCACACAAAGACAGCAACAATGAAACAAAAATATATATATAATAGAGTTAATTTTATTACATGTAAATGGACATATTGTTGTGAGACCTGATATGGCATGTGTATCTCTGGGTAAATCACTGGTAAAGTTTGGGTTAGACCTAAGTGATAGGGGAGATGTCAAGTTAACAATTACCCTGGGTAAAAAAAAATTGAGGGGGGAAGAGCTAGAGTGAAGGGGGTTCTCTCATTTAGCAGGTTTGGCTGAATTTAATCAACAATCCCCAAGTCAAGTTTAAGAGGGGAATTGTTAGGTAAACATGACTCGGGATAGAATCAAAGTTGACTAGAGTAAATAGTAGTGGTTTTGGGGCACATGGTTTTGTACACCCATGGTTTTGGTCCATGGTATTGCATGTAGTGGAGCCTATAAAAGAGACTAAGAATACTTCATTATGTAGCACTGAAGTGAGCGGTGAAGGCTGACTTGGCCGGATTGGCCAAGGTTTTGGCCAATGTTTAATGAAATTTCATTGGTTAGGTTTTTCCCCAAATTTGAAGTTTTCTCGGTTAAACATTGTGTTTATGTTTATGATTTGTTGCTAAGTTTTGTATGTGTATTATTCTCTGGTAAATATTTTATTTCTGCGATAAATTTGTAACATAGAGAAATCTGATATTTGATCAGGATAAGGAAAGTGATGCCCAATACTCTCCACTTAAATTAAATTAAATTAATTGTTGCGACCATTCACCATTTCAAACCTGATATGGTCTACGGACGCCTGTGTACCCGGATCTGCGAAGCGCACATCTCTTATTTTTTCTCTTCCTGCAATATTCCTTTCTCTCATGGAGACTAAGCGCCTCAGATACATGGTTTGTGTGTTGGTATGCCTTGTTTTAGCCTTGGCGCAGCTGTCAAGTGGCAGTTCTGTCACAGTGTGGGCAGGGCCAGGTTGAGAGGGCAACCAAACTTGTTACAGCGAATGTGGGTGTTCTAACATCGATGCCAATCTGAAGGGAGGATACAAGTTTCTGTACGAAGGGCAGACTGCTGCCTCTTACAACAGCCCCAACTGCCAAGGGGTTGCCTGGACCCATTTTGGTTCACCCAACGTTCAAGATTGCAACCCTTTTGGTTGGCAGAGTTTCTTCATCCAGTGCTGAGCAGTGAATATTTGGTCCTTCTTGAGGTGGGTGTCGTTATGCAGATAAATTTGGTTTAAATTTAAGGTGTGACAAAAGGTTAATGTCCAGTAAACCTGAACTGACATATGTAAGACAAGGTATATCATTATATCTGTGTGTTCCTTTTTAAGTTTAATCATAGTTACCAAGTTTTACCCAGTTTAAATTTGAATTGGGATTCGAATACTATAGTTAGGAAATAATTTGATTCAAATTTTTTCAATTCTGAAAAAAATTGGCAAGTATACCTAAAATTCAAGTATATGTTCTAAAATTTACTTAATTTACCTGTAATCTGAGTAAAAATGCTCATTACTTTGGCTTACCTTGATAACTACTCCCTCTCCCTCTGGACAATCCATTAATATTTTTTTAATGTTAGAAAAAAAACCAGTTTTTGATCTCCCATTCTCCGCTTTAATCTCTCCAGCGCGTATCGTCTCTGTATCTGTAAACGAATCGATTTTGTTTTTCAACAGAATAACTGCTTTAGGTTTTTTTTGCCTTTTTCTTTGAATAAAAATCTGCTTTAGGTTTCACATTCAAAGTGCTGTGGCGTGCAAGATTGAAAAACAAAATCTGCTTCAGGTTTCACATTCAGGAAATCCCTTTCTTATCAGGTTTTCCTCTTAACTATTTCTTCTTTTTACACTGGTGTGTAACTATATGTTTTTAACTAGGCCAAAATACATAAAATTGTTTAATGCACGGACAAAGGACGAAGGGCAATAAAAAGAGAAATCCACCTACACTCAGGAGATAAAAAGAGAAATGCGGCTACATGTAGGAGAATTATTTTTCCAATTCAGATTACATCTAGATTGTGGTTAAGATTGTGCGGAATGATCAAAATAATCTTCTCCCGTCATTATTTTACGACATAGAAGTTTACCAAAAGTGTAGAGTGGGGTATGTTTATCGATGTTAAAATCGAAGTTGTAATCGGTTTATGCAACTATTTTAATGAGCACAGTTATATCATAAACCAGCTTTCTAATCATATAGTCATTTCACTATCATCATCCTGTGCATAGAAGAATTCTATTAACTTTCTATGATAAAGATTCCTGCCTGGAATGTTTCAAATTACTGTAGTTTGAGATGGTTTTTTATTAAATTATGGTGGAAGATTGTGTTGCAATATAGAGCACATAATTAGTAAAAGGAAAAAACTAATAATAATTATAGTCATCTATGGTAAATATGTAGCCCCAATTACTTGGATATAGCAATTATAGTAATCCATTCCATATATGTGTAGCCCTAACTCTTTGGATTTAGTAAGGGGATTATATTTTTCAATTTTATGTGAAATATCAAAAATATGATTTTTTTCAAAAAAAATCAACCATGAGACAAATCTTTAAATGCAATGTAAATTGAACATTGAAGAGGTTCTTCCATTTAGTTAAAGATATTGAATTGAAGATATGTAAAGAGGTTTTGTATATTTGTTAAAGATATTGAAATAAAGATATCCATCTGTTTAAAGATATTGAAGTGAGAGAAAAATGAGTGTTACTATGTGAGGAAAGGAAGAAATATCCCAAATAACAGTGTACAAATCTCACCTATTAAACAACAAGTCCATGTGTAGAGTAGGCATCCTTATGTCCATTGCAGATTTCTGTAATATTCTGAAATCTAACAGTCAGGTTAGGAGAGAGGTCAAACAATTGATTCCTCTACTAACCGTCAAATTCCGGGATATTTCTGGAATCTGCAATCCACATATGTGCAACACTGCAAAGTAGTTAGTCCCTGCCTTTAGGGAATTGCATCTGCGCTTCTTGGTTTTGGTCCAATGTTTGTAGAGGGAGTAGAGACCTAGATAGGGCTATAGCAACAAAGGTCTGATATGGACATTCCATTTTAATGGGGCCTTAAAAGTGTGTTTTCAAATTATTGCAAAGCTAAATATTGACAATATTTGAAACAAACGACCTTATATGGGTATTGGTTGTTGAATAGGAAAGATTCAATGCATGCCTGAAATAAGTAATGAATAGGACATGATGGATGTGATCATTCATATAATTGCTAATTTAAAAAAACTTTGAACCATATTTATTGTGAATACTTGATAAACTTTTGATGGACATGCAGAGGAAGAAAGACACACAATTTACACGCAAACAATAACAAGTTGTGGTTCTTCTTCTATTGATCATACAAAATTGAATCTCACACACAACTATCCATAGAGTTGCGGATCTTGGCTTTTACACGCACTTTATTTGACTTGACTTGATTACAATGAACCTAACATGGGGTATTTATGCTTTTCAGCTACTGCCTCACTCAAAATAACATGAAAACAGGCACTCTATTTGACTTTTCCCAAAATAAGAATGAAATCGAACTCACTCAAATTGACTGAGTTAATTCACACTCTAAATCTGAACCACACTTAACTCAACTTATCTCTTCATACATCACTTGAGTTGGACCTTGCTAGATCTTCATGCGGGAGTAATTATTATTTCTAACGCTCCCCCTTCATTACAACTTAATGATTGAACATGACTCAACTATGTACGCTAGGCTTACAATAGAAATTGATTCAATTATCACTTAAACATGTCTGTTGGTTGTCATATCTCAACTAGGCTTATAGTGACTCAAAAATTTAAGAATTTTCTTTTTCATTTCTTCCAAATTCTATATCCTCAAAATCACTTCATTCTCTGTTGCACTTTCTTGGTGTGGGCTTTCTTCAGTTATTGTTGTTGCAATTTTTGTTTGAATTGTCTTGAATTTTTTTTGAAAAACAATTTGATCATGTCTTCTACACCTTCCTCTTCAAATATTTTTTCAACGATGGACTGTTGCAACAACTCTTCATCTTCAAACGGTGTTCTTCGCGTTTCTTCTTACACTTCATATTCCTGATTTTATTTCTTCCATATTTCTTGATAGTAGAATATTATCTCTTCTTAAGTCCATTACTGAAAAATTGTTTCAATGCTTTATTCTTCGTCTTTATAAACTTCCATGTCTTTCTCCTTACTTTCATCATTAGGCGCTTCTTTTTTTTTCCTCTACTCTGCGCACTCTAGATCAATGTTAGAAATATATTCATTATGCTCTGTAGTGAGAGTTTTCTTCTCTTCATCTTCCTTCTCTTCCTCGTCAATTGTTTTGAGGCTATCTTCCACTGTTATGCTGTCAATGGATATTCTCATAAAATAATGTTGAATCACTTCATTTTCATCTTCTTTGAAATCACTAGCTACTCCTAACATGTTGTCTTCCACTAGGCTTCTAGACACAAGTAGGATTCTCTCACCAAACAACAACATATAAATGTGTTCTTTTAGTTGCATCATATGCAAATGCTCATAACTAGTTAAATTAGCTTCATCAAAGTTAACATCAACATATTTTTCATCCACTTTACTATGGGATATCCAGGCATGCATGTGCTCATTACAAATTTCAGCTTCAACAAATCCATGAGCTGTGGCTAGATGCACCAATGCACATCTCACTTTGCAATCATCATCCACATGTGTTTTGTCACTGTGGGATTCACCGTCATCTAAACCTTCCATGTTACAGTGGGGTTCTTGAACATTTATATTTTCTCGCTTTGCTACACACACATACGCTTCAACTTCTCTCTCTCCAATCTTCATGCATCTTATTCATCCAAATGCATTCTTACATAAGGGGTTTTAATTTTATAGTATTGACGACTATCATCCACTTTTGAGTGGGATTACCTAAGCTTTGTTGTCTTTTGAGTGTCTTGCTCATTTACTCTCAGATCTGCAACTAACTGAAAAAATTGTGACACATCTTGCTACTTCATGTCGCTTCCCTTTGCACCAAATTCTTCTTCCAAGACCTTCCATGCTTCCTTGGAGATTGTAGCTTTTGTTACCTTGCACAAAAACTTCTCATCCAATGCCTATTTTATAAAATCCAATTCTAAAGTTGCATACATCATCATATGGGTTATTAGATTAGTGCTCAATTAAGTCTTTATCTCGAAGAAAGGTTAGCATTTTTATAACCCAACAATCAAAATATTTACCTATAAACATAGGAGGTGGTAGCAGATCCAGACTACACCAACCACCCTCGATCTCTCTTCCATCCTTTTCTAGACTCCTTAGTTCATCGACTGCACACTGAACCTCTTTAAATATGGAAATTATATATGCGTTTTCTTTTCAATTCCTTTTATTAATCTACTTTAGTAGTTCTTTGCACACGTTTTGTGACCGATGATCGTTATATTTCTTCTCTCTTATGGTTGTTTTCCTTACTGCGTGAGGCTTCTTTCCATATCGCCCCCAAAAAAAAAATATGGATTTTAATATACTCCACCATAAGACAAAATCTTCATCCAAAACACTATCATTCTTGAAAAAATAAGAAAAATTACCAATAAATAGACATTTTGCAAAGCCTTAAACTCACTTTCCAATAAATCACTTTTCATTCTCTTTATATACCATGCACTTGTTCTTTTTTAATATAAAAAAAACCTTTATAATAATCTTATCATAGCCTTTTGATTGAACCTTGTTAAACCTTTATACATGGATTTCTAATAAACCCCTTTATATTTCCATACAATAACGTAAAACATTTTCCATAATATGAATGTAATGCATAAAAAAAAAATATTTAAAATAAAATCCCATGTGACTTTAAGCTTTAACCTTTCCCGTGCACTTTTTCATTGAATTCTTGTGTGACTCCTTAGATTGGTCAATGGTGATTCGACTTATTCATTTAGCGATTAAGTAAGAGTTACGAACCACACATAGTAGTTTTCCAATTGGCTTAACAACAAGCTACGACTCTCGTGATTTCATGGCACTATAGGACAATGCTCATCCACATAGGCAGCAATTGAAAGAAATTTCGACAGGAAATTTCGACTCTTATTACTCACATAGTGTCACTCTGTTAGTTTTTTCCGCAAGTATAGGGTCTTTGAATATTTTTCCTTTGTGACCTTAGTTATGATACTAGTTTGATGGAAAGGAAGAGGAATAAAGACACAAAATTTACACACAAACAATAACAAGAGGTGTGACTCTTCTTCTATTGATCATACAAACTTCAATTTGAACTTGAAAAAATCCATCAATTGCAGCTAGAGGAATCAATGCACATCTCACTTTGAATTCATCATCCACATGTGTTTTGTCATTGTGGGATTCACCATCATCTGCACCTTCCACGTTACCATGGGGTCCTTGTGAATTTATATGTTCTTTCTTTGTTATACATGTTAGTGTCAGTATTTGCATCTTTCCGTAAGGGATAAAAAATCCTCTTTTCATATCATTTTAAAGGGTTCCACTTAGAATTTTTTTATCATTCCACTAGGTCATGCAAAAATTTAGTCACTCATGGTAGCACTAGTCCAAAAACATCACTCTTCCTAAAATTTGATTACTTGTTGGCATGGTTTCATACCTTGTTGACTGTACACCATCCATAAAGTTAATATCATCATGTCATCACATTAATCATGTCATCATGAAGTCCAGTGTTTCAAGGTTTCATTAGGGATTTTAGGGTCAATCAAGGTTTCCATTAGGTCATTAGGGTTTCTGAGGTCCAGTACAACTTCATTTCCACTACATAATACCAGCAAGAAAAGGGTGATCCAATAACATCTCTTCACCATAAGAAGATGATTTGTAAAGAAAAAATTGTTGTTTCAGCATATGATATTTTGGTTTTAAGACATAATTTTTATTTTCATTATGTAATTTTATGGCATTCAAAATGTAATAATTTCATGGTTCTCGAAGCTGCTAACTTATATTTTCAACATGCCAAAGCATCAAAAATGTCAAACCAAAGAGTTCTCAAAGTCATCAGGTGATGAGTTCTCAGAATGCAACGGTATAGTTTCAAAATGTGAAGTGAATGTAAAGAGGATAAAGTGGGTCCCAATTCCCAATTCATTCAAATGATGATGTATAAATAACACCAAGACATAAAAAGGTAGCTCATTTTTCATTTCATCCATTGAGCACACACTCCCTTGGTTCATGAAAACGAATTGGAGGGTCAGATGCAGAGTTTTTTGTAGAGATGTGCTTAGAGGAGGGTGGCACTGTGCTTTATAAACTGGCACTGAGCTTTCAGCATTTAGCGTTGCGCTTTTATCTCACTAGAGCTGCGCTTCTGGGAAAAGAGTTGAGCTTTTGCTCGATGCTCTGCGCTTTTGTCCAGCAAGCCCAAAAGGAAATAAAACTCAACCAAATTCTTCCAAACCTTCAAAAAATGCCTCTAACACTCTCTAGCAAGTAAGTACATCAAATTTCTTGCATCCTTGCACGCCTAAACATTTATTTCATAGTGTTTTTGTTCCTAATTGAAATTGGCATTTGGTCTAGTGAATAAACCCTATTTTTATTCCTAATTCCCAAATTTGATGCCCTAATACCCTGCATTTCCTTCTCACATATCTAAAATCCCTATCCCCATCCCTATACTACCAATTCATAGTCCTTAAATCCATTTCCCTTAAAAATCTAAGTCCTAGGCTTCTAAATTTCTGCGCAACCACTTCCCCAAACCTGTAATTAAATTTTCATTTCCAATTCCCTTGACATTTCAACCTCCTACCATGTCCCAAAGATCCATAACACCTTCCCCCATATCCCTAAATTTTCCTAGACTTATCCCTATTCCCTAGACCTATTTCCACTCCCCATTCCCATCCACCTCATCCCTAGGGTTTCTTGGCCACCAAAAAATATGGAGGAAGGCAGAGACTATATGGAAGAGAAGGATAGATAGAGAGAAGAGGATAGAGAATAGAAAAGGCCTCAAAAAGGAGGAAGAATCCTAATGCTGGTGCCCACCAACACAAATGAACTGATGGCCTATCTTATGACTGTCAGTTGTTTTGATTATGTAGTTGCCTTGATTTTTGCAACATGACTCAGAGGGTCCAACATCATCCTATGTTGATTATATTCTTCATTTCAAACCTCAGATACAATCAGGTGACCCTCGCAAGTGTGACCTTTAGTATATCTACATCTATCATTGTTGCTGCCACAGGGATTCCAAAAATGGGTGAGAAGTGGATTAAATCCAAAGATTTGGAGGATCAGTACTATGAACTATTCATCAAACCAAGGTACACAAATGAAAGGAAGAGGGTCTCCCCTTTTAGCTACCTTCTTGATAGGTATGCCCCCATGATGAAAATCATGATCAAGTACTTCTCTTGTGAAGGAATTTTTTCTAGGCTCTACACATACCACATTATACTGTTGATGCACATCACAAGAGTAAGATTGCTCAATATCCCATACTATATATTCAGGAGCATAAAAAAAATGGAATTAAATGTACAAAAGAGAGACTATGACAAGCAGATGAACAACCTCTTCCACCACTCATTGATCAAAATCATTGTTCTCCATCACTTTGACCAGCTGAACATCTCATGGGACACCTTCATTGCCAATGAAATCTTCACTGCTCCACAAGATCCACATGTTGAAGATGTACCTTCTTCATCTCACACTGTTACATTTATGCCTCCACCTCAGTCCACTTCACCATCACCACCATCATCACCATTTCATGGTTATATTGGGTCACCAAGCAGAGCTATGGTCGGCAAGCCTAAGGGGGTTGAATTGGGCATATTGGGAAAGACATATCAGAGAGGGCATAGGTAGGTGTTTTCCTCACATATTGTGGGAGGGGCGCTTCCTTCTTTACTAGCAAAGAAGGTATAAAATGGGAAAAAAAATATGGTAGAGGAATATGTTCATGAGGAATCCATTCACGAGGAGGAAGACCTCCATGAGAGAAGCAGATTTTCACATTGTTGACTTAGATGAGAAGCATGATGATGAGGCCTCCAATTTTATTATCAAGGATAAGGATACCAAAATCAGGGAGCTTCATACCAACTTAAAGAGATCTAAGTTTGTGATTTTATACTATGAGCAGGAAAATCAACAACTCAAAACCAAGCAGGCAATCATGGAGATGCAACTTCTCAAGGAAAAAAGAGAAGTAAACAAGGCAAAGGCTTTGCTTGATAAGTCTTATGAGAGGTATGGTGAAACTAATGAAGATGAATAACAAGAGCCAAAAATGAGATCTAGGACTAGAGGACTGAAAAGAGCTATAGAACTAGAGAGGCAAAAGGAGGTTGAACTTGCCAATGAGCTCACTCTAAAGGAGATTTTTTCCATCATGGTCAATGAGAACTGAGAGCATTGGCTTGATAGTGCTAATGAACATCTTGAGAAGCTCATATAGAAGGAAAATAAGGAAAATAACATATAGAGGAATATGGATAAACAATACTTCAAGAGGAATCAAATTATAAGGTCAAAGCACCAAAAGGCGAAATCAAGGCTTGAAACACTAAGAAATAAAAATGAAGGGAAAATCTTGATATCCTTGTTGAGGCATCACTCATTGCCTAACATAGGATTTTTTTGGAATTTTTTGCATTTTTGGCAGTTTTGCACAGTCACACTCTCACAAGCGCATCGCCCTAGGCGTTTCAATTTTTCTAGGGACCTCCAATGGCAAAAATGAAAGCACCATCGGATTCAAAAGGTGAATTAAAGTCAAGAAAACAACTTTACAAAATATTTTTGGGTTAACAAGGTATTCAAAAGGTCAAAAAACACTAAAAGAATCACATTTCTGCCCTGTTTTGGAGGTTGGTGTTGCACTTTTGACTAGTCTTGGGAGAACAAAATTTTGGAGGGTCAAATCAACATCATTTTGGAAACTGAGCATAGATATGGACACTATACTAGACATAAATTACAATGAACTATCTTGAGCTCAATTTGGAAACATGGAACCCCCTCAAAAGTGGAGTTGAAGTTGGTGTTGCACTTTTCACCTTGGCGCTGCACTTTTGACAAATTTTCTGAGTTTGCTGATGTCTCCAAATTTTTTTAGTTTCAATTTGAAAATGGTGTTTTTACCAATTCAATTCATGATGTAAATTTAATTTTGTTGTTTTTACACTTACCAAGGGTAAATATATTAGATGAAATTTTTTGATGAAGAAGTAATGAATCAATTTCCAAAAACTGAGGGATGAGTCAGTTTGACCTCCCTACACTCTAGGTATCCAATCAGTTTTCCGTAGAATTCATCCTCCACTCAGAAATTTGACCCTTGAGTTTGGGAGAAGTTGTTTTGTATTCTATATCTTGTACATTTTTACTCATTTCAGAGGTTGGATTTTGTTTCATTGATTAAAGACTCTAGTGTAATCAATATCTGGCAGGAAATTAATGAAAGAGTTGTAGCTATTTCTTTGGGATACCTGTGGTATGGAAATTTAGCATAGTTTCTTCTTATGTTACATGTGTATGAATGTTTTGCCTTCATGATCCATTTCATCTCTATTATATGTTGGTTTTCAAGTTGAAAAGTAGAATACATCTCTCATGCTCTCTTTTGTTAAAATATTCATAGTTTTTAATTTTATTTAGTTTAGAAAGAATATATGCTTTTCCTTTCTCTTTCTAGCTCCTCACCAGTATGATCCATCTCACCTTGAAATCTTAAAGTGTTAGCCTTCCTACCTACCTTGCCCCATTTAATCTCTGCAACCCTAATCTTATTTTCCCTCACCTAGCCTCTTTAACCTAATTCACCCATCTAGCAAACCAATTCAAACAAACAAAACGTTGTACTCATACCTAGTGTAAAACCCTAATTCATCTAACCCTCTTGGCTGTGACATTGTGGAGAGAGCCCTCTCCAGTTTGGTAGGGCTAGCTACCAAGCAAAAATATTATTTTGTGGTTATCTCTGTTTGGACTCTTTTTCAGACTTAGAGATCCAGTGGAGTGATAAAATACTCGCGACATTGCCGGGGAACGAAAGATTTATTTTCCCTAGCTGTACAACAAGAATCATTGGAATTTGATCCTTTGGATGATAGGATTAATTTTGAGAAAGGTTGACTGGATACTTGCAGTGCCAATATTGTAGAGCTAAATTTGAGAAGATACACCAAAGAAAATATCGATCCGAATCTAGTTGATCCAATCGAAGATCCAGAGAATCTTGTTTGGAAGCATAGATATCAAACTACAGAGAATTCAGTCAGGTCCAACCCCATTGGTAAGATCTACTTCCCTGCCTACTAAAGTGCTATCGCTTGAAGATATACCATTTGATCTAAAATTTTAATTTTCATTGTTTAGATCTAAGTCTGAAACCTCTTTAGCCGACATAGTTTTTCATCCTTTATGACTCTCTGAGGTCAAGTCATTATTTGAGTTAGATCTTAGTTCTTTGAAACTTGAGGAAATTTTTTTTTTTGAAGAGATTAAACCTGAATCAGACCTTGACATGAAATCTTGGTTCCAATTCTACCATAAAAAGTCAATATATGTCTCAAATCAACCTTAATCAATCGTTTTTTTTTTATTTGCACCCTCGACCTCATCATTTATACCTACTACTTTAGTACCTACAACTTTTGTTCCACTACCTATTCAACCAACCCATCCCATTGTCAATCCAGCACTTCACTCAGTAGGAATCATGGCCAGATTTTCCACACTTATGTTACCTTCTCAATTGAATGATTTACCTCAGGGTTATGGCCAGAGACTCCCCTTGTTTGATGAAAATTCTACCATATCTACAAAAAAACACATTGTCAAGGTCACTGACTTCATAGACTTGGAGGAGTAGATGTTGACCATGCCAAAATGAGAATTATAGCCCACAACTCCTCTGGAGATGTCAATGTTTGGTTTATATCATTGATTGCTAATTCCATTTCCACTCCAGACTAGCTGGTTGATGCATTTATAGCCCTATGGGAGGTGAAGAAAAACCATTTACAGTTTCCTTTTTAGTACGAGAATATAAAGAGAAATCTTATTGAATCAGTCCAAGATCTCAATACTCGCTTTAATAGAACTTATAATGCACTTCCTGTTGAGATCAAGCCTCCTCCAGGCCTATCTCCCATACGTTATTTGGATGCATTTGATCTAGACTTGGCATACCAACTAAGGGGAAGAATTCTAGCTACATGGAATATATGCAAAGAACGCAATTAGAATTTTTGCAAATCTGTTGATGAAAAGAGATAGAACCAGAGGTGAGAGAAATTCAATATTAAAGATGAACCATCTACCTCATATTCCAATGCTTGCATGGACATATTGATAAGGACTATTGAAAGAATGGTTTACAGGATGTCCATCACTGAGAGACAGCCCAAGGTCAGAAATCCTAACTTTAGAGGCCAACAATAGCCTTTGTTAAGGATCAAGTAGAGAGAACAGTGGACTCCTAAGAAACCAACACATCAGTAGAAAATTAGGACACCCTTGCAGCAGAACTATGCTCAAGGAATAGAAGAAGAAGATGAAGACACAATTGTTGAGGAAAATCTCCTTTTCAAGGCTGACGGTCTACCCATGTTTTTGACAGAAGATGAAGATTATTTTGAAAATAAAGATGAGCCTAAGGATGAAGATTTTATCTTTGCCAATGATCATGAATTGGACACTGAATTAGATGGTTATCATTGGGGATACTTTAATGTACTTAGTTCACAACAAAGGAAGTACTCATTGAGAATCATAGATGTGTCGGTTAATCCTATTCAGAAGAGTGATTATTAGTAGAAATATACTCAAACAAAGCATAATCCTTTAGTTAATCAGATTAAAGGAAAAGAACCTGCAGTCACGAATCAAAGGAAGGTAAATTAGCCATCCACAAGTTCAGCGAGTAAGGAAAATGACTTTCAGAAGAGATAAGCTCCATCAAAGGACCATGTTGAAAAGAAAGATAGTGTCATTAAAGAGGTAGATAAATCCACTCCTTTTAGCCTAGAAACTGAAATTTCAAAATTGAAAGTGTATATTCCTTTAACTAATATTGTTAATAATAACCAATATAAGTCCCATGTTGCCAAAATGCTTAAAGTAGATTCTTTTTCCAACATGGTAAATGTCAAAGATGATCAACCCAAACTTATTTTTTGTCATGCTATTGATGGTCGGTTAGAAGATAGCGAGGTTCCCCCATTCTACTTGAGAATAAGAATCCACCAATGCATTTTACACATTCCATGTTAGACTCCAGAGCCTCCCATAATCTAAAGTCAAAAGCCAATATGGAGAAACTGGACCTTGATATCACTCATCCTTACCATGACTTATACTCGTTTGATTCAGGTATATTCCTTTGTATTGGCCTCATTAAATATTTGGTATTCTCCCTAGAGAAGATTCCGACAAAGAATGTTCTAATGGATGTGGTGGTAGCTGACATACTGCCACGGTTTGGCATGTTGTTGTCAAGATCTTGGGGGGGAGGGGGGGGGTAAATTGAGAGGCACATTGAAATTGCACTTTTCTTATGAAACCATCCCTGTTTTTGGACAATTGAGAAAATTTTACCGTGAAACAAAGATGAAATATATGATCACAAGCAAAGAAAATCCCAACAATCATCTGATAATTTTTTTACATACAGATTTAGAGTCATTTATTTTGTTTAATGATAGCGGCTTAAATGATGTAGATAGTCAGATTGTAAAAGTAGAAGATGTTCTAGAGATTCATAATTGCATCAGAAAAGTTATAGAAAAGGAAAAAGAGAATCTTCTGATTTCATCAGAACAACCATCAGATGAGGCAGAGAAAAATTTAGAACAACCATTACATAAAGCAGAAGAAATTCCAGAAAAGCATGAAGAAATAGTTTAAAAATTTGAGCCAAAACAGAAATCATAGTTTCAACACTTAGAGGATGAAAATGATCTATGGTATATGGACTTTGATGGTGCCTTGGGAAAAGATGGGGCATGCATTGGAATTTGGGTCCACAACCCTTTTCATAAGCCTTGTAAATTTCCTACAAATGTTAGATTATGCTCATACAAGTTATCTTTTCATTTCACTAACAATGACGTGGAGTATGAAGCACTGATTACTGGCCTAAATATCTTGACGAAACTAGGTGCAAAAATAATTTGACGGTGTGGTGATTCAAAACTTGTGATCAAGCAAGTTAGAGGTGAATATCAAGCTAACCATCCTCAAATGAGAGCATATAGGAATGTGGTCCTAGATATTTTGAAAAAAATTTCGGAGTATACACTTTCAGTTGTGCCAAAGAGTCAAAATATCATACAATATTCATTCGCTACAACTGCAAGCAATTTTAAGATCCCCATATTTTCAAACAGAAAGTTTGAGATTCATGTGAAACACCAGCCCACTATTTCTGATAACTTTCGGTATTGGAAAGTATTATGGGACGATAAGTAGGTAAATAAATTTATTCATGTTGAGGCTGAATTTGAGAATTGTTCCATAGATGAAATTTGCGACAAAGATGACCAATACATAGAAGCAACTCAGGTGGATGTACTACAGCTGAAAGTCAACAATATTCCAAAAGATCTCATACCTTTGGAAGAATTGTTTGACCAAGATGACAAAGCAAGAAAGCCTACATTGGTGCCTATGGAAAAAGGTGTTGAAGATGTAAACATCAGGACATCGGAAAAACCAAAGATGGTTAAACTTTCCAAGTCTTTATCTCCCGAGGTAAAGGTTGAATATGTTAATTTACTTTCTTAATTTTTTGATGTTTTCACATGGGAATATGCAGATTTAAAGGTGTATGATAAGAACATCATTAAACATAGTATTTCGATTAAGTCCGATCAAAAGCCCTTTAGGAACAAGTTGAGAAGGATCAATCACAAATTGCTGCCATTAATTGAAAAAGAGGTGAACATAAATTTCAAGTTTGCTGTTATTGTTCCTATCAGATTTTCTAATTGGGTTTCAAATTTGGTCCCAGTAAGAAAGAAGACTGAAGAAATCAAGCTCTTAATAGTTTTCAAGAACTTGAAAAAAGTATCTCTCAAGGACAACTATCCACTTCCTAAAATGGATCACACCCTTGAAAGAGTTGTTGGGTCTTCCCGGATGTCACTGTTGGATGGCTATTCGGGATATAACCATATTTTGGTACACGAGGATGATCTGGACAATACAACATTTACTACACCTTGGGGCATGTTAAAATATGCAAATATGCCATTCAGTTTGAAAAATGCAGGAGCCACGTTTCAGCAGGCCATGGAAATAACATTTTCTAATGAAAAAGATGTTTTCTTGGTTGTTTATTTAGATGAACTGACAATGTTTTCACATTCTGACGATGAACATTTGCATCATTTAAGAATTTTTTTCGAGAGATGCAAGAAGTTTGGAATCTCTCTCAACCCAAAGAAGGGCAATGGAGGAGGGAAAACTTTTAGTCACATCATCTCTAAGGATGGGATCCAGATTGACCCTTCTCATTCAAGCAATTCAATAAATTGATTCCCCCCGCAGAAAAAAGGAAATACAAGCATTCAATGGTAAGATGAATTTCTTACGTAGACTCATTCCTAATTTAGCTGATCATCTTAGAGAGTTGACAAATATGTTGAAGAAAGATAATGATGTGAAGTGGTCTGAAGGTGCCTGGAAGTCCTTCAACTCAATAAAGTTTTCCTTGACCACTGCCCTTGGTTTAATAAGTCTCGATTATTATATTGATTTCATAATATTCTGATTTTCTTCTGAGCATAGCAGTCTAGATGTAGAAAAGGGATAAAACTGAGCTACCAATTGCATTCTTTAGTTGTAATATCAGAGATGCAGCCCTTCAGTACAACATCATAGAGAAACAGGATTTGGCTTTGGTAAAAGCACTGAAAGATTTCATAGTTTACATAAAAAAGATTTCATGTGACTGTAAAAAAGTTCTCAAGTAGACAGACCCAGAAGGTAGGAGAATGAGATGGATATCATCATTACAAGAATATGACCTTGATATCAAGCCCACCAAGATGATCAAAGGTCAGGGCTTAGCAAAGCTCATGGCTAAGTCAAAACTCCATGCTCTAGACATCAACTTAATTTCAACCTTGTCTGATAATGAAGAAGAAGTGAATATCATTAAGGTATCTGATACCTTTTTTTCATCTCTACGATATACTGATATTATCTATATTTTGCAACATCTAAACCCTCTTCCAGGCATGACTAAGAGTCAAGGCAGGTCTTTGAATCTCAAAGCTTCCAAGTATTGCATATTGGACAATGCACTTTACTGGAAGGATCCCGAAGGTGTGTTGTTGAACTGTTTGGTCGAAGATGAATCTAAAGAAGTGATGAATGACTTCCACAAAGGAGATTGTGCGGGCCACCTATATTGGAAGACCACGACCAATAAAATATTGAAAGCGGGATATTATTGGCTGACACTTTTTGCAGATGTATACAAAACAATAATGAGTTTCCACAAATGTCAATTTTTTCAAGGTAAAAGAAAGATTCTCCCATTACCTCTTCAACCTATTTCAGTAGATACATCATTTCAGCAGTGGGGCCTAGATTTCATAGGCGATATTCACGTAGCATCATTTTCACAACACAAGTGGATATTGATAGCCACATATTAATTTACAAAGTGGATCGAAGTGATCTCGACGAGGAAAGCAATTGATTTTGTCATCATTCAGTTTTTAGAAACTAATATCTTGTCTTGTTTTGGTTGTCCTACTAAGATTATCATAGATAACGCGACAACATTCAAGTCTAAGAAGATGATTTAGTTTTGTGACAGATATAATATCATTTTCAGACACTCTACAACTTACTACCCACAAGGTAATGGTTTGGTGAAGTCCTCTAATAAATCTTTGATCAATATCATTAACAAAATGTCAGAGACAAATAAAAAGAATCGGAATAATAATCTAATCAATGCATTGTGGTCAGAACGGGTGAGTACTAAGAATTATATTGGAATTTCTCCTTTTCAAGTTGTGTATGGTGTCTATATTGTGCTTCCTTCATCATTAGAAGTCTCGGTTATGAAATTTTTGGAAGACGCAGGGTCTGAGGAAAACGACATACAACCTCGGATTAATCAAGTGATACATCTTGAGCAGGTGAGAGATGAGGTATTTTAGAATACCTCAAAACACCATGGCAATATAAATAATATCTATGACCGGAAAACAAAGAAAGACAACTTCAAGGTTGGAGATGTAGTACTCCACTGGGATGCCAAAAATCAGGTAAGCATGGAAAATTTTAGAATCTATGGAAAGGGCCATATCATATTTCAGCTTCTCGGGGTGGAATTCTTATTTTCTTGAAGAGATGAATGGACAAGAGTGCTTAGGAGGACCAATCAATGGTAGGCTCCTTAAGCACTTTCCTTTCTGAAGTATATTACTCAATCAATCTTCCATTTCATTGTAAATATCAGTTACATTTTCTTCAAGTGTGAAGTAGATAATCACTGCGCTGCAATTTGAAGAAAGAACTAGTCTCATGCATACATCGGGCATGATCATCTAAATCGTCGAAGATAATTGTAGCGCTTAAAGAAAGTAACAAGGTGGTTGAATTTGATTTCAATAATTACATGCGTTCAAAGGTAATGGCAGTGAATGATGCATTGGATAAGGCTATCCCACTTAGTTATCCAGAGAAAATATATGAATCCATGAGGTATTCGCTTCTAGCCGGAGGGAAGCGGGTTCGTCCTGTTCTGTGTATAGCAGCGTGTGAGCTTGTGGGAGGGACTGAGGAGCTGGCCATGCCAACTGCTTCTTCAATGCAGATGATGAACACAATGTCTGTGATTCTTGATGACTTGCCTTGCATGGACAACGATAATTTACGGCGAGGTAAGCCTACAAACCATCTGGTCTTCGGCCAAGACACTGCTATTCTCGCAGCCGCTGCACTTCTCTCATTTGCATTTGAGCACATTGTAGTCTCCACAAGCAAAACTATGGGTAGTGATCGGATTTTGAGGATAGTATCCGAATTGGCTAGAACGGTAGGCGCTCAAGGGATGATGGGTGGCCAAATTGTCGATATTCCGTGTGAGCGAAATACTTCTGTTGACCTAGGCACTCTGGAATGGATTCATATTCACAAGGCTGGAGTGCTATTGGAGTGCTCGGCTGTGTGTGGGGCGATCATAGGCGGTGCCACGGAGGATGAGATTGAAAGTATTAGAAGGTTTAGCCATTGTGTGGGGCTTCTGTTTCAGGTTGTGGATGACATACTCGATGTCACAAAATCCTCGGAAGAATTGGGAAAAACTGCGGGAAAGGATTTGGTCACTGATAAGGCTACTTATCCCAAGCTGATGGGTTTGAAGAAAGCAGAGGATTTGATCGTTGAGTTGTTGAGTAGAGCTAAGCAGGAGCTATGTTGTTTCGATCCAGCAAAAGCTGCACCTTTGTTGGGGTTTCCAGATTACATTGCATTCAGGCAGAACTGAAAAACCAGTAAAAGTATTCTATTGTATTTGGCTGTGCTTTGTCTTATATGTCCTCGTGTGGCTAGCTTTTACATGTCATACTTTCACAAACCATATTATATTTATAACTTCGGATTTCTTTGAATCGTCCAAATTGATAAATGAACAGAGAAACAGAATGAAACAATATTCATTGATCTAATTGGTTTAAGCTATATAGTTAAATAGAATTAGAATTGTTAAGAATAGATTCGCTAATCTTAGTTCAACTATGTGTGACTTACTCTTCATAAATTTGGACTCTATATAAATTGCTAGAAACTCTAAGCTTATTGAGTGTCATTAGAAGTAGTTATCTCTAGCATCCCTTTTAATTACAAACACCACTTAGTGGTCTATGTATTTATGTATTTATTAGGTTTACAATATTTAATTACAAACACCACTTAGTGGTCTATGTATTTATGTATTTATTAGGTTTACAATATCTAAGTTTTTTCAATAAAAGTCAAATGCATTTCTTGGTAATCGCTTTGTGAGCATGTTAGCTATTTGTTCTTTTGATTTACATGTTTCCAAATGGATTCCTCCCTTGTTTACAAACTCTATGATGAAGTGATATTTCATATTAATATGTTTGTTGTTTTAATGAAAACCATGCTTTTTTGATACAGCTATTGTTATGTTGTTGTTACAATACATTGTAGTTGGTCTATCCTATTCTTGTTATAAATCACCCAATATATTATGTAACCAAACTTCTTGACAAGCTAGTGTTGTTCATAATACATACTTTTCCTCCACTCAACTCATGATATTACCACAGTGGCTACTTCTTAGGTGCCCATAGAATCACACCTAAACTAATACGAAAAATATATCCTGAAGTACTTTTCCTGTGATCTATGCAATTTGCAAAGTCATTATTGGTGTATCCAACTAAAAGATGACTTATAGTTTTGGAGTATAATGTCATATACTTTTGTTCCAACAATATATCTCAAAATTATCTGTAGTGGTAGTGCGAAATATAAAACTACCAAGTAATTTCTTGAATAGAGTTGAATCTACATTGGATCCTATATTTGTTTTTCTAAGCTTTGTTCTTGTTACAACTGGATTTTTCTTTTGTTTACAATTAATCATCTTGAACCTCTTCAACACATGCATGACATACTTTTCTTGAAACAAAAAAATATCTGAATATGATTGAACGAATTCAATACAAAAAAAGAATCTCATCAACCACAAATTAGTCATTTCAAACTAATTTTTCATAGTTGGTTTAAACTTGTCCACTAATAAATTCCATGTGAAAATTATATAATTAACATACAAACAAACAATTAGAATTTGTCCTTGCTCACTCATCTTTTTATACAATATAGGTTCACTGCTACTTTTGCCAAATCTACAACTGATTATACATGAACCAATTGTGCTATACCAATCTCTAGCAGCCTTCTTAAACTCGTAGCCTAAGGAGGAAATGTTTTCACCCAAAAACCAATGGAAATTATTGCATGATTTTGACAAAATCTAGTGGAAATTTTTGGAAATCTGGGTTACAACTATAAGCTTTAGGGTTTTTTCTTCCCCGTGGGTATTTAATGGTACTAAATCCATTTCCATCATCAAGGAATTGATTCACACACTCCCATGGGTCATACTTTTCAAAGGAAAAAATGATTAGATTCTGGTGAGAAATGGTCGTCTCAGTGAAATTATTGCCTTTATAGACAACATCTTTCTTGAATCCATAGAGAAGTTTCTTCAACATGTATAGCCTATTTTCACTACCCTTTATCTCATATCTGGGTGGTTGGTCCACACATACTTCTTCTTCTAAAATTACATTAGAAAATGTTAACTTTACATCCATGAGATAAATTTTCCACCTATTCTAAGCTATTATGGCTAAGATAGGGCTAACTATATCTATCCTTAAAACTAGTGCAAAGGCCTCACCATAATTCACTTCAGGCTACTGTGCAAATCATTTTTCTATCAATCTAGCCTTGTGTTACCACTTCATAATTCCTCTAGGATGAGGAGAGGAACTCAAAGGTAACCACAAAACCACTTTAAAACCAGAATCTAGACCTTCCAACTTCAGAGATGGCTCCCTCTATATGAATCCATAGCTACTTTGATGACTGGTTGTCTTAGCTTTTAGGCTAGGTATTAAGATCAGAGAGGAATAGGATTTAATAGTTTGATGGTAGGGAAGAGGGAAAACTCATTGGGCATGGAGTCATATTGAGCTAATGATTTTTATTTATATGATGAGAAATTGAGGAATCCTTAGACAGGAGCAAGGTAGGAAATACTTATGGTGTCTTTGTCAAAATTTCGTTGTAGAGAGGTGAGTAGAAAAATAGTGGAATTGATAACATCTAAATCATCTAGTTCAAGATGAATTTTAGACATTAAAATGGATGAAAAACACTAAAATGTTCAAATACTTATAACATAGAACCGAAATGTGAATTCTGGAACAAATTTTTGCTTAACTAAATATTGAAGACATGACATTTATGCATAGAAATAACAAGAGAGAAAATCACATACACACGAGAAAACATCACCATAATATATTAACACATGAATCCATAAACAAGTAGACGTTGTCCTTCATCATTCACTAAGACCTTTTTCTAATAAAAATGTACAATTCTGAGTATATAGTTTCTTACACAGAGACCAACCAACCTTTTTGTCATAAAAAATCATGAAATATGTACAATCAACTCATCCTATGACATAGGGGGTCAATTTCAACCATTTACCCAAAGATAGAGTCAATTACATTAGATTTAGAAATTGTATGCTAGGATATAGGGATCGAATTTATGGAATCTAGGGGTCAAAGATTAGATAATATATCTCAAAGAATGACAACAATTACAATACTGAAGGAATTTTTTGCTTAAGAAAAAAATTTAAAGTCATCATATGCCTATTGGATAACATTTTTTCATACTGTAAACTCCCATCCTTGAAAAACATCACCTACAACAGAAGCACAATGACCGAGCGCAACAAATTTCACTTGCATGGGTTTGAACAAGTTTTTTAGTCTTTTATAGGATAAGATGATTGATGGATGGTGTTTACAACCTCAAATACCTACTTTGAATCTCCATGCACAAAAATGAATGCCAAAATTTTGACCTTCTATAAAGTCTTAATGCCTTTGACAATAGCACAACAAAATGGAGAAGTGCAACAACAACTTGTGGTTATAATGATATGATGAAAGATTAGTTCACGTGATGCCACTTAAACCAAATAAATTATGAAAAACACAAATCGATTATTATCTTCACTCATTACTTGCATGACACATTTTCCTAAACTTACTAAAACTAGTCCCCTTAGGACATTGACAACTTGATTTTATTTACCAATAAAAACTTAATATACCGTATTGTCTTGATCTTAATGATATCTTAGCAGCAGCTTACAAATTTAAAAAAATAATATAAAAGAATAAGCTTGAATTGACTACTATTTCATATGACACTAACAGTGGCTCCAATGGTGATGGAATTCTCCTTGTGAGATGCCAAAGAACACCATCGATTAGTATCTTGATCCATTGGGTTTCTCCCAACTTGAAAACTACAACGTGCTCTGAAATCACTGCAACTGAAACTAAAATGACAACCTCAAACTATACACTATAGGTTGCGATCAGAAAAATAACTGAAACAACAACTTGAAAAACTGAAAATCAAACTAAGACAAGTGCTTTCCCACCAAGCTTATTGATCATACCATTTCTTACTCTAACCTGCTCAAGATAGCTATACAATCATGTGAAATTATCCTTCTAATGTAGCCAATTAAGCAAATGGCTACTTGAATTAAGCTTTAATTTAGCTTCTCGAGGCATAAAGAAAGACTCAAAAAATGGCAACTCAAACTTCCAACTAAAAACCTCTTCATGACCCATAAATAAAACAAAGTTCTTTTGTTATAATAACTGTAACATACTGCGAAAAGGGTCATATTGTAGAAATTATATACATTAAGCATGCATATGTCCTAGATTCCCATGATCTCACAATATTTAACTTCTTCCAAAATAAAAAATCACTCCACTGTTAATCTTTTGTGAAAAATTAATTGCACACACATGTGAAGCATAAATAAAAACAATCTCACATAACACAGTTGTTTAACGGGAAAGCTTGAAGCTGAAAACCCCAACTATCATATATTATGTATCATGGAGATCATATGAAAATCCTCATACAAAGTTTAGTACATCAAGCTCTCAGTACAATACAATCGTCACACACTAATCACGAAAAATCTGCGAATCTAGGCACCGATCTTTGCCCTCCTGCTAGCGTACCTCCACTGCACAATCCCTGCTGAAGAATAGATCTGAATGAAGTCAAATTACCCTTGCCTTAAGTGCGCAATCCTCATTGGTAACTCAAATGTGTGCGTGATGCAATCAATGCATCACTATAGTCACAACAGATAGTCCATCTTGCCCTTTCACCTATCTCTCCATTGGGTCTCCACTGGAACTGCTATGCATTGTAGTTAACTGTTGTATTGTTCAGTTGATTAATGAGTCATTCTTTGTGAATTAATTAACTAATTAATTCACTCCACTCTCACTAGTGTATCATTTAGTTAGACTAGATACAACTAGCTCAAATGAGTCTAACTGAGTTAAACTGAATACAACTCCATAAAATACTCTCCCAACTCTGTCATAACTTTGCCACTTCAGTTCTAACTGAGTCCTCCATGCATGAACCACTAGCTTCCCTTGGGAATTGCGTAATTCCCTCATTCCACTGATTTTCCAAATCTCTGCACTGAACTTAAGTGCTCCAAGAGAATAAGTTGTTGTTTAGAGTTTGATTATTATTAAGAGCTAATAATAATTGACATGAATCTATTTTTAGATTGACGATCTATAGATAGACTTTTCCCAATATTCTAAAAACAGAATTTCATCTATTTTTCCAACTTGATCAACCATCCAAAAATAGCATCCTGCAACTTCTGAAATATGATCACCATGTCTAAAAATAGACATAGTCTAAAAATAGACTTGCGCCAAAAATATCCTGCGGGCCCAATTAGTGAAGGTGACTCTTTTCACTAAGCTCATCATCTTGTTGAATCTAAACACTCCCTCTCAACAAGATAGGGATTATATTTCACCCCGATCCTACCTCTATGGTATTTAAATTTTCTCCTGTTGAGCGCCTTCGTTAGAATACCTGCATCCTGATCTTCCGTAGGAATGTATTGAAGCAACATGATCTTTTGCTGCACGCAATCTCTGATATGATGATACCAGATATCAATGTGTTTGGATATATCATGAAACACAGGACTAACCGAGAGTTTAATGCAACTCTGATTATCACAATGTATCATTATGGGATCTAAAAGTGAATCAAACAAACCAACCAAGATCTTCCTCATCCAGATAGCCTCACATGTAGCTTGAATTTCTGCCATGTATTCTTCTTCCGCTGAACTGAGTGCCACGGATCTTTGTTTCATGTTGTACCAAGAAACTGTTGTAGATCCGATAATGAAAATCCCTCCTGATGTGCTATTTCTGTCTATTGGGCTTCCTGCCCAATCTACATCCATGAAGCCATGCAACTTCACCTCATCCGTCTCTTTGTACCATAAACCATAGTCAGATGTGCCCCTGAGATATATCAGAACATGCTTGCTTGCCTTCCAAAAGAGCTTGGTAGGCTTAACGATCGCTTGTGAAAGTTGGTTCACCGTATAGCATATGTTTGGTCTTGTATTGACTAAATACATGAGCGAACCCACCAACTGTCGATAAACAGTGGCATCCACTACCTCTGCCGATGTATCATCCTCTTTCTTCCAATTTCCTGGAAGAGGAGTGCCGATAGGCTTGCAACCTTACATGTGAAACTTCTCCAGTATCTCTCGGGCATACTTTCCTTGAGACACAAACAGTTCACCTTCCTGCTGCGATATTTCCAATCCAAGGAAATAATGAAGGAGGCCCAAATACTTCATCTCAAACTCCTTTGCAAGACCTGCCTTGCATGAGTGTATCAATTTCTCATCACCTGTTAGTATTAAATCATCAACATAAAGAACAATGATTAAAATCTTACCCTCCACCACAATCTGATATAGGTTTGCATCTGCCTCACTCTTGGTGAAGACAAGTCCAGTGAAATAGATGTCGATCCAAGTGTACCAAGCACATGGTGCTTGTTTCAACCCATATAGCACTCTTTTGAGTCTACACATTGAAGATTGATCCTTTATGAAACTTCTATAGTAGCCAACCAACCCAAGGAAGCTTCTGCCATCCCTTTGTTTCTAAGGTATAGGGACCCTTTTAATGATGGAAAATTTGTTGGGGTCAACCTATATGCCTTCCTTAGATATGGAATGGCCTAACACATTCCTTGCATTCATTAAAAATTCACATTTCTTGAGACTTAGTGAAATATTCACCTCAATTCATTTATGTAAAACCTTACAAAAATAGGAGAGAGCTCCCTATAAATCACATCCATAAGGACTGAAGTCATCCATGTATATCTCAACAGTTTCATGAACAAGGTCAACAAAGATACTTATAACTAACCTTTGGAAGGTGGAAGAGAAATTACACAAGTAGAATACACCAAGGACATGTGAATGTGACCTTGTCTTGGTCCTTAGGGATGATTTGTATTTGGTTGTACCCAGTAAATCCATTTAGGAAGGAAAATAATATCTTCCATGCAAGGCCATCTAAGACTTGGTCACTGAAAGGAAAAGGGAAGTGGTCGTTCTTTGTAGCCTTGTTAAGCTCATGATAATCAACACAGATCCTCCACTTCACATTTTTCTTATGGACTATGATGAGGAGGGACACCAAATCACTATTTGAAATGTGGTGTATAAACCCTACCTCCAATAGATTTTTTAATTCCTCTTTCATAATGTCCTTAAGAGCTATATTCATCCTTATTTGGGGTTGGCATACATGCTTGCATCCCTCTTCGATGTAGATATGATGAGTACAAACTAAGGGATACACACCTTTGATTTCCTTATAGTCGCAAGAAAAATCATCAAGGTGTTGCCTCAGCATGTTGCATAATTTTTATTATTGTTTGGTTGAGAGAGAGGGGTTTATATTTACAGTTAAGGATGGGCTAGCTTCTACAACCTTGGCATGATCGAGATTAGGGTCAATAGAGAACATATTAATACATGGGTTTCTCTTAGATTGTTTCATCAGTTCTTTAACTAGCAATGAAGTGGGAAGTTGATTCTGTAAGATATAGTCAATAAGGTCATATTCATCAAGTTTCCTCCCTTCTACAATATTGTCTAGTCTAGAGACTTGGTAAAGGGATGAATGATAAATAATTTCTTCATCTTAATCCTCTAACCAAAAGGGAAAGCTATGCTCAATAAAATCTTGATAAAAAGGGTATAAAACATTTTTTTTTGATAGATACCCATCCTTGATGGTCATGTTCCCAACCCTGCAACTAATGTAGGCATCAACAATGACCAGCCAATGTCTTCCTAGGATGAGAGGGTAACCATTAAAATTGGTTTTGTTTTGGAGGACAACGAAATCTGAGGAGTACTCCCAGGAGTAAATGGAGGCCATCACAACCTCAATAATCCCTCAATAATTATTGTAGATCTATCTACAAGCTGCATCATTGTAATTGTCTTCCTCAAGGCCCCTTGGAGGTTTACCTTTAACATTGTTTCCTTGGTCATCACAATGATTGAAACGATAAGGTCTATCAAGGTATTAGGGACAATAATGCTATCAATGTGCACACCCACTGCTGGGTACCAACGTACAAGTACTTTGGGGAGATCATCCTCCCAGGAATTAGATTGGACAATTTCCCCAAAAAATTGATAGTGGGGGTATCTCTTCTTCTACTCCTAGATGTTTTGAAAATAAATTTATTGATAAGTTTGTTGTAAATGGGGGCATCTTTCATCCCCTAGAAAAGGGGTGTTTTGACACACAAGTTCTTCAATTGTCCTTGAGTTTTTGCCTCTTCTTGAGTGCGCTAAGGTAGGTTGGACTAACCTTTAAGGATAGGGAGGTGCATTGGCTTGCGTGATAATATATTCCTTCTCTTATTAAATTTTCTCGGGTGAATAAAGTGGGAGAGCATATAAAACTGCCTTCCCACACTGAAGGTTGATCTCTTGGACTTCCACAACATAAGCATGATAGGATTTTTTCCCACTATAAACCTCTTGGGCCTACTTATTTTTCAGGTTTAGTTTGGGTTGTGTGGGAATTTGAGGTTTCTTCGGTGGTTTATGGTGAGGGAGTTGTGTTTGAGATTGAGTAGGAATTAAATCATGAGGTTGATATCTTTGAGGCATCCATCCTTGGGAGGGGTTTCCACATCAAGGAGGTTGAGGTGGACATGGATGGAAAGGAGGGTTAATAGGCTCAGGATATTGATGAGTATAAGTCCAAGGAGAAGGCATGGACCATGATCTATGAGTGGAAGGGTACTAAGGCTGGAAATGTGCATTCTAATTTTGGTTGTAAGGAGGACGAAGTGAAACTTCTATTCCTTATTGATATGGTCGAGGGCCTTTGAGCCTCCTATAGCTAATAAAGTATAAATTCTCAAAACCATTTTATGCACCCTGGTATACAAATTATAGGCATGGTAGAGAAAATCATTTTTTTGTTTCACAGTTCTCTTCATAGATAGAGAAGACTTCTATGATGTTCAGTGGGAATTCATTACTAAGATGTCTCTTAGTGCATATAGGTAAAACTATAACTAGTGCCCTTTTTGCTTCCTCTTGCATCCTTTTAATCTGCATAATTTCCATCTGTAGGGAAAACGTATGCAACATTTGATTCTTGAAATCCTCTAGCATGTTCCCTATCTCATGTTAAATGGTTGAGGTTGATGCATATGAGTTAGTCAGGAATTGGATAGACCTTCCTCTCTTCCTAACACCTTCAGAATGATTTTCTAACATTGTATTGATGTCATCATAGCTCAACTCATAAATTTTTCCTCTAGATAACATGTTGGGAGTCTCCATTACATCCTCCCTATTCCCTCGGAGAAGTACTAGCTTGAGTGCCTTAGGGTCAAGGGTACAGTTATCCCTCCTATAGCTGAGTTGAAATATTTACTCATAATATTTTAAGGATTCACCTGGTCCTAGGGTTATCCAAAAATTTTCTTCTCCTTTTTTCTTTAGACCTACAGTAATCCTTGCACTTTTCATTAAAGGCTTGCTACCTCTCTTCCCAGGCAGTGATATTGCCTCCAAGTAAGCCCATAAACTAGCAAAATGCTACATCTTTGAGGGTGGATGGAAACAACTTCATCTTATGTTCAACAGAGTTATAGTCATAGGTCCTACGAACAATAAAAAACTAAAATACGAATGTGTCAGGGTCCTCAAAGGCTAGGTCATGGACATGTGGAAGGGTAGTAGGGTTGATATTTTCATCTTCGCTTCTCTGTTAGTTTTTCTGATGGGAGATAAATTTTGTTATCTATTTCCAACCATATTTCAAAAAAGTGATATAGGTTTTTCCCTCTCCTATGGGTTCGTAAAAAATCTCAGGTTAATCACCTAGAGGATTTTTTAACTTCCTTATAGTCAGAGAGGGAATCTCACATTCACCAAACAAGAATGACGGTTGGCTACTTGAAGGGGTGGGGTTTTTTGGTAGGAATTTCCCTTTACTACCCCTACTCCTACAAGACATGAAAAAACTACTCTTCTTCTTGAAATTTTCTCCTTTTATTTGAAATTTTCAAATAAATGGAACTGATGCAAAAGAAAAAGAAGAAACAAAAAAATTATAAGTAGAAACAAAACCTACTTTGACACCTCCCTATAAATAGTGCCAAAACGTGATGAGTCACAGTATCTCACCAAGAATGTTGAGACTCCTAAGGCTACCAAATTTAATTATCAATCAAGGGTTCGTACAAACATAGAGGTCATAGTTCTAAATACATATTAGGTCAAGATCTACTCATGTCACCTTTATTCATTGAATCACATCAAGGCATAGAAATATCACTCCTTCAACTAGCTTGCAAATAAAACTTGCATGAAGAGCTAAGAATCTACTTTTAAGACATTATCTTATTTGCATGTATCATTCATTAAATGCAAAGAATAAATACCTTTGTAGGAAGGAAAGGACTACACTAACTATAGAAATGAATCATCATATGTAATGACTAATTACAATTGAAAGAAGTAAACATCTATGCTAATTACAAAAAAAAACCATGTTATTCTACTTGCAAGAACCAAATCAACATTTTATTTGCAACATATAAATCATGACTCTGCTAAAATTTAATTTGTGCCTACAGTGAAGGAGGAATTGGTATGGAGTGGTCCTTGATCCTCCCCAACCACAGATTCAAGGCCTTGAGGTCATTATTCAATAAAAAAATGCAAATATGAAGGTTTTGTGGCAAATTTATGTTCTAGGATACCCAAGACTATTATAGGATTGTTACAGGATACTCAGGACTACTACAGGATTGCCTAGTTTTGCTACATGATTAGATACGAGAACATCCTGAGGGTAGAAAATGTGTGCTAGAGGTAGGAAAAGGTGGATGAAGTTGTATGGAGGATATTTGAAGCCTTTTTCCAATATTATCACCCATCAAAGGCCAATCATGCAAAAAACTATATGCCCATGGTGTCCTCCAATGACCTTAAAAATATGATCTTTGTGGAAGAGTTTAGGAACAATATGAGGGATCAAGGGGGACAAGGGAAATGAAAAAGTGGATGTAGGATGAAATGTGCCAGTCACTACAAATCACTAATAATTCCAGTAGCCCAACAATCAACCCTTGTTTATTCCTGGAAATAATCGTCAACCTAGCGGTCAAGTTGCAGTAAAAACAAATCAAGATGGAAAGGATGAGTTTAATTTTATAAGAACTATTCTAACTCACATGTATCTAACCCTTATGTAGACATGGTTGTATCTTCTAGAATGCAGAAATAGAGTATACAAGAAACCATGAACCAAATCATATCTTCTTTAAAAGTAAAGAAAACATGTATTTTTGGCTTGTTGTTGTAGGTTCTACAACCACACTTCCAAAAGGATAAGTTTTTCTCAAGCCCACAACCAAAAAATTGGTATTTTAACTTTTGGTAAAACAAAAAGGAAATACTATTGTCCAAGTGATAAAATAAAATACATGAGAGGGACTAGAGCCTTTAGGTTGGGCCCTAACCCAAGGGTCTCAGCCCTATAAAGTTACTTAGTTATAAACCAACAATAAACCTTTCATTAATAGAAAATAAAGTTCACATACATCACATCAAAATTAGTGGATCTAGTCCCCTTAGGTCCTTGCATGCAATTGAGTTCATCAACTGCAAGTGGACTTTGAGTTCTTTGTGAGGAGTTTCGCGAAACAAATTGAGTTGGAGGGTTAATGTAATGGACAAGAAACCTATATTCTCTCTAGATGCCTCTGCATAATAAATGTCTACAAAAATGCTTTTTTTCCCCCTACATATTAACCACATTAGGTCACCAAATATGACAAGAACCATTTAGTCTTCCTACTAAGCACATTATGACTAGAAAATGTAAATTAATGTGGAAAAAAAAAGAGAATTTAAAGGTTGGAGGATAGCACAATGGGCCTCAAAATATACCTCAAAATATACCTATTAATAGGATCCATCAATATGCTAAAAACACATCCAAATGAAAATACAAATGAAAATTTTTAAAACATTGATTTTAAAAAAATCCAAATTCCATGACTAAGTGTAGTTATAAGATACATAACTCAATTTTTCAAATACAAATTAATGTGCCAATAATATTTATTTCTTAAAAAAAATTCACATATATATTTTTTAAATAGATATGCCCAAATTTAAAAATATTAAATTATAATATAATATTACTTAATGAATATATTATATTATAGATGTACACTTAACTTAATACAATTTATTTTTATAAAATTTAAAATACAAAAAATTATTTTAAAATATTTAAATTTTTATGAAGTTTTTAATGTTTATGAACCAATCACGATATTAACGCAAAATATTGTAACCAAGTCTAAAATTATCCATATTAAAATATATATATATATATATATATATATATATATATATATATATATAAATTTTTATTAAAATATTGTAGCTTAGTCTAAAAATATCCATATTAGAATAACAATTATATATATATATATATATATATATATATATATTAAAAATTTTATTATATTTTTTAAATAATTTTATTTTAAATTTTAAACAAAATTATGATTCTTTCTATTCTAAAATCATTTTTTTAAAATTTTCCAACTTCATATTTGATTAGTTATTATAAATCAATGTTTATTAAAACTTTCTATTTGTTTTAAATATAATAAATATACTAGCCTTATTTTTTACCTTTTTATGTGAGGTGTACAACTTGAAGAGTGAATTTTGCATATTGCTATTAATTTATTATTAACAAAAGAATACATAAGGGCCAATATTTTTTGGAATTTTGGAAAAAACCAAAAAGGCGTGCGAGGAAAGAGTGTATTTTTTGCTCGTCGGAAAAGTGGCAAGAGAAAAACATTTTATTTTTAGAATGTGAGGCCTTCAAAGACAGGGGAAATTTACGCAAATATCTATCTCATAAACTATCTTTAGAGACAACAGGGAAAGTTAATTACATATGCAGATATTTTGGCATTAGCTCTTGGGATATTCTATTAAGCAAGGGAAGCAAGGGCTCTACCGAGAAGGTGGAGAGTTTATTGTGAAACTTCACAGAAAAATGACATAATACAAGAGCCTGATAGAAAATAAATTTGTCTCATAAGCTATCTTTAGAGACAAGAGAAAAAGTTCTGTAGATATTTTGAGAGTTAGCTCTTAGGATATTCTATTTAGCAAAGGCTTTGTCGAGAAAGTAAGAGAGATTATTGTGAAACTTCACATGAAAAAGACACAATACAAGAGCAAGATAAAAAAGAAATATGGACATAATACAAGAGCTAGATAAAAAAAAAATACGTCTCATAAACTAATCTTTGGTCTAATGAGCATTAAAATAACCTCCTCTTCTTAGTCCAAATTCTCCATGTAAAAATTGCTATCGACAACCTCGTCTGCACATGCTATCAACAACCTCGTCTTCGAGTTTCTCCGACAAATGATAGTATCTAAATGTTTTGTCGTTTTCGAATGACGAAGGGCATTCAAAGAGAGCTTCTCATTCTCCATTTTCTCCTTTTGGAAAATGGTATCTACAACCTTGGTCGTTTTCGATGGCAATTCGATCCCGATCACCTTGCCAGTTTCTCCAACAAATGATGGTATCTAAATGTTTTGTCGTTTTCCAATGACGAAGGGCATTCAAAGAGAGCTTCTCATTCTCCATTTTCTCCTTTTGGAAAATGGTATCTAAAACCTTTGTCGTTTTCGATGGAAATTCAACCCCAATCACCTTTAAATGTAAATCTCACATAACAACGAGAAGCACGCAAGGCAATATATCTAAAGGTAAAGGTAAAGTATGTGCCATCATTTTCTGCAGATTAAGTATATCTAAAGGTAAGGGTAAAGTATGTGTCCCTTTTCTTAGGTGTAAGATCCAAACTTTATTCATCTTTTTCTTCCTATCTTATATCCTCTGCAAGAAATTGTAATCAGTTTGTTGTTGCAAGAATGTTTCGTGTTTCCGGCATCATTTCACGGTGTAATGACTAATCTGATTTTTCCCCGAATATAGTAGAGTGCACCATGCACGTGAAAATAGTGTGTTGTTCGAGTATTTTAAATTTTTTCACTTTTATCGTTGTAGAGTCTATACCCACGAGCTAATAAATATAACTACTACATGGCTTACAGTCTTATGGCAGCTAGCTTCCATGGCCTTATACATTCTAACAATGTTGCTTTTCAACGACTTAATCCAAAGAGAATTTGCATTCTATCGAGAATTTTCCATAGAGTTTCGACCCCATCTGGGATTTCTAATGGCGACAATTTGAAGAAAGAATTAGTGTCATGCATACATAGAGCATCATCATCCAAATCGTCTGTTGAAAATATAAATCCATCTGCAAAGTCTGCGCAGAGGACACTATAGCTGCTTTCCAAAATTGTTTCAACAACTCTGTCACAGAGCTGCTTGCTATTATCGGTGAACAATCAAGTTCAGAGTTTGAAAACCTACAGTCCTTTCATATTGAAAAACAAAGCGATGAACTGAAAAAAGAGCATTTTGTTATTATACGCGGGAAGACGTATTTTGTTTGAAGACCAGTGGTCCTCGCCATCCACGTGGAGCAATGCGATTTGATCGCGTTATTTTTGGGCCGGTTCGCAATGTTAAATTATGGACCTGAAGTTTTATTAGGTCGCAATTGATAATGGTTTCGAGTTACATTTTGGGCCCGTACCCAAAGCCCTAATTCGGACCTGAAACCTTATACACACCAGTCCATAAATGATTTCGCATTACAAAAGGCCCTGACATCAGTGGGAAATTTCATAATGTGAAGTTTCATTACAGTGTCGTTTAATCGGTTTTTGAAGTCTGAAGTATTGGTTTGTGAAAGTTTTGTTTTAATATTTTTACACCACGCGACAATGGTTTTTAACCTTGGTGTACTATGTTTAATATTTTTTATGTGCCTTTGTAACGGTGGGCCCAAAAGGGCATTATATAATTTTAGTTTTAAGTTTATTTCTTTATAGATAGTTTTGCTATTATGTTGTGTCATATATATATGAAAAAGCCTTTGAGGCTAATGTAAAAGTGAGTGTAATTGCACAGCAGTGCAAAAAACGTTTTATACACAGCGGTGTAGTGAAACAAAGTGAGACAAAGTATTTTGTAACAAAGTGTGCATTTTCTGTGTGTGATATAGAGTGCATTTTTTGAGACAGAGAGTTATTTTTTTCCAGCACTGTGTTTATGCAGCAGTCATTTTTGTAAATCCCTCTGTTAGAGAAAGACTTTGTAATAGTTTTCACAATGAATGAAATAGAAGTTTTAAAGTGTGAAACTCTGTCTCCCAAAAACATTTTTTTTTAATTTCTCTCTGTTAATAGGAGAGTATCATTCTCTCCGAGTTTGTTCAGGAATTCTCAGAAATTCCAACATGGTATCAGAGCTAGTCCAGGATCTTTAAAGGTGTCAAAGGCGCTGAAGGAAGGATTTTTTTGTTGCAGTAGCTTCTCCAGCAGAATGAAAGCTAAGTAAAAAAAAATCCAAGGTATTCTCAAGACAAATTTTTGTGTTACTGTTTTGAAGACAGTTAGTTTATTTTATAAATTCACAGAAAGTGTTTGAAGCATAGTTCAGAGTGCTAGGCATGGTAGGAGCTAGCACAAGCATCAGTATTGGTAATGCTCAGCTCCCAAAATTTAATGGGAAAAACTATGATTACTGGGCAATCACCATGAGAGCCCTGTTTGCCTCTCAAGACTTATGGGAACTTGTTGAGGATGGTTTTGAAGATCTAGTAGATGAAAATGAGTTTAATTTCTTAACACAGGTAGAGAAGGAATTGTTGAAGAGAAATAAGAAGAACGACTCTAAAGCCCTCTTCTATTTCTATCAAGCGGTACATGAGAGTGTGTTTCCAAGGATAGCAGCAGCTAGGAGATCCAAAGAAGCATGGGAAATTCTCAAGACGGCCTATCAAGGCATGAAGAAAGTGAAGACAACAAAACTAAAATTGCTGAGGAGAAATTTTGAGACTCTCTGCATGAAGGAGTCTAATAACATAGACTCATTCTTTACACATTTGATTGGAATGGTCACACAGATAAGGTCTCATGGAGAGACACTTGAAGAAAGAAGGATTGTGGAGAAAATTTTGAGGAGCTTACCCTCAAGGTTTGATGTAATAGTCACCACCATAGAAGAGACAAATGATTTCTCAAACTTTTCAGTGGATGAGCTTCATGCATAACTGATGACACATGAATAGAGATTGGGTAGAAATGAAAACTCATATTTGGAGCATGCCTTCAAGACCCAAATTTCCTTGGGAAGAGGAAGAGGTTAAGGCAGAGGAAACAAGAGAGGAAGAGGCAGAAGCAAAAACAGAGGAGGAAGAAACAATCCAGCAAATGCTCAAGGAACAGGCAGCAGTCAAAATCAGAACCAAGGCCAAAGCAGCAGCCAACAAAGTGGACAAAAACATGCTCATGGACAAAGGTATGATAAATCCTATGTCCAGTGTCATTATTGTAAAAAATATGGGCATTATGAAAATGAATGTAGGAAGAAGAAGAATGATATGGGTAATAGACCCGGTGCAAATTTCACTAGAGAAAATATCAGCCAAGATAAATTGTTTTTAGCTTGTAATATGGATGAGGAAAAGAGTGAAGATTTATGGTTTCTAGACTCAGGTTGTAGTAACCATATGATAGGAAACATAGCCATGTTTTCCATGTTAGATGAGAATGTGATGTGACAAGTTACATTAGGGATAGATAGTAAAGTCTCTATCATGGGAAAATGAGATGTAGGTGTATTAACAAGGAAAGGAGAGAAGAAAACCATATCATAAGTTTACTATGTTCCTGGAATGAAATGTAACCTCTTAAGTATTGGACGGCTTGTTCAAAAGGGGTACAATGTTGTTTTTAAAGATGATGTATGCACCATCATGGATAAACCACCAAGAAAGCAATGTATTGTTGAAGTGAAGATGACAAGGAACATAATGTTCCCTCTCAGGATGAGAGTAGATTTGAAGAATGGAGAAGAAATGGCAGCAGTGACACAAGAGGCTTTCGAAACAGAAGTAAAAGATGAGAATTGGTTATGGCACTTGAGATTTGGACATCTCAACTTTGGAGGTCTTAACTTGTTGCACAGAAAAGGAATGGTAAGAGGATTACCATTGATTGAGAAACCAGACAACCTATGTGAAGGTTGTATCTTGGGTAAACAACACAGAGAAAGTTTTCCATCCGGGAAAAGCATAAGGGCAAAAGTACCCTTACAAATTGTCCACTCAGATTTATGTGGACCAATGCAAACACCATCACTTGCAAGAAGCCACTATATGTTAACTTTTATTGATGATTTTACAAGAAAAACTTGGGTTTATTTTTTGAAAAATAAAAGTGAAGTGTTTGAAAAATTCTGCAATTTCAAAGCACTTGTTGAGAATCAAAGTGGGCAGCATATCAAAGTCCTAAGAACTGATAGAGGAGGTGAGTACATATCTAAATAATTTTTGCGTTTTTGCAGATAAAATGGAATACACAAGAAATTTACAACAAGGTACACTCCACAGCAAAATGGAGTTACCGAAAGGAAAAATAGGACAATCATGGATATGGTAAGGAGTATGCTAAAGACAAAACATTTTCCAAATGATTATTGGGCTGAAGCTGTACATTGTGCAGCATATATCTTGAATAGATGCCCAAAAAAAGTAGTCATGAACAGAGTTCCGGAAGAGGCATGGAGCGGCACAAAGCAAGGAGTCACCCACATGAAAGTTTTTGGTTGTGTGGCTTATGCACACATTCCAGATTAGCTAAGGAAGAAGCTGGACAATAAGGGGGAGAAATGTATTTTTATTGGATACAGTGAGGAATCCAAAGTTTATAGGTTGTATAACCCATCCACCAAGAAGTTTATTGTGAGCAGAGATGTTCAGTTCATTGAAGAGGAAGCTTGGGATGGAAGCATTGAGAAAACAGTGAATGTTAAAAACTATTTCTCTCATGATGAAAATGATGAAAAGATGGTTAAAATACATCCCTCAATAGTAGCACCAACACAAGGACAAGAAGGACACCCTTGAGGAGAAACGAGAGTGCTTCTCGAAGAACACCACAAGAAGGAGATTTGAGTGCTACTTCAAGCACATGTACACCAAATGAAAGAGGAACAAAGTTCAGAAATTTAAATGAGATTAATGAGCAAGAGGTAGCAAATGAAGGTATGAACTCTTTATTTTCTTTATATTTTCATGTTGATGATCCTATTCATTTTGAAGAAGCCATTAAAGATAGCAAATGGATAGAATCTATGGATGAAGAGATTAATGTGATAGAAAGAAACAAGACATGGGATTTGGTTGAACTACCAAAAGGTAAAGAAGTAATTTGAGTTAAATGGGTCTACAAGACCAAAAGTAATGCTGAAGGAAAAATTGAAAGACACAAGGCCAGACTTGTTATCAAAGGGTATAAGCAGCAACATGGGAGAGAGTATGAGGAAAATTTTGCATTGGTTGCAAGAATGGAAACCGTGGGAGCAGTGCTATCCATAGCAGCACAAAACAAGTGGAAAGTTTACCAAATGGATGTGAAGTCAACATTCCTAAATGGAGTGTTAATGGAAGAGGTTTATATTGAACAACCTCTAGGCTATGAGAAGAAAGGCCAAGAGCACAAAGTGTGCAGATTGAAGAAAGCTCTTTATGGGTTGAAACAAGCACCAAGAGCATGGTACAGTAGGATAGATTCCTATCTACTGGAAAATGGGTTTGAAAAATGTGAGGGAGAACCCATCTTATACATCAAGGAGAAATATGGTAAGATGATGATTGTTGTGTTATATGTTGATGATGTGATATTTACAGGTAATGATGATTATCTTGTTGAAAATTTTAAAAAGGTCATGAAAGATGAATTTGAAATGACTGACATGGGTTTGCTGAAATACTTCTTAGGAATAGAAGTAAAGAAGAATGAAAATAAAATTTTTATTTCTCAAGAAAAGTATGTGAATGAAGTTTTAGAGAGATTTAGCATCCAGGATTGCAAGGCAGCAATTACTCCCAGAGTGATGGGATTAAAACTCAGCAAAGAGGACAACAACAAGGATTTTGATCCTAGTTTGTACAAGATCATAGTTGGCAGCCTCATGTATTCGAATGCAACTAGGCCGGATATTATGCATGTTGTAAGTTTAATTTCCAGATTCATGGAGAGGCGAAAAGAAGCACATTGGTAGGTAGCAAAAAGAATTCTGAGGTATGTTAAAGGAACTAAAAGGTATGGTATTTTATATACTACTTCAGAAAATTCAGAGTTAATTGAATACACTGATAGTGATTGGGATGGAAGTGTAGATGACCGGAAAAGTACTTCTAGTTATGTTTTTCACATGGGTTCAGGAGCCATTACATGGGCTTCTAAAAAGAAGCCTATTGTAACACTGTCTACAACAAAGGTAAAGTATGTGGCAGCTACAATAGCAGCATGTCAAGCAGTGTGGATGAGAAGGATGCTGAGGTGTTTATGTCAAGAACAGGTAAAAGGCACAGTGATTTATTGTGACAATAGCTAAGCTATTGCATTATCAAAGAATTATGTGTTTCATAAAAGAACGAAACACATTGATACCAAGTTTCACTACATCACGGAATTGGTGAACAATGGAGAAATTGTTTTAAAACATTGCAGAACTCATGAGCAGTTTGCAGACATTCTGACCAAGCCATTGGGATAGAAAAGTTTTGAATTTTTAACGAAATGTTTGGGTATGACTGATAACCCAGCAACTGAATTTAAGAGGGAGTGTTGAAAATATAAATCCATCTGCAAAGTCTGTGCAGAGGACACTGTAGCCGCTTTCCAAAAATGTTTCAACAACTCTATCACAGAGCCACTTGCTATTATTGGTGAACAGTCAAGTTCGGAGTTTGAAGACCTACAATCCTTTCATACTGAAAAACAGAGCGTTGAACTGAAAATAGAGCATTTTGTTCTTATGTGAAGGAAGATGTATTTTGTTTGAAGACCAGTGGTCCCCACCATCCATGTGGAGCAATGCGATTCAATCGCATTATTTTTGGGCTGGTTCTCAATGTTAAATTCCAGACCCGAAGTTTTATTAGGTTGCAATTGATAATGGTTTAGGGTTACATTTTTGGCCCGTACCCAAAGTCCCAATTCAAACCCGAAACCTTATACACACCAGTCCATAAACGATTTCGCATCACAAAAGGCCCTAACGTCAGCGGGAAATTTCGTAATGCGAAGTTTCATTACAGTGCAGTTTAATCGGTTTTTTGAAGTCCAGAGTATTGGTTTGTTAAAGTTTTGTTTTAATGTTTTTACACCATGCGACAAAGGTTTTTAACCTTGGTGTATTATGTTTAATGTTTTTTATGCGCCTTTGTAATGGTGGGCTTGAAAGGGCATTATATAATTTTAGTTTTAATTTTATTTCTTTTATAGATATTTTTTTATTATGCTGTGTCATATATATATGAAAAATCCTGTGAGGCTAATGTAGCAGTGAGTGTAATTGCACAGCAGTGCGAAAAACATTTTATACACAACAGTGTAGTGAAACAAAGTGAGACAGAGTATTTTGTAACAGAGTGTGCATTTTCTGTGTGTGATACAGAGTGCATTTTTTGAGATAGAAAGGTAGTTTTTTCCAGCACTGTGTTTATGTAGCAATCATTTTTGTAAATCCCTCTATTAGAGGAAGATTTTGTAATTGTTTTTACAGTGAATGAAATAGAAGTTTTCAAGTGTGAAACTTTGTCTCCCAAAAGAATTTTTTTAAAATTTCTCTGTGTTAAGAGGAGAGTATCAATCTCTCTAAGTTTGTTCAGGAATTCTTAGAAATTCCAAAATAGTCGAAGATAATTGTAGGGCTTGAAGAGAGTAACAAGGTGGTTGAATTTGATTTCAATAAGTACATGCGTTCCAAGGCAATGGAAGTGAATGCGGCATTAGATAAGGCTATCCCACTTAGTTATCCAGAGAAAATATATGAATCCATGAGGTATTCACTTCTAGAAGGAGGGAAGCGGGTTAGTCCTGTTATGTGTTTTGCAGCGTGTGAGCTTGTGGGAGGGACCGAGGACCTCGCCATGCCAATTTCTTCTTCAATGGAGATGATGAACGCAATGTCTGTAATTCTTGATGACTTTCCTTGCATGGACAACGATAATTTATGGCGAGGTAAGCCTACAAAACATCTGGTCTTCGGCCAAGACACTGCTATTCTCATAGCGGCTGCACTTCTCTCATTTTCATTTGGGCACATTGTAGACTCCACAAGAAAAAATGTGGGTAGTGATCAGATTTTGAGGATAGTATTCAAATTGTCTAGAATGATAGTCGTTCAAGGGATGATGGGTGGCCAGATTGTCGATATTTCCTATGATCGAAACACTTCTGTTGACCTTGGCACTTTGGAATGATGTCATATTCAAAAGGCTGGAGTGCTAGTGGAGTCCTAGGCTATGTGTGGGGCTATCATAGCCGGTTCCATGGAGAATGAGATTATGAGAATTAGAAGGTTTAGCCATTGCGTGAGCCTTCTGTTTTAGGTTGTGGATCACATACTCGATGTCACAAAATCCTCGGAAGAATTAGGAAAGACTGCGGGAAGGGATTTGGTCACTGATACAGCTACTTATCCCAAGTTGACGGGTTTGCTAAAAGAAGAGGATTTAGCTGTTGAGTTGTTGAGTAGAGCAAAGCACGAGCTATCTTTCTTCGATCCAACAAAAGATGCACCTTTGTTGGGTTTTTCAGATTACATTGCATTCGGGCATAACTGAAAAACTGTAAAATTATTGTATTGTATGTGGTTGTGATTTGACTTATATGTTTTTGTTGTCGCATTTTCATATATTCTTAAATCATATTACACTACAAGGAAAATCTTACGAAAATACTTTCTAACAAAAGAAATATAGGAGGTTTTTAGTGTTATAAAATTGGCCAAAATTGTCAAAAATTTACATTTTCTACAACATTTGTTTTCGGTAACAGAGCTTTTGGCAAAGTTTCTAATGGAATTTCAACATAACTAAAAAAACTGGGCACCCAAAAATTATTACCAATGTTTTTTTCATTAATCTGTTACTCAAGTGTCAATGCACCTGTGCGTGCCATCTAGACGGTCAGTCCAGGGCGGTCGAAGGTGCATGCACCGGGCCGTAAAAGTCTAAACCCGAACTGGGTGCACTGTAGGTGATACAATGAACTCAGTTGTTCTAATTGGTATTGGGATTTGTGCGGTGCCCATAGGGCGTATCAACACAACGGTTCGTAGTATTATAGAAATGAACTAGTGCGCAATATCACACAAACGCACCGATTGTTCTAATTCGTATTGGTATTTGTGATGTGCCCATAGTTCGTACAACTACACCAGTGAGTAGTCTCACATAAACGCACCATTACGCATTATAGAACAAATGCACATAGATTTATAATTGGCATTGGTATCTGTGTGGTGCCCATAGGTCGTAGAAACTCACCGGTGCGCTTTATGATACAAACGCGTTGATGTACAGTAATTGACACACACCGATGTTCATTTTGTATTTTTTAGAAACATCAACCTCTGACAATGTAATTATTGTGTTTTTTTAAACTTCATTATTCATCAAAAGTTGACACATAACATATAACAATATTCATATTAATTAAATTTTTATTAACACATTTGAATGTGATGTTTGGATTAATTTGTTATACCATATCATAATTATTGTGATTTTTTAAAATTCATTATTCATCAAAAAATGACACATATCTTATAAAAATATTCATATCAATTAAATTTTTATTAGTGCAATTTAATGTGATGTTTGGATTAATTTGTTATACCATATCATCAGATTTCACATCTCTTCATTATAATATTTAATCATCCATAAATTTAATGAGTAGTATTACGTTTCACAACGACAATGAAGAACATAATAGAATAAATTAAAACATATTTTATTATATATATATATATATATATATATATATATATATATATATAAGATAACATTTTTCATACAAAATGGGACAATTATTAGTATATCTTTGTCTTTCAATTGGGACACTATGTCCATTACATTAAACAAAATGTCTGATTTCACACATAAATATTTCAAAAACTACAATGTTTTTCTTTGATATCCAAACATAATGATCATCATTCTTCGCTTTTACTGTTGTCACTGCTGGAGCTACTTCCATGACTTGAGTTATTTTGAGGAATTTTTTGTTCATGATGTTGATTATTTTCTTCTTCTTCACCTTCCATCTACAAACATAAAAATAAACTGTAATGAGTGTATATACATTGGTGAGAATAATGAAAATTGCAATATTAAATCATATATATCAATGTAAATCGAAAAAAAATGAGGCACCATAGCAACATTTGACTCATGAACTATACACATTCTTTCAAAACCTAATTTCATGTCATTGTTAAAGATTTCATCTGTTGGCGCAATTCCATACCTTTTTTCCTGCAAGTTTTATACCCCATAACAAATCACATATTTATTATAAAGTACTTTTTGTTCTATTAATTATAGACTAAGCTAAGTACAATAAGATCGATAGATGCTTACAAATTCCACAATTAATTTATGATATGTCAACATATACTCACAACCCATGTTTAACCCAATCTGAATCAATTCGTCTGATGGTTCTTTTTTGTATGTTAGCATATGTTTGAAGACATTCAGTGATGATTGTTGCAAAACAACTTAAAATATTAAAAAAAAAATTAGTTAAGTTGTTCTAAGGAAGTAATAATTACTCACAAACTTAGATATCAACCCATTTCTTCCTTGTCGTCCTATTTTATGTGGTGAATGGGTTCCATTTTCTTTTCTTTTCTGCAAGAAAATACTTGAAAATTAATATTTAATGTTAAATTGTTTATTTATTCAACCTAATGATAAAAAAAACAATGATTACATATTACATTTGAAGCAGGTTGTTGTTGAGATGGCTCCTCCTGCGATGCAATTTTTTCCATTTCTTTGACCATCTCCTTCTACACCCTTTTGGACATTCCTACTGGCATATTTATGATATTAGTTAGTTCATCTTTTGAAATTTTCATAATTTTCCTAAAAATGTTACATGAAAATAAACTATTTAATTTTTATATTCATATATGAAAAGTAAATATAACAAAAGTAATATTTATAAATAATTCTAGAAAAAAGTTTCAAAAAATATTATTTTTTCATTCCTTATTTTTTGTTGTTGTACGTCTTTGCTATTAAAATTCTAACATGTCTCATTGACCAATTCTCTAGAAACTCTTCATGTAGTTTAGATAACATTTTGTTCTTGGAATAATTGCATTGATTTTTTTATTGTAAGTGGAAAGAACGTCTATACATTCATTCCACTAGATCCCTCAAACTTTTGTAAAAGTTTTTCCCCCTTTCGTTAACCATGAGCTAAGGAGAAATTCATTTTCATTTGCATGTTCTATTTTTTTTTCTCTTATTAGAACAACATTCATTTTCTAAGTTGTTGGTCCTTGTATAACATTAAACATATGCGAATTAATAGATTGTTTGAAATATGTTATCTATTAATTTTAAGTATATTATTAATGAAAATTGAAAAAAGAAACTTATATTGGATTGATAGTATTTTTTCATTCACTTGATTCATCATTTTGCAATTTTTCCATCAACCTTTTACGCTCTTCTGGTCCTAGATCAGAAAAAAAACTTATCGAGCTTCGTCATTTTGTTGCTCTACATGAAAAAAAGTAAACAATACATATTAGTTAAACTTACATATAGTTCAAAAATAATATTTTTTGTAAATAATTTACAAATAATTTGCATTTTTTGCTTTTCTTTATGTGTTATCAATATTTTTGTTACTTGATCTCTTGTCAGTTATTTATTTATCAATATGAAACCTATACCATATCATTCATTAATATATTTTATAAATAAATCATCAACTTTTCAGGTAAAAAAAAAATCAAGAAACCAGTGCGCTTTTAAATTTTGTATGCACCGATGTCAGTGCGTCGTGTTCTTAAAAACACACCACCAAAATAGTATAAAACATTGTACGATGCTCTAAGTCAACAAGGAGCACCTATGTGTTATATATTAACCACTGCACTGATTAACGTAGACAAAATAATAAAAAATCCTCTAGTGTTATCTTTTGTAGCATATGGTGTCGTGGAGGGGGCGGTGCGGCCTATTATTATAAATTCCCCACATAAGCAGGGGACCATCGTATGGTGCTCTAAGTCAACAAGGAGACCTGGTGCGTTATATGTTACATGGTGCACTGATTAACATAAAATAAAATAAAAATTGTTTTTTCCAAAAATTACATATGCGGTGCGCGATAATGAAATAGTGAACTTGTACCCTATTTCACATATGGCAAACAGATTAAAAAAAATAAAAAATTATCAAACAATACGTTTGTGGTGTGTTGTGATAAGCCAACACACTGGTGTGGTTTGTTACTTAGGGCACACCGATTAAAAAAAATCAGTCTTTTAAAAATTCATGCAAGGGCCGATATGGATTGGGATTTGACTATGCAAGTCGTCCCGTGGGTTAGATGTCATAGGCCTATATATATAGAAATGCAAATGTTATAAATATAAAATGAAAATTCTTAATTCTAAAATCACAGAAATAAGAATAAGGAAGGGCAGAAACAAAAAGAATGAAGGGTTTAGGGTAAAATGGAATATATATATATATTATTTTATTTTTATTTTTTATTTTTTATGTTTATTTTTTATTTTTTTTTAAAATGAACAACAAATTTAAATTTTTTACTTACCACGTAAAAAATATTGCAGAAAATGTAAAAAAAAAGATAAAATTTAATCAGAGATCGCTTGAAATTCTATGCTACAGGGTTTGGATCACCAAAGGTTCGGAATTCTGATTGTCTGAATAGTTCTATTCGAAAGTATTTCACTGCTCCACAGTGCTTTCGTGCTCTCTTGCTCCAGCTATGTCTCGTGCAAATCTCTGGCTGGGAAATTTTGCAAAAATAGTGAAATAATGAAAAGTGTTTAGTATTTAATGAATATTTTTAAGAAATTAGATTTTCGAAAATGTTTTTCCACCCATTTTTCAATTTACCACTTTTTTTTCACTTAAAAAAAATAAGGTTGCTCTTTTTTATTTGCAGCTTCTCGTCACCGGTGCATCAATTAATAACACCACACCGGTGCATCAGTTAATAACACGTCACTGATACGCAAAAACTAAAACGCACCGGTGTGGTTATCCATACATAAGCATCAATAACAATAAGTCCATTTTTAAGGCACCGAAATTACTTTTAGGTGTGTGCACTAAAATTTATTGTCTATTTTTCTCAAATGCACGAAGAAAATATCATAACTATATTGAATGGACAATTCTTCAAAATCCAGCTCGTTCCATAATATTTCTCAAAGTTCATCACGGAGTTCTCCGTATCCATATTGACATGTAATATTACTTCATATTTTTTTATTTATATTTTCGTTATCTAATTGAATTTATGTTTTTTATCCATATCAATCAGCTGAATAAAATTTATAATGTATACAAATTTGTAGGTTCATGCAGATTCAGAATCGAGTTCATATGCACAAAATATTCAAAGAGCTTCAAAACGTCAGAAGCTCTTATCAGGATTAGCATACCACAAGGTGCATTTGGTAGATGAAAATGGAAAATCTCTTCACGCTTCCAATTGTAACAATATTACATCTTCTAGCCAAAATCCCGAGACAATGATGCTAATAATAATTTTTTGGTATATTAATGTAATTATTTCAATGTTAGGATTGAATTGGTGAGAGAGATGGCTCCAGCTAGGGTTTTGATGAGAGTTTCTACTGCTACCATCGGAGCTGACCTCACAAACTAAAATCCAGGAGGGGCATTCCTTGATGCAGCTGTTATTGTCTACACTACCAATATGAATGCAACGGAGGGTGCCATCTTATTCAGTTTACTTGCCAGCCGAGTGACTGTTTGGTCGTTATCCTTAGGTTCTGAGCTGTGGCACATAGTATTGAATCATCTGGTGATCGATTATTGGAAGGGACGCACCATACACAATGTGGAGGCTGAGATCGCGCATGGGGGGTTCCACCACCTCGAGCATGACACCTTGATCAAAAACATGATGCACAAAGATAGATCTGCATGCATAGGAGGCAAAGGTCTCAAATTATTTTTATGCATGACAGGAACAGATAAATACCTGCCAAAATCTTTGATGATAGATCTGGAACCCACGACCCTCGCTGGGTTTCGAAAAAGGGCTCAGAGGGTTTTTTACGACCCTGTACATTTGATCTTGGGCAAAGAGGGTGATGCTAAAGGAAATGAGAACCTTTGTCTTGATCAGATGCAAAGGGCAGTGCTAGGGCTCAATCAGAGGACTGTCTAGGTGGCGCTGAAGGCAGGGGAGGTAGGGCTGGAGAGATATGGGAAACAAAAGGGCAGGGCACACGCCTCCTTTTCATGCCATCACTCATCCAATTACTCTCAGGCTAATGAAGACCCTTCACAACAGGTAATTCCCAATCGTTTTCATATTTTCATCAGACCCCCTGTGGGTAAAACTCTATTAATCTGGGCACAAGAAAACAACACTATTCTGCAACTGAAACAAAAAATATGGGGATAGTTGGGGTACCCAGTTTCTATACAACACCTAGTCAGCGGATTTCGCTCTCTTCAGGATAAAAAAGCTCTAAACGACTATTCTATAAGCACATAAATAAAAATTTCCCTAAATCTTCGCTTGAGAGGGGGTGTTATGAACCAGGGCACATCAAGAATTACAAGGGAAGAAAAAGGGAAAAAACGCATAAATCAGCAACAATCAAATGGAGGCCCTTCATACAAAAATGTCTTGCAGGGGAAAAAAAGTTGTAGGATCACCTCCTGATCAAGCAAGAAATGTCCCAAGGCCTTACATACTTTAGCAGCTTGGAAAAACTCATGCACTAAAGATCGATACCCCAAGAATAGAGGAGTATGTCAAGACATATGAAACGCAGGCACTAATATGTCGTTTCAACTATTTTTGGACAAAACCAATGGACCTTTTCCATTGGATCTTCACTCAATGGACCATGGAACGTGACATTCATCTCTGCTCCAAGGGGTTTTTTACTGTTAAATTTAAATCCTCAGAGGATAGAGATCGTATCATCAGAGAGGGGCCTTGGTTTTGGGGAACCACAGGGCTTTTTGTTACCCCATGGTTCATATATTTTGATGCCAATACTATGAAAGTCTCTCGAATGCTGGTATGGGTCAGATTATATAACCTTCCCCTTCACTTTTGGAGTGACCAAGTCTTAGAGGGTATTGGGAGTAGCATCAGGTGATACATCAAAATAGATTTGGAGAGAATTGATGAGAGGATCTTCAATTTTGCATGAATCTGTGTGGAAGTAGATCTAAGAAAAGGACTTCCAGAGAACATTATGATGATCTACAAGCAACATAACTGGCTGCAACCCTTAGACTATGAAAATACTGCATTCAGATGAAAAATATGTAGGATGACAGGACACCTACAAAATACATGCCAAGAATCTAAGAAAGCAAACAGAAAAAAGAAACAGAAAGGGAAAAATAGAAAAGGTTGGCAATATCCCCCTCCAGATTCAGAGGAGGATGAGTCAGAAGCAGAGGAGAAAACAGTTCTCAAGGGAGATAATGATCTTATACAGGGACAGGAGATACAAGGAAGGACATAACAGCACACATGGATCCACAACTCCACCCGAACCAGTCAGAAAGGACCATCGTGGACACGGGTAATGCAGGGATCAAACGACACCATCAATCTGATACTTCAGACTCAAACAAGGACATAGGAACACATACAGCAGAAAATTAGATTGTCCTTGCAACTGTTGAGCCATCTCAGGGTGAGTGGCGCAATGTTGAGAAGAAGAAAGGGAGGAAAACCTGAGATGTGGGACATCTACCTACTCTCTGGCAGAAGTGTTTCCTTTTTGGGACCATCGTTTTAGTTTTTCTCTCTTCCCTCCATCGACTGATCTTCTTTTTTTTTATTTTTTTTTCTGAATGTCATGGTAAATTTTCTACTATGAATTGTGTGCCAGAGCACATGATCCCTATGGGAAATTTTTTGAGATGCTTCAATGCATATGCTACATGTAACTTTTCATTTTATAAATAAAAAGTTGTTGATTTTTTTCTGTGGAAAAAAAAAAATTTATTTCAATGTCAAACAAATTAATCATGCTTTTTCAATGTTCTTACTAATTGATATCATAGATTTTGTACTAATCATGCTCAAATATATTTTTTGAAATTATTAGGATTCTAATGATGATGAGCCACCTACCTACCATCTTCCGTTGCACCCCACGACAATGTCAAGTCGAGAGAAGGCTGAATTAGGAGAAAAAATTAGAGAGGTACGTTACCAAGAATGGTTGAATCAACCACTAATTCAATTCCTGCTATGTCCAGATTCAGTAATTAGGAATTACTACAACAACAATAGTTCTTAATAATATGGCAATGGAGGCAATTAAATAGATTTTGGTATGGATGATTACTTAAGGGATAAAACTACCATGGAGACAATGTTGTTATATGCATTCCAAAAATATGATTAGTTAGGGGATGATGCTCATATCGCTAACACCTTTTTCAAAAGCCTTAAATTTTCTTCCACCACCCCTCTCTTTGGAACTGGCAGTCAATGAAATTCTACCCAGTTGGGGACAACAATTTCACTATACCTTTTGAAAGAAAATTTTGGCTTGTCGAATCCATGTATCTCGGAAATTTTGAGGTAAGTTACCATAAAGTCCTCCCTTATATAAATTTGAGGAATATAATCACATAATGAACATTAAAAATGGTCAATTTTATGAATGCTAATAATTATATCGGAAATAATGTACATTTAATGTTTTTCATGATCACCAACTACCAGTTATTCAAAGATAAGGTTTTTCCGAGTGATAATGTCTTACTCGGTAATTGCGAAGAGGCAAAGAAATTGTTGAAAATGTTGGATGTTGAGTACATATCATATCATGCATGTCCAAATGATTATATTCTATATATAGGAGAATATGCAGACAAAGAGACATGTCCGAAATGTGGGCATGATAGGTATGATAAATAAAAAAGAAGGGTAAATCACATGGTCCTCATTTTAAGATATTGAGGCACATGTCTATAATCCCAAGGATTCAAAGGCTCTTTCATTGAAAATAATTAGCTATGTTGCAGGGATGGCATGCCTCACACAGAAGTGTGTTGGGATTTATACGAATCCTAACTGATTCAACAACCATGAAACATATAGAGGATACATGGCCCAAAAAATTCAAGGATGAAGTACAAAGTCTACGACTCAGCATAGCCATGGATGGCGTTAACCCATATTCCCTCCAGAACGCCAACTATTATGTTTGGCCTGTAGTAGTGATCAATAACAATATCCCCCCATGGTTTTCCATGAAGAATGAACATCTTATGTTGGCTCTCATAGTCCCTGGTAGACGACAAGTGACAAATATGGATGTCTACTTACAACCATTGTTATATGAATTAAAGGAATTATAATATGGGATAAATCTATACAATGTATCAAGACCCATTGCAGCAGAGAGGATTTTTATGTTGTATGGCATATGTGCTTACACGACACATGATTATATAGGATTAGGAGTTTTCTCTAGTAAATTACATGTTTATTGATTTGTTTATATACGTAACAATATTATTTTGCATATTATTTATTTAATTCGTTTTGATAGTTCTAATCTTCATGATATTCTTTAATGTGCCATGCATATAAATTGTATACAATAATCTCGCAGGTCTTGTAACAAAAACGTATTTTGATGTAAATGTTGTGGACCTTCTATGAAAGTTATATGGTCCAGTGATCTACGAAAGTCGGTGTATGACTGCTCCAGGGTATTCCTCCTAGAAAAACACCCTTACAGAAGAGCAACATTCGCTTTCAATGGTAAATAAGAGAGAACCAAAAGGCCTCCAATAACGACACCAGTTGAATGGCTTAGAGCATATGAGAGAGAGAAGGAGAAGGAGTTCATAAAAATGTTCGATTCAAATGGGGAGCCTACGTTCAATGATCCAAAATTCTTTGACACCCATGTTGAGAAAATTCCCATTGGGATGAAAATGAAAGCTATCTTTTATAACCTCCCATATTGGGAGAATCTTAAGATTACCCACTTATTAGAGCCCATGCATATATTTAAAAATGTTTCATCTTATTTATGGAGGCACATATCATCGAAAAAAAGTGACATATTGGTTGTTAGGAAAGATCTTATTACTTCAAAAACTAAAAAGAAACATCGACCAAGATAATGAGAAATTACAGGCTCAGAGGCAGGCACTGGTCCCTCTAATTCATGGTATTTCAAATAATGTGATGTCCCATGGATTTTAAAAAAATATGATCTCTCTTTGGCAAAGGAAGTTATAATATGTGTGATGGTGCCATCTTCATACGAGTCTTCACCACGACGCTGCTTCACCGTGGATGACCATTTTTCAGGGTTGAAATCACATGACCATTTGAATCTTCTAAGAGTACGTATAATATCAAAAGCATGATTTTATTATTTGTTATATTAATAAATTTTATCCCATGCAGGGATCATAAAACATAACTAATTTTGTTTGAGCATGTTTATAAATTTGCAGTGTCATTATCATTTTTTCGTGCGTGGGTGTGTGAAACATGAATTCCCTCAAGACCTAGGACATGCTATATCTAAATTATTTGCATTTGTACGTTGGATCACGTCAAAGCAGGTAGCATCACGAACTGGTGCAAGACAAATGGCTCGAGCGCATCGCACGGGATTTTTTTTTAAATAATGTGATTTTTAAGATATTTTAGAAAACCAATCCACTAAAAGGTTTAATTATAGAAAATAAAGTAAAATACATTTACATTTGGCCAACGAGGAGGCATATTGGCTGTAGAATTTGAAAAACTATATTTTCCCACCATTTTGCAAGATTTGAAATGGAGATGGTGGGAAATGGACTACAATAATGCGTGCAATGGGAGCACCGATGGTAGGGTGCCTCACACAAGGTAAATTTTCACCAGTGCTTGAGAGCTTTAGAGCACTGGAAAGTGAAAAATGTGGATTTTATGTTGTAATCTTTTTTTTATTTAACCTTGTTCCAGTGCGTGTGTTTTATAGGTGCACCGGTGCATTTTATTAAAATCGCACTGGGTTGTTTCAGTTTTGAAGCGTGGTTTTAGGACGCACCAATGTGGATTATTTGTAGAGAAGTGGTGGACTACAGTAATGAGATGCACCAGGTAGGTTTGTACTGAGCACATGGTCTCCCGGTGCGCCAATATTTTGTACACACCTCTGCTTTCTCTAGTTGAACTCACCAGTGCGGTTTAGGATGATAAACACACCAGAAGAAAAGCATTCGCAAAAACCTCCACCCACCAACCTCCTCTAGTAACCTCCACTACAAACATATGTCTGCGTTATTTTTATAAGGTGTTCCTAAAAAGAATCCGCTACAGGGTCTTTTCCTTGTAGCATTATATTTATAAATTCAGATTCCTCTGAATCATCCAAATTGATAAATGAACAAAGAAACAGAGTGAAACAATATTCATTTATCTAATTGGTTTAAGCTATATGATTAAACAGAATTAAAATTGTTAAGAATAGATACGCTAATCTTAGTTCACATATGTGTGACTTTCACTTCATAAATTTGGACTCTATGTAAATTTCTAGAAACTATAAGCTTATTGAGTGTTATTAGAAGTATTTATCTCTATCATCCCTTTTAATTAACAACACCAATTCTTAGTGGTCTATGTATTTACTATGTTTACAATATCTAAGTTTTGTCTATAAAAGTCAAATGAATTTCTTGTTAATGCCTTTGGGAATATGTTAGTTATTTGTTCTTTTCATTTACGTGTTTCCAAATGGAGAATTACAAGCTCTCCAATGAAGTAATATTTTGTATCAATATGTTTGTTTTTTTAATGAAAATCATTCTTCTTTGACAAGGCTACTTTTAAGTTGTTATCACAATACATTGTAGTTTGTCCATCCTATTCTTGTCATAAATCACCCAATATATTATGTAACCAAACTACTTGACAAGTTAGTGTTGTTGTTACTACATACGTTTACTCCACTAATGATATTGGCACAATGGGCTACTTATTAGGTGCCCATGGAAACACACCTAAACCAATATGAAAAACATATCCTCAAGTACACTTCCTATCGTCCATGCAATTTACAAAGTCACTAGCAGTGTATCCAACTAAAATATCACTTCTAGTGTTGGAGTATAACGTCATATCCTCTTGTTCCAACAACATATCTCAAAATTATTTTATTACCTAGAAATATGAGTCTTTTAGAGACTTGATGAACTTCGAAATCAAGATAAGTACATACATAGTTTTATCTATAGTGGTGGTGCCAAACATAAAACTACCAAGTAATCTCTTGAATGGAGTTGAATCTACATTGGATCCTATATTTGTTTTGCTAAGCTTCCTTCTTGTTATAATTGGATTTTTCTTTTGTTTATAATTAATCACCTTGAACCTCTTCAACACATCCATCGCATACTTTTCTTGAAACAAAAAAAAAAAATTGAAAATGATTGAATGAATTCAATACCAAAAAATAATCTCATCAACTACAAATTCCATGTGAAAATCATATAATCAACATACAAACAAACAATTAGAATTTTTCCTTGATCACTCATCTTTTTATACAATATAGGTTCACTGCTACTTTTTCCAAATCTACTACTGATTAGACATGAACCCATGGTGCTATACCAATATTTAGGATCCTTGTTAAACTCGTAGTCTATGGAGGAAATGCTTTCACCCAAAAAGCCATGGAAATTGTTGCGTGATTTTGACAAAATATATTGGAAATATTTGGAAATATGGGTTACAACTATAAGCTTCAGGTTTTTGGGTGCACCATGGGTATTTAATGGTGCTAACTCCATTTCCACCATCAAGGAATTGATTCAGACACTCCCATGGTCATATTTCTTGAAGGAAAAAATTATTGGATTCTAGCGAGAAATGGTTGTCTCAGTGAAATTATTGCCTTCATAGTCAACATCCTTGTTAAATCCATAGAGAAGTTTCTTCAATATGTATAACTTATTTTCACAACATTTTATCTCATATCTTGGTGGTTGGTCAAAATATACTTCTTCTTCAAAAATTACATTAGAAAATTTTAACTTTACACCCATGTGATAAAGTTTCCACCTATTCTAAGCTATTATGGCTAAGATAGGGTTGACTATATCTAACCTTGAAACTAGTGAAAATGCCTCACCATAATTAACTTCAGGCTATTATGCAGATAATTTTTCTATTAATATAGCCATGCATTACCACTTCGTAATTCCTCCAGGATGAGGAGAGGAACCAAAAGGAAACCACAAAACCACTTTAAAACTAGAATCTAGCCCTTCCAGCGCTAGATATGGTTCCCTCTATATGAATCTTTAGCTACTTTGATGACTAGGTTTCTTAGGTTTTAGGCTAGTTAATAAGACTAGAGAGGAATAGGTTTTAATAGTTTGATGGTAGGGAAGAGGGAAAAATCATTGGGCATGGAGTCATATTGAGCTAATAATTTTTAGTGATATGATGGGAAATTGAGGAATCCTTAGATAGGGGAAAAGGTAGGAAATTATTATGGTCTCTTTGTCAAAATTTTGTTGTAGATAGGTGAGTAGAAGAATAATGGAATTGATAAAATCTAAATCATCTAGATGAGGATGAATTTTAAATATTAAAATGGAGGAAAAAGACTAAAATGTTCAACTTCTTATAAAAAGCACCAAAAAGTTAATTTTAAAACAAATTTTTTCTTAACAAATATTGAAGACATGAAATTTATGCATGGAAATAAAAATAGATAAAATCACATACACAGGAAAAAACATCACCATAAGATACTGACACATGAATCCCTAAAAAAGAATAATTTGTCCTTCATCATTTACTAAAACCATTTTTTAATAAAAATGTACAATGATGAGTATATTTTCTCTTACACAGTGACCAACCAACCTTTTTCTCATAAAAAATCATGAAACATGTACAATCAACTCATCCTTGGACTTAGGGGGTCGATCTCAACCATTTCCCCAAAGATAGAGTCAATTACATTATATTTAGAAACTTTCTACTAGGAAGTAGGGACCGAATTTCTGGAATCTAGAGTTCAAAGATTAGATAATATCTCTTGAATAATGACAAAAGTTTAAAAAATTAAAGAATTTTTTGTTGAAGGGAAAACTTGAAAATCATCATACACTTATTGGATAACATTTATTCATAATGTAAATTTCCATTCTTGAAAAACATCACCTACAACAGAAGCAGAACAACTGAGCACAAATAATTTCACTTGCATGCGTTTGACCAATTTTTTTAGTCTTTGACAAGATAGGATGATTGATGGGTAGTGTTTACAACCTAAAATACCTACTTTGAACCTTCTTGCACAAAAAGGAATGCCAAAACTATGACCTTATATCAAGTCTTAAAGCCTTGGACAGTAGCGCAACAAAATGGAGAAGTGTAGCAACAACTTGTGGTAATAATGATATGGTGAAATATTTTATGTGACATGACTTAAATCGAATCAGTCATGAAAAAGATAACTCGTGCTTAGCTCTGTTCAACAATTCAACGAGGAGAAAACAGAGGAAGGCGCAACTTTTGTTGCATCGAAGCAAGATAACTCGTCCTTAGCCGTTGAATTGTTGAACAGAGCTAAGGACGAGTTATCTTGCTTCGATGCAACAAAAGTTGCGCCTTTGTTGGGTTTTTGCAGATTACATTGCTAAGGACGAGTTATCTTGGTATCTGCAACCTTTGTCGTTTCCAAAGGCAATTCGACCCCATTCACCTTTAAATGTAAATCTCACATAACAACGAGAAGTACGCAACTCAATCATCCATCATTTTCTACAGATGAAGTATATCTAAAGTTAAGGTAAAGTATTTGTGCCTTTTGTCATCTGTACGATCCAAATTTTATTCATATTTTTCTTCGTATGTTATATGCTCAGCAAGAACTTGTAATCAGTTGGTTGTTGCAAGAATTATCTTTTTTCCGACATCATTTCACGGTGTAATGACAATTTTATTTTTCCCCGCGTATAGTAGAGTGCATCATGTACGTGAAAACAGTGTGTATTGTTCTAACTATCTTAAATTTTTGCACTTTTATTGCTGTGGACGCAGGAGCTAATATATATAACAACGACATGGCTTACAGTCTTATGGCAGCTAGCTTCCATGGGATTATCCATTCCAGCAATGATACCTTTGAAGGACTTATTCAAAAGAGAATTTGCATTCGATCGAAAATTTTCCATAGAGTTTCGACTTCATCTGCGATTTCTAATGGCGGCAATTTGAAGAAAGAATTAGTGTCATGCATACATCGGGCATCATCATCTAAATCGTCGAAGATAATTGTAGGGCTTGAAGAAAGTAACAAGGTGGTTGAATTTGATTTCAATAATTACATGCGTTCAAAGGCAATCAGAGTGAATGATGCATTGGATAAGGCTATCCCACTTAATTATCCAGAGAAAATATATGAATCCATGAGGTATTCGCTTGTAGCCGGAGGGAAACGGGTTCGTCCTGTTCTGTGTATCGCAGCGTGTGAGCTTGTGGGAGGGACCGAGGAGCTGGCCATGCCAACTGCTTCTTCAATGGAGATGATGAACACAATGTCTGTGATTCTTGATGACTTGCCTTGCATGGACAACGATAATTTACGGCGAGGTAAGCCTACAAACCATCTGGTCTTCGGCCAAGACACTGCTATTCTCGCAGCCGCTGCACTTCTCTCATTTGCATTTGAGCACATTGTAGTCTCCACAAGCAAAACTGTGGGTAGTGATCAGATTTTGAGGATAGTATCCGAATTGGCTAGAACGGTAGGCGCTCAAGGGATGATGGGTGGCCAAATTGTCGATATTGCGTGTGAGCGAAATACTTCTGTTGACCTTGGCACACTGGAATGGATTCATATTCACAAGGCTGGAGTGCTATTGGAGTGCTCGGCTGTGTGTGGGGCGATCATAGGCGGTGCCACGGAGGATGAGATTGAAAGTATTAGAAGGTTTAGCCGTTATGTGGGGCTTCTGTTTCAGGTTGTGGATGACATACTCGATGTCACAAAATCCTCGGAAGAATTGGGAAAAACTGCGGGAAAGGATTTGGTCACTGATAAGGCTACTTATCCCAAGCTGATGGGTTTGCAGAAAGCAGAGGATTTGATCGTTGAGTTGTTGAGTAGAGCTAAGCAGGAGCTATGTTGCTTCGATCCAACAAAAGCTGCACCTTTGTTGGGGTTTTCAGATTACATTGCATTCAGGCAGAACTGAAAAACCAGTAAAAGTATTCTATTGTATTTGGCTGTGCTTTGTCTTATAAGTCTCGTGTGGTTAGCTTTTACATCTGTCATACCTTCACAAATTATATTATATTTATAACTTCGGATTTCTTTGAATCGCCCAAATTGATAAATGAACAGAGAAACAGAATGAAACAATATTCATTGATCTAATCGGTTTAAGCTATATAGTTAAATAGAATTAGAATTGTTAAGAATAGATTCGCTAATCTTAGTTCAACTATGTGTGACTTACTCTTCATAAATTTGGACTCCATATAAATTGCTAGAAACTATAAGCTTATTGAGTGTCATTAGAAGTAGTTATCTCTAGCATCCCTCTTAATTACGAACACCACTTAGTGGTCTATGTATTTATTAGGTTTACAATATCTAAGTTTTTTCAATAAAAGTCAAATGCATTTCTTGTAATCGCTTTGTGAGCATGTTAGCTATTTGTTCTTTTCATTTACATGTTTCAAAATGGATTTCTCCCTTGTTTACAAACTCTATGATGAAGTGATATTTCATATTAATATGTTTGTTGTTTTAATGAAAACCATGCTTCTTTTATAAGGCTATTTTTATGTTGTTGTTACAATACATTGTAGTTGGTCTATCTTATTCTTGTTATAAATCACCCAATATATTATGTAACCAAACTTGTTGACAAGCTAGTGTTGTTGCTAATACATACTTTTCCTCCACTCATTATATTACCACAATGGGCTACGTCTTAGGTGCCCATAGAAAAACACCTAAACCAATATAAAAAACATATCCTGAAGTACTCTTCCTACCATTCATGCAATTTGCAAAGTCACTATTGGCGTATCCAACTAAAAGATGACTTCTAGTTTTGGAGTATAATGTCATATCCTGTTGTTCCAACAATATATCTCAAATTCTTTTTCCTACCTATAAATCTAAGTCTTTTAGAGACTCCCTCAACTTGGAAATCAAGCTAGGTACATACTTTATTTTATCTGTAGTGGTAGTAAGAAATATAAAACTACCAAGTAATTTCTTGAATAGAGTTGAATCTACGTTGCATCCTATATTTGTTTTTTTAAGCTTTGTTCTTGTTACAACTAGATTTTTCTTTTGTTTACAATTAATAATCTTCAACCTCTTCAACACATGCATGGCATACTTTTCTTGAAACAAAAAAATATCTGAATATGATTGAATGAATTCAATACAAAAAAAGAATCTCATCAACCGCAAATTAGTCATTTCAAACTAATTTCTCATAGTTGGTTTAAACGTGTCCACTAACAAATTCCATGTGAAAATTATATAATTAACATACAAACAAAAAATTAGAATTTGTCCTTGCTCACTCATCTTTTTATACAATATAGGTTCATTGCTACTTTTTCCAAATCTACAACTGATTATACATGAACCAATTGTGCTATACCAATCTCTAGGAGCCTTCTTAAACTCGTAGCCTAAGGAGGAAATGTTTTCACCCAAAAACCAATGGAAATTGTTGCATGATTTTGACAAAATATAGTGGAAATTTTTGGAAATTTGGGTTACAACTATAATCTTTAGGGTTTTTGCTTCCCCATGGGTCTTTAATGGTGCTAAATCCATTTCCATCATCAAGGAATTGATTCACACACTCCCATGGGTCATACCTTTCGAAGGAAAAAATGATTGGATTCTGGTGAGAAATCGTCGTCTCAGTGAAATTATTTCCTTTATAGACAACATCCTTCTTGAATCCATAGAGAAGTTTCTTCAATATGTATAACCTATTTTCACTAGACTTTATCTCATACCTTGGTGGTTGGTCCACACATACTTCTTCTTCTAAAATTACATTAGAAAATGTTAACTTTACATCCATGTGATAAATTTTCCACCTATTCTAAGTTATTATGGCTAAGATAGGGTTAACACTATCTAACCTCGAAACTAGTGCAAAGGCCTCACCATAATTCACTTCGGGCTACTGTGTAAATCATTTTTCTATCAATCTAGCCTTGTGTTACCACTTCGTAATTCCTCCAGGATGAGGAGAGGAACTCAAAGGTAACCACAAAACCACTTTAAAACTGGAATCTAGACCTTCCAACTTCAGAGATGGCTCCCTCTATATGAATCCTTAGCTACTTTGATGACTAGTTGTCTTAGCTTTTAGGCTAGGTAATTAAGATTAGAGAGGAATAAGATTTAACAGTTTGATGGTAGGGAAGAGGGAAAACTCATTGGGCATGGAGTCATATTGAGCTAATTATTTTTAGTGATATGATGAGAAATTGACGAATCCTTAGATAGGGGAAAGGTAGGAAATACTTATGGTGTCTTTGTCAAAATTTCATTTTAGAGATGTGAGTAGAAAAATAGTGGAATTTATAACCTCTAAATCATCTAGTTCAGGATGAATTTTAGATATTAAAATGGACGAAAAACACTAAAATGTTCAACTACTTATAAAATAGCATCGAAATGTGAATTCTGAAAAAAAAAATTTCTTAAATAAATATTGAATACATGAAATTTATGCATAGAAATAAGAAGAGAGAAAATCCCATACACAGGAAAATACATCACCATAATATATTAACACATGAATCCATAAACAAGTAGGCTTTGTCCTTCATCATTCACTAAGACCTTTTTTTAATAAAAATGTACAATTCTGAGTATATCTTTTCTTACACACTGACCAACCAACCTTTTTGTCATAAAAAATCATGAAATATGTAAAATCAACTCATCCTATGACATAGGCGGTCGATCTCAACCATTTCCCCAAAGATAGAGTCAATTACATTAGATTTAGAAATTGTATGCTAGGATATAGGGACCGAATTTATGAAATCTAGGGGTCAAAGATTAGATAATATCTCTCGAAGAATGAAAAAAATTACAATATTGAAGGAATTTTTTTTTTAAGAAAAAACTTTAAAATCCCAATATGCCTAAACATCACCTAGAATAGAAGCACAATGACTGAGCGCAACAAGTTTCACTTGCATGGGTTTGACCAAGTTTTTTAGTCTTTTATAGGATAAGATGATTGATGGATGGTGTTTACAACCTCAAATACCTACTTTGAACCTCCATGCACAAAAATGAATGCCAAAAGTTTGACCTTCTATAAAGTCTTAATGCCTTTGACAATAGCACAACAAAATGGAGAAGTGCAACAAAAACTTGTGGTTATAATGATATGATGAAAGATTATTTCACGTGATGCCACTTAAACCAAATAAATTATGAAAAACAAAAATCGATTATTATCTTCACTCATTACTTGCATGAGACATTTCCCTAAACTTACTAAAACTAGGCCCCTTAGGACTTTTATAACTTGATTTTATTTACCAATCAAAATTTAATATACCCTATTGACTTGATCTTAATGATATCTTAGCAGCACCTTACAAATTTAAAAAAATAATATAAAAGAATAAGCTTGAATTGACTACTATTTCATATAACACTAACATTGGCGCCAATGGTGATGGAATTCTCCCTGTGAGATGCCAAAGAACATCGTGGATTAGTATCTTGATCCATTGGGTTTCTCCCAACTTGAAAACTACAACATGCTTTGAAACCACTGCAACTGAAACTAAAATGACAACCTCAAACTATACACTATATGTTTCGATCAGAAAAATAACTGAAACAACAACTTGAAAAACTGAAAATGAAACTAAGACAAGTGCTTTCCCGCAAAGCTTATTGATCACACCATTTCTTACTCTAACATGCTCAAGATAGCTATACAATAATGTGAAATGATCCTTCTAATGTGGCCAATCAAGGAAATGGCTACTTGAATGAATCTTGAATTTCGCTTCTCGAGGCATAAAGAAAGACTCAAAAAATGGCAACTCAAACTTCCAACTAAAAACCTCTTCATGACCCATAAATAACAACGTTATTCTGTTATAATAACTGTAACATACTGCCAAAAGGGTCATATTGTAGAAATTATATATATTAAGCATGCATATGTCCTATATTCCCCTAATGTCACAATATTTAACTTCTTTTGCAAAATACATAATCATTCCACTGTTAATCTTTTACGGAAAATTAATTGCACACACATGTGAAGCATAAATAAAAATAATCGCACATAAAAAAGTTGTTTTACGGGAAAGCCTGAAGCTGAAAACCCCAAATATCATATATTATGTATCATGGAGATCATATGACAATCCTCATACAAAGCTTAGTACATCAATCTCTCAGTACAATACAATTGTCACACACTAATCAGGAAAAATCTACAAATACATGCATCGATCTTTGCCCTCCTGCTAGCGTGCCTCTAGTGCGCAATCCCTGCTGAAGAATAGCTCTGAATGAGTTTTAATTACCCTTGCCTTGACTAGGCAATCCTCATTGGCAACATGGAGATCATATGAAAATCCTCATACAAAGTTTAGTACATCAAGCTCTCAGTACAATACAATCGTCACACACTAATCACGAAAAATCTGCGAATCTAGGCACCGATCTTTGCCCTCCTGCTAGCGTACCTCCACTGCACAATCCCTGCTGAAGAATAGATCTGAATGAAGTCAAATTACCCTTGCCTTAAGTGCGCAATCCTCATTGGTAACTCAAATGTGTGCGTGATGCAATCAATGCATCACTATAGTCACAACAGATAGTCCATCTTGCCCTTTCACCTATCTCTCCATTGGGTCTCCACTGGAACTGCTATGCATTGTAGTTAACTGTTGTATTGTTCAGTTGATTAATGAGTCATTCTTTGTGAATTAATTAACTAATTAATTCACTCCACTCTCACTAGTGTATCATTTAGTTAGACTAGATACAACTAGCTCAAATGAGTCTAACTGAGTTAAACTGAATACAACTCCATAAAATACTCTCCCAACTCTGTCATAACTTTGCCACTTCAGTTCTAACTGAGTCCTCCATGCATGAACCACTAGCTTCCCTTGGGAATTGCGTAATTCCCTCATTCCACTGATTTTCCAAATCTCTGCACTGAACTTAAGTGCTCCAAGAGAATAAGTTGTTGTTTAGAGTTTGATTATTATTAAGAGCTAATAATAATTGACATGAATCTATTTTTAGATTGACGATCTATAGATAGACTTTTCCCAATATTCTAAAAACAGAATTTCATCTATTTTTCCAACTTGATCAACCATCCAAAAATAGCATCCTGCAACTTCTGAAATATGATCACCATGTCTAAAAATAGACATAGTCTAAAAATAGACTTGCGCCAAAAATATCCTGCGGGCCCAATTAGTGAAGGTGACTCTTTTCACTAAGCTCATCATCTTGTTGAATCTAAACACTCCCTCTCAACAAGATAGGGATTATATTTCACCCCGATCCTACCTCTATGGTATTTAAATTTTCTCCTGTTGAGCGCCTTCGTTAGAATACCTGCATCCTGATCTTCCGTAGGAATGTATTGAAGCAACATGATCTTTTGCTGCACGCAATCTCTGATATGATGATACCAGATATCAATGTGTTTGGATATATCATGAAACACAGGACTAACCGAGAGTTTAATGCAACTCTGATTATCACAATGTATCATTATGGGATCTAAAAGTGAATCAAACAAACCAACCAAGATCTTCCTCATCCAGATAGCCTCACATGTAGCTTGAATTTCTGCCATGTATTCTTCTTCCGCTGAACTGAGTGCCACGGATCTTTGTTTCATGTTGTACCAAGAAACTGTTGTAGATCCGATAATGAAAATCCCTCCTGATGTGCTATTTCTGTCTATTGGGCTTCCTGCCCAATCTACATCCATGAAGCCATGCAACTTCACCTCATCCGTCTCTTTGTACCATAAACCATAGTCAGATGTGCCCCTGAGATATATCAGAACATGCTTGCTTGCCTTCCAAAAGAGCTTGGTAGGCTTAACGATCGCTTGTGAAAGTTGGTTCACCGTATAGCATATGTTTGGTCTTGTATTGACTAAATACATGAGCGAACCCACCAACTGTCGATAAACAGTGGCATCCACTACCTCTGCCGATGTATCATCCTCTTTCTTCCAATTTCCTGGAAGAGGAGTGCCGATAGGCTTGCAACCTTACATGTGAAACTTCTCCAGTATCTCTCGGGCATACTTTCCTTGAGACACAAACAGTTCACCTTCCTGCTGCGATATTTCCAATCCAAGGAAATAATGAAGGAGGCCCAAATACTTCATCTCAAACTCCTTTGCAAGACCTGCCTTGCATGAGTGTATCAATTTCTCATCACCTGTTAGTATTAAATCATCAACATAAAGAACAATGATTAAAATCTTACCCTCCACCACAATCTGATATAGGTTTGCATCTGCCTCACTCTTGGTGAAGACAAGTCCAGTGAAATAGATGTCGATCCAAGTGTACCAAGCACATGGTGCTTGTTTCAACCCATATAGCACTCTTTTGAGTCTACACATTGAAGATTGATCCTTTATGAAACTTCTATAGTAGCCAACCAACCCAAGGAAGCTTCTGCCATCCCTTTGTTTCTAAGGTATAGGGACCCTTTTAATGATGGAAAATTTGTTGGGGTCAACCTATATGCCTTCCTTAGATATGGAATGGCCTAACACATTCCTTGCATTCATTAAAAATTCACATTTCTTGAGACTTAGTGAAATATTCACCTCAATTCATTTATGTAAAACCTTACAAAAATAGGAGAGAGCTCCCTATAAATCACATCCATAAGGACTGAAGTCATCCATGTATATCTCAACAGTTTCATGAACAAGGTCAACAAAGATACTTATAACTAACCTTTGGAAGGTGGAAGAGAAATTACACAAGTAGAATACACCAAGGACATGTGAATGTGACCTTGTCTTGGTCCTTAGGGATGATTTGTATTTGGTTGTACCCAGTAAATCCATTTAGGAAGGAAAATAATATCTTCCATGCAAGGCCATCTAAGACTTGGTCACTGAAAGGAAAAGGGAAGTGGTCGTTCTTTGTAGCCTTGTTAAGCTCATGATAATCAACACAGATCCTCCACTTCACATTTTTCTTATGGACTATGATGAGGAGGGACACCAAATCACTATTTGAAATGTGGTGTATAAACCCTACCTCCAATAGATTTTTTAATTCCTCTTTCATAATGTCCTTAAGAGCTATATTCATCCTTATTTGGGGTTGGCATACATGCTTGCATCCCTCTTCGATGTAGATATGATGAGTACAAACTAAGGGATACACACCTTTGATTTCCTTATAGTCGCAAGAAAAATCATCAAGGTGTTGCCTCAGCATGTTGCATAATTTTTATTATTGTTTGGTTGAGAGAGAGGGGTTTATATTTACAGTTAAGGATGGGCTAGCTTCTACAACCTTGGCATGATCGAGATTAGGGTCAATAGAGAACATATTAATACATGGGTTTCTCTTAGATTGTTTCATCAGTTCTTTAACTAGCAATGAAGTGGGAAGTTGATTCTGTAAGATATAGTCAATAAGGTCATATTCATCAAGTTTCCTCCCTTCTACAATATTGTCTAGTCTAGAGACTTGGTAAAGGGATGAATGATAAATAATTTCTTCATCTTAATCCTCTAACCAAAAGGGAAAGCTATGCTCAATAAAATCTTGATAAAAAGGGTATAAAACATTTTTTTTTGATAGATACCCATCCTTGATGGTCATGTTCCCAACCCTGCAACTAATGTAGGCATCAACAATGACCAGCCAATGTCTTCCTAGGATGAGAGGGTAACCATTAAAATTGGTTTTGTTTTGGAGGACAACGAAATCTGAGGAGTACTCCCAGGAGTAAATGGAGGCCATCACAACCTCAATAATCCCTCAATAATTATTGTAGATCTATCTACAAGCTGCATCATTGTAATTGTCTTCCTCAAGGCCCCTTGGAGGTTTACCTTTAACATTGTTTCCTTGGTCATCACAATGATTGAAACGATAAGGTCTATCAAGGTATTAGGGACAATAATGCTATCAATGTGCACACCCACTGCTGGGTACCAACGTACAAGTACTTTGGGGAGATCATCCTCCCAGGAATTAGATTGGACAATTTCCCCAAAAAATTGATAGTGGGGGTATCTCTTCTTCTACTCCTAGATGTTTTGAAAATAAATTTATTGATAAGTTTGTTGTAAATGGGGGCATCTTTCATCCCCTAGAAAAGGGGTGTTTTGACACACAAGTTCTTCAATTGTCCTTGAGTTTTTGCCTCTTCTTGAGTGCGCTAAGGTAGGTTGGACTAACCTTTAAGGATAGGGAGGTGCATTGGCTTGCGTGATAATATATTCCTTCTCTTATTAAATTTTCTCGGGTGAATAAAGTGGGAGAGCATATAAAACTGCCTTCCCACACTGAAGGTTGATCTCTTGGACTTCCACAACATAAGCATGATAGGATTTTTTCCCACTATAAACCTCTTGGGCCTACTTATTTTTCAGGTTTAGTTTGGGTTGTGTGGGAATTTGAGGTTTCTTCGGTGGTTTATGGTGAGGGAGTTGTGTTTGAGATTGAGTAGGAATTAAATCATGAGGTTGATATCTTTGAGGCATCCATCCTTGGGAGGGGTTTCCACATCAAGGAGGTTGAGGTGGACATGGATGGAAAGGAGGGTTAATAGGCTCAGGATATTGATGAGTATAAGTCCAAGGAGAAGGCATGGACCATGATCTATGAGTGGAAGGGTACTAAGGCTGGAAATGTGCATTCTAATTTTGGTTGTAAGGAGGACGAAGTGAAACTTCTATTCCTTATTGATATGGTCGAGGGCCTTTGAGCCTCCTATAGCTAATAAAGTATAAATTCTCAAAACCATTTTATGCACCCTGGTATACAAATTATAGGCATGGTAGAGAAAATCATTTTTTTGTTTCACAGTTCTCTTCATAGATAGAGAAGACTTCTATGATGTTCAGTGGGAATTCATTACTAAGATGTCTCTTAGTGCATATAGGTAAAACTATAACTAGTGCCCTTTTTGCTTCCTCTTGCATCCTTTTAATCTGCATAATTTCCATCTGTAGGGAAAACGTATGCAACATTTGATTCTTGAAATCCTCTAGCATGTTCCCTATCTCATGTTAAATGGTTGAGGTTGATGCATATGAGTTAGTCAGGAATTGGATAGACCTTCCTCTCTTCCTAACACCTTCAGAATGATTTTCTAACATTGTATTGATGTCATCATAGCTCAACTCATAAATTTTTCCTCTAGATAACATGTTGGGAGTCTCCATTACATCCTCCCTATTCCCTCGGAGAAGTACTAGCTTGAGTGCCTTAGGGTCAAGGGTACAGTTATCCCTCCTATAGCTGAGTTGAAATATTTACTCATAATATTTTAAGGATTCACCTGGTCCTAGGGTTATCCAAAAATTTTCTTCTCCTTTTTTCTTTAGACCTACAGTAATCCTTGCACTTTTCATTAAAGGCTTGCTACCTCTCTTCCCAGGCAGTGATATTGCCTCCAAGTAAGCCCATAAACTAGCAAAATGCTACATCTTTGAGGGTGGATGGAAACAACTTCATCTTATGTTCAACAGAGTTATAGTCATAGGTCCTACGAACAATAAAAAACTAAAATACGAATGTGTCAGGGTCCTCAAAGGCTAGGTCATGGACATGTGGAAGGGTAGTAGGGTTGATATTTTCATCTTCGCTTCTCTGTTAGTTTTTCTGATGGGAGATAAATTTTGTTATCTATTTCCAACCATATTTCAAAAAAGTGATATAGGTTTTTCCCTCTCCTATGGGTTCGTAAAAAATCTCAGGTTAATCACCTAGAGGATTTTTTAACTTCCTTATAGTCAGAGAGGGAATCTCACATTCACCAAACAAGAATGACGGTTGGCTACTTGAAGGGGTGGGGTTTTTTGGTAGGAATTTCCCTTTACTACCCCTACTCCTACAAGACATGAAAAAACTACTCTTCTTCTTGAAATTTTCTCCTTTTATTTGAAATTTTCAAATAAATGGAACTGATGCAAAAGAAAAAGAAGAAACAAAAAAATTATAAGTAGAAACAAAACCTACTTTGACACCTCCCTATAAATAGTGCCAAAACGTGATGAGTCACAGTATCTCACCAAGAATGTTGAGACTCCTAAGGCTACCAAATTTAATTATCAATCAAGGGTTCGTACAAACATAGAGGTCATAGTTCTAAATACATATTAGGTCAAGATCTACTCATGTCACCTTTATTCATTGAATCACATCAAGGCATAGAAATATCACTCCTTCAACTAGCTTGCAAATAAAACTTGCATGAAGAGCTAAGAATCTACTTTTAAGACATTATCTTATTTGCATGTATCATTCATTAAATGCAAAGAATAAATACCTTTGTAGGAAGGAAAGGACTACACTAACTATAGAAATGAATCATCATATGTAATGACTAATTACAATTGAAAGAAGTAAACATCTATGCTAATTACAAAAAAAAACCATGTTATTCTACTTGCAAGAACCAAATCAACATTTTATTTGCAACATATAAATCATGACTCTGCTAAAATTTAATTTGTGCCTACAGTGAAGGAGGAATTGGTATGGAGTGGTCCTTGATCCTCCCCAACCACAGATTCAAGGCCTTGAGGTCATTATTCAATAAAAAAATGCAAATATGAAGGTTTTGTGGCAAATTTATGTTCTAGGATACCCAAGACTATTATAGGATTGTTACAGGATACTCAGGACTACTACAGGATTGCCTAGTTTTGCTACATGATTAGATACGAGAACATCCTGAGGGTAGAAAATGTGTGCTAGAGGTAGGAAAAGGTGGATGAAGTTGTATGGAGGATATTTGAAGCCTTTTTCCAATATTATCACCCATCAAAGGCCAATCATGCAAAAAACTATATGCCCATGGTGTCCTCCAATGACCTTAAAAATATGATCTTTGTGGAAGAGTTTAGGAACAATATGAGGGATCAAGGGGGACAAGGGAAATGAAAAAGTGGATGTAGGATGAAATGTGCCAGTCACTACAAATCACTAATAATTCCAGTAGCCCAACAATCAACCCTTGTTTATTCCTGGAAATAATCGTCAACCTAGCGGTCAAGTTGCAGTAAAAACAAATCAAGATGGAAAGGATGAGTTTAATTTTATAAGAACTATTCTAACTCACATGTATCTAACCCTTATGTAGACATGGTTGTATCTTCTAGAATGCAGAAATAGAGTATACAAGAAACCATGAACCAAATCATATCTTCTTTAAAAGTAAAGAAAACATGTATTTTTGGCTTGTTGTTGTAGGTTCTACAACCACACTTCCAAAAGGATAAGTTTTTCTCAAGCCCACAACCAAAAAATTGGTATTTTAACTTTTGGTAAAACAAAAAGGAAATACTATTGTCCAAGTGATAAAATAAAATACATGAGAGGGACTAGAGCCTTTAGGTTGGGCCCTAACCCAAGGGTCTCAGCCCTATAAAGTTACTTAGTTATAAACCAACAATAAACCTTTCATTAATAGAAAATAAAGTTCACATACATCACATCAAAATTAGTGGATCTAGTCCCCTTAGGTCCTTGCATGCAATTGAGTTCATCAACTGCAAGTGGACTTTGAGTTCTTTGTGAGGAGTTTCGCGAAACAAATTGAGTTGGAGGGTTAATGTAATGGACAAGAAACCTATATTCTCTCTAGATGCCTCTGCATAATAAATGTCTACAAAAATGCTTTTTTTCCCCCTACATATTAACCACATTAGGTCACCAAATATGACAAGAACCATTTAGTCTTCCTACTAAGCACATTATGACTAGAAAATGTAAATTAATGTGGAAAAAAAAAGAGAATTTAAAGGTTGGAGGATAGCACAATGGGCCTCAAAATATACCTCAAAATATACCTATTAATAGGATCCATCAATATGCTAAAAACACATCCAAATGAAAATACAAATGAAAATTTTTAAAACATTGATTTTAAAAAAATCCAAATTCCATGACTAAGTGTAGTTATAAGATACATAACTCAATTTTTCAAATACAAATTAATGTGCCAATAATATTTATTTCTTAAAAAAAATTCACATATATATTTTTTAAATAGATATGCCCAAATTTAAAAATATTAAATTATAATATAATATTACTTAATGAATATATTATATTATAGATGTACACTTAACTTAATACAATTTATTTTTATAAAATTTAAAATACAAAAAATTATTTTAAAATATTTAAATTTTTATGAAGTTTTTAATGTTTATGAACCAATCACGATATTAACGCAAAATATTGTAACCAAGTCTAAAATTATCCATATTAAAATATATATATATATATATATATATATATATATATATATATATATATTAAAATTTTTATTAAAATATTGTAACCCAGTCTAAAAATATCCATATTAGAATAACAATTATATATATATATATATATATATATATATATATATTAAAAATTTTATTATATTTTTTTATCCTTCAATAATTTTATTTTAAATTTTAAACAAAATTATGATTCTTTCTATTCTAAAATCATTTTTTTAAAATTTTCCAACTTCATATTTGATTAGTTATTATAAATCAATGTTTATTAAAACTTTCTATTTGTTTTAAATATAATAAATATACTAGCCTTATTTTTTACCTTTTTATGTGAGGTGTACAACTTGAAGAGTGAATTTTGCATATTGCTATTAATTTATTATTAACAAAAGAATACATAAGGGCCAATATTTTTTGGAATTTTGGAAAAAACCAAAAAGGCGTGCGAGGAAAGAGTGTATTTTTTGCTCGTCGGAAAAGTGGCAAGAGAAAAACATTTTATTTTTAGAATGTGAGGCCTTCAAAGACAGGGGAAATTTACGCAAATATCTATCTCATAAACTATCTTTAGAGACAACAGGGAAAGTTAATTACATATGCAGATATTTTGGCATTAGCTCTTGGGATATTCTATTAAGCAAGGGAAGCAAGGGCTCTACCGAGAAGGTGGAGAGTTTATTGTGAAACTTCACAGAAAAATGACATAATACAAGAGCCTGATAGAAAATAAATTTGTCTCATAAGCTATCTTTAGAGACAAGAGAAAAAGTTCTGTAGATATTTTGAGAGTTAGCTCTTAGGATATTCTATTTAGCAAAGGCTTTGTCGAGAAAGTAAGAGAGATTATTGTGAAACTTCACATGAAAAAGACACAATACAAGAGCAAGATAAAAAAGAAATATGGACATAATACAAGAGCTAGATAAAAAAAAAATACGTCTCATAAACTAATCTTTGGTCTAATGAGCATTAAAATAACCTCCTCTTCTTAGTCCAAATTCTCCATGTAAAAATTGCTATCGACAACCTCGTCTGCACATGCTATCAACAACCTCGTCTTCGAGTTTCTCCGACAAATGATAGTATCTAAATGTTTTGTCGTTTTCGAATGACGAAGGGCATTCAAAGAGAGCTTCTCATTCTCCATTTTCTCCTTTTGGAAAATGGTATCTACAACCTTGGTCGTTTTCGATGGCAATTCGATCCCGATCACCTTGCCAGTTTCTCCAACAAATGATGGTATCTAAATGTTTTGTCGTTTTCCAATGACGAAGGGCATTCAAAGAGAGCTTCTCATTCTCCATTTTCTCCTTTTGGAAAATGGTATCTAAAACCTTTGTCGTTTTCGATGGAAATTCAACCCCAATCACCTTTAAATGTAAATCTCACATAACAACGAGAAGCACGCAAGGCAATATATCTAAAGGTAAAGGTAAAGTATGTGCCATCATTTTCTGCAGATTAAGTATATCTAAAGGTAAGGGTAAAGTATGTGTCCCTTTTCTTAGGTGTAAGATCCAAACTTTATTCATCTTTTTCTTCCTATCTTATATCCTCTGCAAGAAATTGTAATCAGTTTGTTGTTGCAAGAATGTTTCGTGTTTCCGGCATCATTTCACGGTGTAATGACTAATCTGATTTTTCCCCGAATATAGTAGAGTGCACCATGCACGTGAAAATAGTGTGTTGTTCGAGTATTTTAAATTTTTTCACTTTTATCGTTGTAGAGTCTATACCCACGAGCTAATAAATATAACTACTACATGGCTTACAGTCTTATGGCAGCTAGCTTCCATGGCCTTATACATTCTAACAATGTTGCTTTTCAACGACTTAATCCAAAGAGAATTTGCATTCTATCGAGAATTTTCCATAGAGTTTCGACCCCATCTGGGATTTCTAATGGCGACAATTTGAAGAAAGAATTAGTGTCATGCATACATAGAGCATCATCATCCAAATCGTCTGTTGAAAATATAAATCCATCTGCAAAGTCTGCGCAGAGGACACTATAGCTGCTTTCCAAAATTGTTTCAACAACTCTGTCACAGAGCTGCTTGCTATTATCGGTGAACAATCAAGTTCAGAGTTTGAAAACCTACAGTCCTTTCATATTGAAAAACAAAGCGATGAACTGAAAAAAGAGCATTTTGTTATTATACGCGGGAAGACGTATTTTGTTTGAAGACCAGTGGTCCTCGCCATCCACGTGGAGCAATGCGATTTGATCGCGTTATTTTTGGGCCGGTTCGCAATGTTAAATTATGGACCTGAAGTTTTATTAGGTCGCAATTGATAATGGTTTCGAGTTACATTTTGGGCCCGTACCCAAAGCCCTAATTCGGACCTGAAACCTTATACACACCAGTCCATAAATGATTTCGCATTACAAAAGGCCCTGACATCAGTGGGAAATTTCATAATGTGAAGTTTCATTACAGTGTCGTTTAATCGGTTTTTGAAGTCTGAAGTATTGGTTTGTGAAAGTTTTGTTTTAATATTTTTACACCACGCGACAATGGTTTTTAACCTTGGTGTACTATGTTTAATATTTTTTATGTGCCTTTGTAACGGTGGGCCCAAAAGGGCATTATATAATTTTAGTTTTAAGTTTATTTCTTTATAGATAGTTTTGCTATTATGTTGTGTCATATATATATGAAAAAGCCTTTGAGGCTAATGTAAAAGTGAGTGTAATTGCACAGCAGTGCAAAAAACGTTTTATACACAGCGGTGTAGTGAAACAAAGTGAGACAAAGTATTTTGTAACAAAGTGTGCATTTTCTGTGTGTGATATAGAGTGCATTTTTTGAGACAGAGAGTTATTTTTTTCCAGCACTGTGTTTATGCAGCAGTCATTTTTGTAAATCCCTCTGTTAGAGAAAGACTTTGTAATAGTTTTCACAATGAATGAAATAGAAGTTTTAAAGTGTGAAACTCTGTCTCCCAAAAACATTTTTTTTTAATTTCTCTCTGTTAATAGGAGAGTATCATTCTCTCCGAGTTTGTTCAGGAATTCTCAGAAATTCCAACATGGTATCAGAGCTAGTCCAGGATCTTTAAAGGTGTCAAAGGCGCTGAAGGAAGGATTTTTTTGTTGCAGTAGCTTCTCCAGCAGAATGAAAGCTAAGTAAAAAAAAATCCAAGGTATTCTCAAGACAAATTTTTGTGTTACTGTTTTGAAGACAGTTAGTTTATTTTATAAATTCACAGAAAGTGTTTGAAGCATAGTTCAGAGTGCTAGGCATGGTAGGAGCTAGCACAAGCATCAGTATTGGTAATGCTCAGCTCCCAAAATTTAATGGGAAAAACTATGATTACTGGGCAATCACCATGAGAGCCCTGTTTGCCTCTCAAGACTTATGGGAACTTGTTGAGGATGGTTTTGAAGATCTAGTAGATGAAAATGAGTTTAATTTCTTAACACAGGTAGAGAAGGAATTGTTGAAGAGAAATAAGAAGAACGACTCTAAAGCCCTCTTCTATTTCTATCAAGCGGTACATGAGAGTGTGTTTCCAAGGATAGCAGCAGCTAGGAGATCCAAAGAAGCATGGGAAATTCTCAAGACGGCCTATCAAGGCATGAAGAAAGTGAAGACAACAAAACTAAAATTGCTGAGGAGAAATTTTGAGACTCTCTGCATGAAGGAGTCTAATAACATAGACTCATTCTTTACACATTTGATTGGAATGGTCACACAGATAAGGTCTCATGGAGAGACACTTGAAGAAAGAAGGATTGTGGAGAAAATTTTGAGGAGCTTACCCTCAAGGTTTGATGTAATAGTCACCACCATAGAAGAGACAAATGATTTCTCAAACTTTTCAGTGGATGAGCTTCATGCATAACTGATGACACATGAATAGAGATTGGGTAGAAATGAAAACTCATATTTGGAGCATGCCTTCAAGACCCAAATTTCCTTGGGAAGAGGAAGAGGTTAAGGCAGAGGAAACAAGAGAGGAAGAGGCAGAAGCAAAAACAGAGGAGGAAGAAACAATCCAGCAAATGCTCAAGGAACAGGCAGCAGTCAAAATCAGAACCAAGGCCAAAGCAGCAGCCAACAAAGTGGACAAAAACATGCTCATGGACAAAGGTATGATAAATCCTATGTCCAGTGTCATTATTGTAAAAAATATGGGCATTATGAAAATGAATGTAGGAAGAAGAAGAATGATATGGGTAATAGACCCGGTGCAAATTTCACTAGAGAAAATATCAGCCAAGATAAATTGTTTTTAGCTTGTAATATGGATGAGGAAAAGAGTGAAGATTTATGGTTTCTAGACTCAGGTTGTAGTAACCATATGATAGGAAACATAGCCATGTTTTCCATGTTAGATGAGAATGTGATGTGACAAGTTACATTAGGGATAGATAGTAAAGTCTCTATCATGGGAAAATGAGATGTAGGTGTATTAACAAGGAAAGGAGAGAAGAAAACCATATCATAAGTTTACTATGTTCCTGGAATGAAATGTAACCTCTTAAGTATTGGACGGCTTGTTCAAAAGGGGTACAATGTTGTTTTTAAAGATGATGTATGCACCATCATGGATAAACCACCAAGAAAGCAATGTATTGTTGAAGTGAAGATGACAAGGAACATAATGTTCCCTCTCAGGATGAGAGTAGATTTGAAGAATGGAGAAGAAATGGCAGCAGTGACACAAGAGGCTTTCGAAACAGAAGTAAAAGATGAGAATTGGTTATGGCACTTGAGATTTGGACATCTCAACTTTGGAGGTCTTAACTTGTTGCACAGAAAAGGAATGGTAAGAGGATTACCATTGATTGAGAAACCAGACAACCTATGTGAAGGTTGTATCTTGGGTAAACAACACAGAGAAAGTTTTCCATCCGGGAAAAGCATAAGGGCAAAAGTACCCTTACAAATTGTCCACTCAGATTTATGTGGACCAATGCAAACACCATCACTTGCAAGAAGCCACTATATGTTAACTTTTATTGATGATTTTACAAGAAAAACTTGGGTTTATTTTTTGAAAAATAAAAGTGAAGTGTTTGAAAAATTCTGCAATTTCAAAGCACTTGTTGAGAATCAAAGTGGGCAGCATATCAAAGTCCTAAGAACTGATAGAGGAGGTGAGTACATATCTAAATAATTTTTGCGTTTTTGCAGATAAAATGGAATACACAAGAAATTTACAACAAGGTACACTCCACAGCAAAATGGAGTTACCGAAAGGAAAAATAGGACAATCATGGATATGGTAAGGAGTATGCTAAAGACAAAACATTTTCCAAATGATTATTGGGCTGAAGCTGTACATTGTGCAGCATATATCTTGAATAGATGCCCAAAAAAAGTAGTCATGAACAGAGTTCCGGAAGAGGCATGGAGCGGCACAAAGCAAGGAGTCACCCACATGAAAGTTTTTGGTTGTGTGGCTTATGCACACATTCCAGATTAGCTAAGGAAGAAGCTGGACAATAAGGGGGAGAAATGTATTTTTATTGGATACAGTGAGGAATCCAAAGTTTATAGGTTGTATAACCCATCCACCAAGAAGTTTATTGTGAGCAGAGATGTTCAGTTCATTGAAGAGGAAGCTTGGGATGGAAGCATTGAGAAAACAGTGAATGTTAAAAACTATTTCTCTCATGATGAAAATGATGAAAAGATGGTTAAAATACATCCCTCAATAGTAGCACCAACACAAGGACAAGAAGGACACCCTTGAGGAGAAACGAGAGTGCTTCTCGAAGAACACCACAAGAAGGAGATTTGAGTGCTACTTCAAGCACATGTACACCAAATGAAAGAGGAACAAAGTTCAGAAATTTAAATGAGATTAATGAGCAAGAGGTAGCAAATGAAGGTATGAACTCTTTATTTTCTTTATATTTTCATGTTGATGATCCTATTCATTTTGAAGAAGCCATTAAAGATAGCAAATGGATAGAATCTATGGATGAAGAGATTAATGTGATAGAAAGAAACAAGACATGGGATTTGGTTGAACTACCAAAAGGTAAAGAAGTAATTTGAGTTAAATGGGTCTACAAGACCAAAAGTAATGCTGAAGGAAAAATTGAAAGACACAAGGCCAGACTTGTTATCAAAGGGTATAAGCAGCAACATGGGAGAGAGTATGAGGAAAATTTTGCATTGGTTGCAAGAATGGAAACCGTGGGAGCAGTGCTATCCATAGCAGCACAAAACAAGTGGAAAGTTTACCAAATGGATGTGAAGTCAACATTCCTAAATGGAGTGTTAATGGAAGAGGTTTATATTGAACAACCTCTAGGCTATGAGAAGAAAGGCCAAGAGCACAAAGTGTGCAGATTGAAGAAAGCTCTTTATGGGTTGAAACAAGCACCAAGAGCATGGTACAGTAGGATAGATTCCTATCTACTGGAAAATGGGTTTGAAAAATGTGAGGGAGAACCCATCTTATACATCAAGGAGAAATATGGTAAGATGATGATTGTTGTGTTATATGTTGATGATGTGATATTTACAGGTAATGATGATTATCTTGTTGAAAATTTTAAAAAGGTCATGAAAGATGAATTTGAAATGACTGACATGGGTTTGCTGAAATACTTCTTAGGAATAGAAGTAAAGAAGAATGAAAATAAAATTTTTATTTCTCAAGAAAAGTATGTGAATGAAGTTTTAGAGAGATTTAGCATCCAGGATTGCAAGGCAGCAATTACTCCCAGAGTGATGGGATTAAAACTCAGCAAAGAGGACAACAACAAGGATTTTGATCCTAGTTTGTACAAGATCATAGTTGGCAGCCTCATGTATTCGAATGCAACTAGGCCGGATATTATGCATGTTGTAAGTTTAATTTCCAGATTCATGGAGAGGCGAAAAGAAGCACATTGGTAGGTAGCAAAAAGAATTCTGAGGTATGTTAAAGGAACTAAAAGGTATGGTATTTTATATACTACTTCAGAAAATTCAGAGTTAATTGAATACACTGATAGTGATTGGGATGGAAGTGTAGATGACCGGAAAAGTACTTCTAGTTATGTTTTTCACATGGGTTCAGGAGCCATTACATGGGCTTCTAAAAAGAAGCCTATTGTAACACTGTCTACAACAAAGGTAAAGTATGTGGCAGCTACAATAGCAGCATGTCAAGCAGTGTGGATGAGAAGGATGCTGAGGTGTTTATGTCAAGAACAGGTAAAAGGCACAGTGATTTATTGTGACAATAGCTAAGCTATTGCATTATCAAAGAATTATGTGTTTCATAAAAGAACGAAACACATTGATACCAAGTTTCACTACATCACGGAATTGGTGAACAATGGAGAAATTGTTTTAAAACATTGCAGAACTCATGAGCAGTTTGCAGACATTCTGACCAAGCCATTGGGATAGAAAAGTTTTGAATTTTTAACGAAATGTTTGGGTATGACTGATAACCCAGCAACTGAATTTAAGAGGGAGTGTTGAAAATATAAATCCATCTGCAAAGTCTGTGCAGAGGACACTGTAGCCGCTTTCCAAAAATGTTTCAACAACTCTATCACAGAGCCACTTGCTATTATTGGTGAACAGTCAAGTTCGGAGTTTGAAGACCTACAATCCTTTCATACTGAAAAACAGAGCGTTGAACTGAAAATAGAGCATTTTGTTCTTATGTGAAGGAAGATGTATTTTGTTTGAAGACCAGTGGTCCCCACCATCCATGTGGAGCAATGCGATTCAATCGCATTATTTTTGGGCTGGTTCTCAATGTTAAATTCCAGACCCGAAGTTTTATTAGGTTGCAATTGATAATGGTTTAGGGTTACATTTTTGGCCCGTACCCAAAGTCCCAATTCAAACCCGAAACCTTATACACACCAGTCCATAAACGATTTCGCATCACAAAAGGCCCTAACGTCAGCGGGAAATTTCGTAATGCGAAGTTTCATTACAGTGCAGTTTAATCGGTTTTTTGAAGTCCAGAGTATTGGTTTGTTAAAGTTTTGTTTTAATGTTTTTACACCATGCGACAAAGGTTTTTAACCTTGGTGTATTATGTTTAATGTTTTTTATGCGCCTTTGTAATGGTGGGCTTGAAAGGGCATTATATAATTTTAGTTTTAATTTTATTTCTTTTATAGATATTTTTTTATTATGCTGTGTCATATATATATGAAAAATCCTGTGAGGCTAATGTAGCAGTGAGTGTAATTGCACAGCAGTGCGAAAAACATTTTATACACAACAGTGTAGTGAAACAAAGTGAGACAGAGTATTTTGTAACAGAGTGTGCATTTTCTGTGTGTGATACAGAGTGCATTTTTTGAGATAGAAAGGTAGTTTTTTCCAGCACTGTGTTTATGTAGCAATCATTTTTGTAAATCCCTCTATTAGAGGAAGATTTTGTAATTGTTTTTACAGTGAATGAAATAGAAGTTTTCAAGTGTGAAACTTTGTCTCCCAAAAGAATTTTTTTAAAATTTCTCTGTGTTAAGAGGAGAGTATCAATCTCTCTAAGTTTGTTCAGGAATTCTTAGAAATTCCAAAATAGTCGAAGATAATTGTAGGGCTTGAAGAGAGTAACAAGGTGGTTGAATTTGATTTCAATAAGTACATGCGTTCCAAGGCAATGGAAGTGAATGCGGCATTAGATAAGGCTATCCCACTTAGTTATCCAGAGAAAATATATGAATCCATGAGGTATTCACTTCTAGAAGGAGGGAAGCGGGTTAGTCCTGTTATGTGTTTTGCAGCGTGTGAGCTTGTGGGAGGGACCGAGGACCTCGCCATGCCAATTTCTTCTTCAATGGAGATGATGAACGCAATGTCTGTAATTCTTGATGACTTTCCTTGCATGGACAACGATAATTTATGGCGAGGTAAGCCTACAAAACATCTGGTCTTCGGCCAAGACACTGCTATTCTCATAGCGGCTGCACTTCTCTCATTTTCATTTGGGCACATTGTAGACTCCACAAGAAAAAATGTGGGTAGTGATCAGATTTTGAGGATAGTATTCAAATTGTCTAGAATGATAGTCGTTCAAGGGATGATGGGTGGCCAGATTGTCGATATTTCCTATGATCGAAACACTTCTGTTGACCTTGGCACTTTGGAATGATGTCATATTCAAAAGGCTGGAGTGCTAGTGGAGTCCTAGGCTATGTGTGGGGCTATCATAGCCGGTTCCATGGAGAATGAGATTATGAGAATTAGAAGGTTTAGCCATTGCGTGAGCCTTCTGTTTTAGGTTGTGGATCACATACTCGATGTCACAAAATCCTCGGAAGAATTAGGAAAGACTGCGGGAAGGGATTTGGTCACTGATACAGCTACTTATCCCAAGTTGACGGGTTTGCTAAAAGAAGAGGATTTAGCTGTTGAGTTGTTGAGTAGAGCAAAGCACGAGCTATCTTTCTTCGATCCAACAAAAGATGCACCTTTGTTGGGTTTTTCAGATTACATTGCATTCGGGCATAACTGAAAAACTGTAAAATTATTGTATTGTATGTGGTTGTGATTTGACTTATATGTTTTTGTTGTCGCATTTTCATATATTCTTAAATCATATTACACTACAAGGAAAATCTTACGAAAATACTTTCTAACAAAAGAAATATAGGAGGTTTTTAGTGTTATAAAATTGGCCAAAATTGTCAAAAATTTACATTTTCTACAACATTTGTTTTCGGTAACAGAGCTTTTGGCAAAGTTTCTAATGGAATTTCAACATAACTAAAAAAACTGGGCACCCAAAAATTATTACCAATGTTTTTTTCATTAATCTGTTACTCAAGTGTCAATGCACCTGTGCGTGCCATCTAGACGGTCAGTCCAGGGCGGTCGAAGGTGCATGCACCGGGCCGTAAAAGTCTAAACCCGAACTGGGTGCACTGTAGGTGATACAATGAACTCAGTTGTTCTAATTGGTATTGGGATTTGTGCGGTGCCCATAGGGCGTATCAACACAACGGTTCGTAGTATTATAGAAATGAACTAGTGCGCAATATCACACAAACGCACCGATTGTTCTAATTCGTATTGGTATTTGTGATGTGCCCATAGTTCGTACAACTACACCAGTGAGTAGTCTCACATAAACGCACCATTACGCATTATAGAACAAATGCACATAGATTTATAATTGGCATTGGTATCTGTGTGGTGCCCATAGGTCGTAGAAACTCACCGGTGCGCTTTATGATACAAACGCGTTGATGTACAGTAATTGACACACACCGATGTTCATTTTGTATTTTTTAGAAACATCAACCTCTGACAATGTAATTATTGTGTTTTTTTAAACTTCATTATTCATCAAAAGTTGACACATAACATATAACAATATTCATATTAATTAAATTTTTATTAACACATTTGAATGTGATGTTTGGATTAATTTGTTATACCATATCATAATTATTGTGATTTTTTAAAATTCATTATTCATCAAAAAATGACACATATCTTATAAAAATATTCATATCAATTAAATTTTTATTAGTGCAATTTAATGTGATGTTTGGATTAATTTGTTATACCATATCATCAGATTTCACATCTCTTCATTATAATATTTAATCATCCATAAATTTAATGAGTAGTATTACGTTTCACAACGACAATGAAGAACATAATAGAATAAATTAAAACATATTTTATTATATATATATATATATATATATATATATATATATATATATATAAGATAACATTTTTCATACAAAATGGGACAATTATTAGTATATCTTTGTCTTTCAATTGGGACACTATGTCCATTACATTAAACAAAATGTCTGATTTCACACATAAATATTTCAAAAACTACAATGTTTTTCTTTGATATCCAAACATAATGATCATCATTCTTCGCTTTTACTGTTGTCACTGCTGGAGCTACTTCCATGACTTGAGTTATTTTGAGGAATTTTTTGTTCATGATGTTGATTATTTTCTTCTTCTTCACCTTCCATCTACAAACATAAAAATAAACTGTAATGAGTGTATATACATTGGTGAGAATAATGAAAATTGCAATATTAAATCATATATATCAATGTAAATCGAAAAAAAATGAGGCACCATAGCAACATTTGACTCATGAACTATACACATTCTTTCAAAACCTAATTTCATGTCATTGTTAAAGATTTCATCTGTTGGCGCAATTCCATACCTTTTTTCCTGCAAGTTTTATACCCCATAACAAATCACATATTTATTATAAAGTACTTTTTGTTCTATTAATTATAGACTAAGCTAAGTACAATAAGATCGATAGATGCTTACAAATTCCACAATTAATTTATGATATGTCAACATATACTCACAACCCATGTTTAACCCAATCTGAATCAATTCGTCTGATGGTTCTTTTTTGTATGTTAGCATATGTTTGAAGACATTCAGTGATGATTGTTGCAAAACAACTTAAAATATTAAAAAAAAAATTAGTTAAGTTGTTCTAAGGAAGTAATAATTACTCACAAACTTAGATATCAACCCATTTCTTCCTTGTCGTCCTATTTTATGTGGTGAATGGGTTCCATTTTCTTTTCTTTTCTGCAAGAAAATACTTGAAAATTAATATTTAATGTTAAATTGTTTATTTATTCAACCTAATGATAAAAAAAACAATGATTACATATTACATTTGAAGCAGGTTGTTGTTGAGATGGCTCCTCCTGCGATGCAATTTTTTCCATTTCTTTGACCATCTCCTTCTACACCCTTTTGGACATTCCTACTGGCATATTTATGATATTAGTTAGTTCATCTTTTGAAATTTTCATAATTTTCCTAAAAATGTTACATGAAAATAAACTATTTAATTTTTATATTCATATATGAAAAGTAAATATAACAAAAGTAATATTTATAAATAATTCTAGAAAAAAGTTTCAAAAAATATTATTTTTTCATTCCTTATTTTTTGTTGTTGTACGTCTTTGCTATTAAAATTCTAACATGTCTCATTGACCAATTCTCTAGAAACTCTTCATGTAGTTTAGATAACATTTTGTTCTTGGAATAATTGCATTGATTTTTTTATTGTAAGTGGAAAGAACGTCTATACATTCATTCCACTAGATCCCTCAAACTTTTGTAAAAGTTTTTCCCCCTTTCGTTAACCATGAGCTAAGGAGAAATTCATTTTCATTTGCATGTTCTATTTTTTTTTCTCTTATTAGAACAACATTCATTTTCTAAGTTGTTGGTCCTTGTATAACATTAAACATATGCGAATTAATAGATTGTTTGAAATATGTTATCTATTAATTTTAAGTATATTATTAATGAAAATTGAAAAAAGAAACTTATATTGGATTGATAGTATTTTTTCATTCACTTGATTCATCATTTTGCAATTTTTCCATCAACCTTTTACGCTCTTCTGGTCCTAGATCAGAAAAAAAACTTATCGAGCTTCGTCATTTTGTTGCTCTACATGAAAAAAAGTAAACAATACATATTAGTTAAACTTACATATAGTTCAAAAATAATATTTTTTGTAAATAATTTACAAATAATTTGCATTTTTTGCTTTTCTTTATGTGTTATCAATATTTTTGTTACTTGATCTCTTGTCAGTTATTTATTTATCAATATGAAACCTATACCATATCATTCATTAATATATTTTATAAATAAATCATCAACTTTTCAGGTAAAAAAAAAATCAAGAAACCAGTGCGCTTTTAAATTTTGTATGCACCGATGTCAGTGCGTCGTGTTCTTAAAAACACACCACCAAAATAGTATAAAACATTGTACGATGCTCTAAGTCAACAAGGAGCACCTATGTGTTATATATTAACCACTGCACTGATTAACGTAGACAAAATAATAAAAAATCCTCTAGTGTTATCTTTTGTAGCATATGGTGTCGTGGAGGGGGCGGTGCGGCCTATTATTATAAATTCCCCACATAAGCAGGGGACCATCGTATGGTGCTCTAAGTCAACAAGGAGACCTGGTGCGTTATATGTTACATGGTGCACTGATTAACATAAAATAAAATAAAAATTGTTTTTTCCAAAAATTACATATGCGGTGCGCGATAATGAAATAGTGAACTTGTACCCTATTTCACATATGGCAAACAGATTAAAAAAAATAAAAAATTATCAAACAATACGTTTGTGGTGTGTTGTGATAAGCCAACACACTGGTGTGGTTTGTTACTTAGGGCACACCGATTAAAAAAAATCAGTCTTTTAAAAATTCATGCAAGGGCCGATATGGATTGGGATTTGACTATGCAAGTCGTCCCGTGGGTTAGATGTCATAGGCCTATATATATAGAAATGCAAATGTTATAAATATAAAATGAAAATTCTTAATTCTAAAATCACAGAAATAAGAATAAGGAAGGGCAGAAACAAAAAGAATGAAGGGTTTAGGGTAAAATGGAATATATATATATATTATTTTATTTTTATTTTTTATTTTTTATGTTTATTTTTTATTTTTTTTTAAAATGAACAACAAATTTAAATTTTTTACTTACCACGTAAAAAATATTGCAGAAAATGTAAAAAAAAAGATAAAATTTAATCAGAGATCGCTTGAAATTCTATGCTACAGGGTTTGGATCACCAAAGGTTCGGAATTCTGATTGTCTGAATAGTTCTATTCGAAAGTATTTCACTGCTCCACAGTGCTTTCGTGCTCTCTTGCTCCAGCTATGTCTCGTGCAAATCTCTGGCTGGGAAATTTTGCAAAAATAGTGAAATAATGAAAAGTGTTTAGTATTTAATGAATATTTTTAAGAAATTAGATTTTCGAAAATGTTTTTCCACCCATTTTTCAATTTACCACTTTTTTTTCACTTAAAAAAAATAAGGTTGCTCTTTTTTATTTGCAGCTTCTCGTCACCGGTGCATCAATTAATAACACCACACCGGTGCATCAGTTAATAACACGTCACTGATACGCAAAAACTAAAACGCACCGGTGTGGTTATCCATACATAAGCATCAATAACAATAAGTCCATTTTTAAGGCACCGAAATTACTTTTAGGTGTGTGCACTAAAATTTATTGTCTATTTTTCTCAAATGCACGAAGAAAATATCATAACTATATTGAATGGACAATTCTTCAAAATCCAGCTCGTTCCATAATATTTCTCAAAGTTCATCACGGAGTTCTCCGTATCCATATTGACATGTAATATTACTTCATATTTTTTTATTTATATTTTCGTTATCTAATTGAATTTATGTTTTTTATCCATATCAATCAGCTGAATAAAATTTATAATGTATACAAATTTGTAGGTTCATGCAGATTCAGAATCGAGTTCATATGCACAAAATATTCAAAGAGCTTCAAAACGTCAGAAGCTCTTATCAGGATTAGCATACCACAAGGTGCATTTGGTAGATGAAAATGGAAAATCTCTTCACGCTTCCAATTGTAACAATATTACATCTTCTAGCCAAAATCCCGAGACAATGATGCTAATAATAATTTTTTGGTATATTAATGTAATTATTTCAATGTTAGGATTGAATTGGTGAGAGAGATGGCTCCAGCTAGGGTTTTGATGAGAGTTTCTACTGCTACCATCGGAGCTGACCTCACAAACTAAAATCCAGGAGGGGCATTCCTTGATGCAGCTGTTATTGTCTACACTACCAATATGAATGCAACGGAGGGTGCCATCTTATTCAGTTTACTTGCCAGCCGAGTGACTGTTTGGTCGTTATCCTTAGGTTCTGAGCTGTGGCACATAGTATTGAATCATCTGGTGATCGATTATTGGAAGGGACGCACCATACACAATGTGGAGGCTGAGATCGCGCATGGGGGGTTCCACCACCTCGAGCATGACACCTTGATCAAAAACATGATGCACAAAGATAGATCTGCATGCATAGGAGGCAAAGGTCTCAAATTATTTTTATGCATGACAGGAACAGATAAATACCTGCCAAAATCTTTGATGATAGATCTGGAACCCACGACCCTCGCTGGGTTTCGAAAAAGGGCTCAGAGGGTTTTTTACGACCCTGTACATTTGATCTTGGGCAAAGAGGGTGATGCTAAAGGAAATGAGAACCTTTGTCTTGATCAGATGCAAAGGGCAGTGCTAGGGCTCAATCAGAGGACTGTCTAGGTGGCGCTGAAGGCAGGGGAGGTAGGGCTGGAGAGATATGGGAAACAAAAGGGCAGGGCACACGCCTCCTTTTCATGCCATCACTCATCCAATTACTCTCAGGCTAATGAAGACCCTTCACAACAGGTAATTCCCAATCGTTTTCATATTTTCATCAGACCCCCTGTGGGTAAAACTCTATTAATCTGGGCACAAGAAAACAACACTATTCTGCAACTGAAACAAAAAATATGGGGATAGTTGGGGTACCCAGTTTCTATACAACACCTAGTCAGCGGATTTCGCTCTCTTCAGGATAAAAAAGCTCTAAACGACTATTCTATAAGCACATAAATAAAAATTTCCCTAAATCTTCGCTTGAGAGGGGGTGTTATGAACCAGGGCACATCAAGAATTACAAGGGAAGAAAAAGGGAAAAAACGCATAAATCAGCAACAATCAAATGGAGGCCCTTCATACAAAAATGTCTTGCAGGGGAAAAAAAGTTGTAGGATCACCTCCTGATCAAGCAAGAAATGTCCCAAGGCCTTACATACTTTAGCAGCTTGGAAAAACTCATGCACTAAAGATCGATACCCCAAGAATAGAGGAGTATGTCAAGACATATGAAACGCAGGCACTAATATGTCGTTTCAACTATTTTTGGACAAAACCAATGGACCTTTTCCATTGGATCTTCACTCAATGGACCATGGAACGTGACATTCATCTCTGCTCCAAGGGGTTTTTTACTGTTAAATTTAAATCCTCAGAGGATAGAGATCGTATCATCAGAGAGGGGCCTTGGTTTTGGGGAACCACAGGGCTTTTTGTTACCCCATGGTTCATATATTTTGATGCCAATACTATGAAAGTCTCTCGAATGCTGGTATGGGTCAGATTATATAACCTTCCCCTTCACTTTTGGAGTGACCAAGTCTTAGAGGGTATTGGGAGTAGCATCAGGTGATACATCAAAATAGATTTGGAGAGAATTGATGAGAGGATCTTCAATTTTGCATGAATCTGTGTGGAAGTAGATCTAAGAAAAGGACTTCCAGAGAACATTATGATGATCTACAAGCAACATAACTGGCTGCAACCCTTAGACTATGAAAATACTGCATTCAGATGAAAAATATGTAGGATGACAGGACACCTACAAAATACATGCCAAGAATCTAAGAAAGCAAACAGAAAAAAGAAACAGAAAGGGAAAAATAGAAAAGGTTGGCAATATCCCCCTCCAGATTCAGAGGAGGATGAGTCAGAAGCAGAGGAGAAAACAGTTCTCAAGGGAGATAATGATCTTATACAGGGACAGGAGATACAAGGAAGGACATAACAGCACACATGGATCCACAACTCCACCCGAACCAGTCAGAAAGGACCATCGTGGACACGGGTAATGCAGGGATCAAACGACACCATCAATCTGATACTTCAGACTCAAACAAGGACATAGGAACACATACAGCAGAAAATTAGATTGTCCTTGCAACTGTTGAGCCATCTCAGGGTGAGTGGCGCAATGTTGAGAAGAAGAAAGGGAGGAAAACCTGAGATGTGGGACATCTACCTACTCTCTGGCAGAAGTGTTTCCTTTTTGGGACCATCGTTTTAGTTTTTCTCTCTTCCCTCCATCGACTGATCTTCTTTTTTTTTATTTTTTTTTCTGAATGTCATGGTAAATTTTCTACTATGAATTGTGTGCCAGAGCACATGATCCCTATGGGAAATTTTTTGAGATGCTTCAATGCATATGCTACATGTAACTTTTCATTTTATAAATAAAAAGTTGTTGATTTTTTTCTGTGGAAAAAAAAAAATTTATTTCAATGTCAAACAAATTAATCATGCTTTTTCAATGTTCTTACTAATTGATATCATAGATTTTGTACTAATCATGCTCAAATATATTTTTTGAAATTATTAGGATTCTAATGATGATGAGCCACCTACCTACCATCTTCCGTTGCACCCCACGACAATGTCAAGTCGAGAGAAGGCTGAATTAGGAGAAAAAATTAGAGAGGTACGTTACCAAGAATGGTTGAATCAACCACTAATTCAATTCCTGCTATGTCCAGATTCAGTAATTAGGAATTACTACAACAACAATAGTTCTTAATAATATGGCAATGGAGGCAATTAAATAGATTTTGGTATGGATGATTACTTAAGGGATAAAACTACCATGGAGACAATGTTGTTATATGCATTCCAAAAATATGATTAGTTAGGGGATGATGCTCATATCGCTAACACCTTTTTCAAAAGCCTTAAATTTTCTTCCACCACCCCTCTCTTTGGAACTGGCAGTCAATGAAATTCTACCCAGTTGGGGACAACAATTTCACTATACCTTTTGAAAGAAAATTTTGGCTTGTCGAATCCATGTATCTCGGAAATTTTGAGGTAAGTTACCATAAAGTCCTCCCTTATATAAATTTGAGGAATATAATCACATAATGAACATTAAAAATGGTCAATTTTATGAATGCTAATAATTATATCGGAAATAATGTACATTTAATGTTTTTCATGATCACCAACTACCAGTTATTCAAAGATAAGGTTTTTCCGAGTGATAATGTCTTACTCGGTAATTGCGAAGAGGCAAAGAAATTGTTGAAAATGTTGGATGTTGAGTACATATCATATCATGCATGTCCAAATGATTATATTCTATATATAGGAGAATATGCAGACAAAGAGACATGTCCGAAATGTGGGCATGATAGGTATGATAAATAAAAAAGAAGGGTAAATCACATGGTCCTCATTTTAAGATATTGAGGCACATGTCTATAATCCCAAGGATTCAAAGGCTCTTTCATTGAAAATAATTAGCTATGTTGCAGGGATGGCATGCCTCACACAGAAGTGTGTTGGGATTTATACGAATCCTAACTGATTCAACAACCATGAAACATATAGAGGATACATGGCCCAAAAAATTCAAGGATGAAGTACAAAGTCTACGACTCAGCATAGCCATGGATGGCGTTAACCCATATTCCCTCCAGAACGCCAACTATTATGTTTGGCCTGTAGTAGTGATCAATAACAATATCCCCCCATGGTTTTCCATGAAGAATGAACATCTTATGTTGGCTCTCATAGTCCCTGGTAGACGACAAGTGACAAATATGGATGTCTACTTACAACCATTGTTATATGAATTAAAGGAATTATAATATGGGATAAATCTATACAATGTATCAAGACCCATTGCAGCAGAGAGGATTTTTATGTTGTATGGCATATGTGCTTACACGACACATGATTATATAGGATTAGGAGTTTTCTCTAGTAAATTACATGTTTATTGATTTGTTTATATACGTAACAATATTATTTTGCATATTATTTATTTAATTCGTTTTGATAGTTCTAATCTTCATGATATTCTTTAATGTGCCATGCATATAAATTGTATACAATAATCTCGCAGGTCTTGTAACAAAAACGTATTTTGATGTAAATGTTGTGGACCTTCTATGAAAGTTATATGGTCCAGTGATCTACGAAAGTCGGTGTATGACTGCTCCAGGGTATTCCTCCTAGAAAAACACCCTTACAGAAGAGCAACATTCGCTTTCAATGGTAAATAAGAGAGAACCAAAAGGCCTCCAATAACGACACCAGTTGAATGGCTTAGAGCATATGAGAGAGAGAAGGAGAAGGAGTTCATAAAAATGTTCGATTCAAATGGGGAGCCTACGTTCAATGATCCAAAATTCTTTGACACCCATGTTGAGAAAATTCCCATTGGGATGAAAATGAAAGCTATCTTTTATAACCTCCCATATTGGGAGAATCTTAAGATTACCCACTTATTAGAGCCCATGCATATATTTAAAAATGTTTCATCTTATTTATGGAGGCACATATCATCGAAAAAAAGTGACATATTGGTTGTTAGGAAAGATCTTATTACTTCAAAAACTAAAAAGAAACATCGACCAAGATAATGAGAAATTACAGGCTCAGAGGCAGGCACTGGTCCCTCTAATTCATGGTATTTCAAATAATGTGATGTCCCATGGATTTTAAAAAAATATGATCTCTCTTTGGCAAAGGAAGTTATAATATGTGTGATGGTGCCATCTTCATACGAGTCTTCACCACGACGCTGCTTCACCGTGGATGACCATTTTTCAGGGTTGAAATCACATGACCATTTGAATCTTCTAAGAGTACGTATAATATCAAAAGCATGATTTTATTATTTGTTATATTAATAAATTTTATCCCATGCAGGGATCATAAAACATAACTAATTTTGTTTGAGCATGTTTATAAATTTGCAGTGTCATTATCATTTTTTCGTGCGTGGGTGTGTGAAACATGAATTCCCTCAAGACCTAGGACATGCTATATCTAAATTATTTGCATTTGTACGTTGGATCACGTCAAAGCAGGTAGCATCACGAACTGGTGCAAGACAAATGGCTCGAGCGCATCGCACGGGATTTTTTTTTAAATAATGTGATTTTTAAGATATTTTAGAAAACCAATCCACTAAAAGGTTTAATTATAGAAAATAAAGTAAAATACATTTACATTTGGCCAACGAGGAGGCATATTGGCTGTAGAATTTGAAAAACTATATTTTCCCACCATTTTGCAAGATTTGAAATGGAGATGGTGGGAAATGGACTACAATAATGCGTGCAATGGGAGCACCGATGGTAGGGTGCCTCACACAAGGTAAATTTTCACCAGTGCTTGAGAGCTTTAGAGCACTGGAAAGTGAAAAATGTGGATTTTATGTTGTAATCTTTTTTTTATTTAACCTTGTTCCAGTGCGTGTGTTTTATAGGTGCACCGGTGCATTTTATTAAAATCGCACTGGGTTGTTTCAGTTTTGAAGCGTGGTTTTAGGACGCACCAATGTGGATTATTTGTAGAGAAGTGGTGGACTACAGTAATGAGATGCACCAGGTAGGTTTGTACTGAGCACATGGTCTCCCGGTGCGCCAATATTTTGTACACACCTCTGCTTTCTCTAGTTGAACTCACCAGTGCGGTTTAGGATGATAAACACACCAGAAGAAAAGCATTCGCAAAAACCTCCACCCACCAACCTCCTCTAGTAACCTCCACTACAAACATATGTCTGCGTTATTTTTATAAGGTGTTCCTAAAAAGAATCCGCTACAGGGTCTTTTCCTTGTAGCATTATATTTATAAATTCAGATTCCTCTGAATCATCCAAATTGATAAATGAACAAAGAAACAGAGTGAAACAATATTCATTTATCTAATTGGTTTAAGCTATATGATTAAACAGAATTAAAATTGTTAAGAATAGATACGCTAATCTTAGTTCACATATGTGTGACTTTCACTTCATAAATTTGGACTCTATGTAAATTTCTAGAAACTATAAGCTTATTGAGTGTTATTAGAAGTATTTATCTCTATCATCCCTTTTAATTAACAACACCAATTCTTAGTGGTCTATGTATTTACTATGTTTACAATATCTAAGTTTTGTCTATAAAAGTCAAATGAATTTCTTGTTAATGCCTTTGGGAATATGTTAGTTATTTGTTCTTTTCATTTACGTGTTTCCAAATGGAGAATTACAAGCTCTCCAATGAAGTAATATTTTGTATCAATATGTTTGTTTTTTTAATGAAAATCATTCTTCTTTGACAAGGCTACTTTTAAGTTGTTATCACAATACATTGTAGTTTGTCCATCCTATTCTTGTCATAAATCACCCAATATATTATGTAACCAAACTACTTGACAAGTTAGTGTTGTTGTTACTACATACGTTTACTCCACTAATGATATTGGCACAATGGGCTACTTATTAGGTGCCCATGGAAACACACCTAAACCAATATGAAAAACATATCCTCAAGTACACTTCCTATCGTCCATGCAATTTACAAAGTCACTAGCAGTGTATCCAACTAAAATATCACTTCTAGTGTTGGAGTATAACGTCATATCCTCTTGTTCCAACAACATATCTCAAAATTATTTTATTACCTAGAAATATGAGTCTTTTAGAGACTTGATGAACTTCGAAATCAAGATAAGTACATACATAGTTTTATCTATAGTGGTGGTGCCAAACATAAAACTACCAAGTAATCTCTTGAATGGAGTTGAATCTACATTGGATCCTATATTTGTTTTGCTAAGCTTCCTTCTTGTTATAATTGGATTTTTCTTTTGTTTATAATTAATCACCTTGAACCTCTTCAACACATCCATCGCATACTTTTCTTGAAACAAAAAAAAAAAATTGAAAATGATTGAATGAATTCAATACCAAAAAATAATCTCATCAACTACAAATTCCATGTGAAAATCATATAATCAACATACAAACAAACAATTAGAATTTTTCCTTGATCACTCATCTTTTTATACAATATAGGTTCACTGCTACTTTTTCCAAATCTACTACTGATTAGACATGAACCCATGGTGCTATACCAATATTTAGGATCCTTGTTAAACTCGTAGTCTATGGAGGAAATGCTTTCACCCAAAAAGCCATGGAAATTGTTGCGTGATTTTGACAAAATATATTGGAAATATTTGGAAATATGGGTTACAACTATAAGCTTCAGGTTTTTGGGTGCACCATGGGTATTTAATGGTGCTAACTCCATTTCCACCATCAAGGAATTGATTCAGACACTCCCATGGTCATATTTCTTGAAGGAAAAAATTATTGGATTCTAGCGAGAAATGGTTGTCTCAGTGAAATTATTGCCTTCATAGTCAACATCCTTGTTAAATCCATAGAGAAGTTTCTTCAATATGTATAACTTATTTTCACAACATTTTATCTCATATCTTGGTGGTTGGTCAAAATATACTTCTTCTTCAAAAATTACATTAGAAAATTTTAACTTTACACCCATGTGATAAAGTTTCCACCTATTCTAAGCTATTATGGCTAAGATAGGGTTGACTATATCTAACCTTGAAACTAGTGAAAATGCCTCACCATAATTAACTTCAGGCTATTATGCAGATAATTTTTCTATTAATATAGCCATGCATTACCACTTCGTAATTCCTCCAGGATGAGGAGAGGAACCAAAAGGAAACCACAAAACCACTTTAAAACTAGAATCTAGCCCTTCCAGCGCTAGATATGGTTCCCTCTATATGAATCTTTAGCTACTTTGATGACTAGGTTTCTTAGGTTTTAGGCTAGTTAATAAGACTAGAGAGGAATAGGTTTTAATAGTTTGATGGTAGGGAAGAGGGAAAAATCATTGGGCATGGAGTCATATTGAGCTAATAATTTTTAGTGATATGATGGGAAATTGAGGAATCCTTAGATAGGGGAAAAGGTAGGAAATTATTATGGTCTCTTTGTCAAAATTTTGTTGTAGATAGGTGAGTAGAAGAATAATGGAATTGATAAAATCTAAATCATCTAGATGAGGATGAATTTTAAATATTAAAATGGAGGAAAAAGACTAAAATGTTCAACTTCTTATAAAAAGCACCAAAAAGTTAATTTTAAAACAAATTTTTTCTTAACAAATATTGAAGACATGAAATTTATGCATGGAAATAAAAATAGATAAAATCACATACACAGGAAAAAACATCACCATAAGATACTGACACATGAATCCCTAAAAAAGAATAATTTGTCCTTCATCATTTACTAAAACCATTTTTTAATAAAAATGTACAATGATGAGTATATTTTCTCTTACACAGTGACCAACCAACCTTTTTCTCATAAAAAATCATGAAACATGTACAATCAACTCATCCTTGGACTTAGGGGGTCGATCTCAACCATTTCCCCAAAGATAGAGTCAATTACATTATATTTAGAAACTTTCTACTAGGAAGTAGGGACCGAATTTCTGGAATCTAGAGTTCAAAGATTAGATAATATCTCTTGAATAATGACAAAAGTTTAAAAAATTAAAGAATTTTTTGTTGAAGGGAAAACTTGAAAATCATCATACACTTATTGGATAACATTTATTCATAATGTAAATTTCCATTCTTGAAAAACATCACCTACAACAGAAGCAGAACAACTGAGCACAAATAATTTCACTTGCATGCGTTTGACCAATTTTTTTAGTCTTTGACAAGATAGGATGATTGATGGGTAGTGTTTACAACCTAAAATACCTACTTTGAACCTTCTTGCACAAAAAGGAATGCCAAAACTATGACCTTATATCAAGTCTTAAAGCCTTGGACAGTAGCGCAACAAAATGGAGAAGTGTAGCAACAACTTGTGGTAATAATGATATGGTGAAATATTTTATGTGACATGACTTAAATCGAATCAGTCATGAAAAACTCAAATCTAGTATTATCTTCACTCATTACTTGAATGACACATTAAACTAGGCCCCTTAGGAGTTCAACAACTTTATTTTATTTACGAATCAAACTTTAATATACCCTATTGACTTGATCTTAATGATATCTTAGTAGCACCTTACAAATTTACAAAAATAATCTAAATAATAATCTTGTATTTGACTACTATTTCATAAGACACTAGCATTGGCTCCAATGGTGATGGAATTATCCCTATAAGGTGTCAAAGAACACCGTAGACTAGTATCCCGATCCATTGGGCTTCTCCCAACTTTAAAACTACAACCTTCTTTGAAACCACTGCAACTAAAACTAAAATGACAACCTCAAACTATACACTATAGGTTGTGATCTTTAAAATAACTGAAACAACTCCTTGAAAAATTGAAAATCAAACTAAGACAAGGGCTTTCCCAACAAGCTTATTGATCACACCATGTCCTACTCTAACCTGCTCAATATGGCTATACAATCATGTGAAATGATCCTTCTAATGTAGCCAATCAAGAAAATGGATACTTCAATGAAGCTTTCATTTAGCATCTTGAGGCATAAAGAAAGACTAAAAAAATGGGAACATAAACTTTCCACTAAAAATCTCTTCATGATCCATAAATACAACAATGATCTTTTGTTATAATGACTGCAACATCCTGCCAAAAGGGTCATATAAATCATGAAGGGAATACTTATTTGTTTTTTATCATTGAGTAAGGATTGTTCTTTATGATTTGCTACTAGCTACTTTGTTTCTGACTCAAGAGTCTTAAGACCATCCTTGAATGAGAAAGGATCCAATTGTTCATCTCTTCTATCATGCATCTTAGGGAGAAGCTTTGTACATTCTTGAATAATAGCCATGGAATGTGTTTTAGGATCATCTAAACATTGTATTTCATGCACTTCAACAAAATTATCACCCTTATCTTCAAAGGAATAAAAAAGAGAAACTACTTTCGCGTTGTATTATTGTGTTTCAAACTGAAAAGTATCATATACTATGATGTTGTTTTCTTGAAATTATATGTCATTTAATAGTTTATTGTCTAATTTTTTTGGGCATACAACTTCAGAAATCTGCCTTTATTAAATCTCTTCTTGATGAGCTAAGAGATTAGAATTTCTTTTTTCAACACAAAAATAATCTCATTTTGGTTATTCAAAAGACCCAGAACAATAGTTTATTTTTTATATCTTCTTCTAAGCTCTAAATCATAGCTTTCATATGCACATGTCAACACTTCATTGAATCTAATATATTTTTTTACTTGAGTAAATGAATAAGGAAAATATTGGAGAATTTCAAAATCTAATGACTTATCCAAATCATTGTTTTGATTCTTTAAAGCTTATGAGGAATATAGAATTTCATCATCATTATGAATGGAACAAGTATGAATTTGAAAATCAAAATTTTGATCTATAGTCAAAGGAGATTGTGTTCTGGTGAATATTTTCCTTAATGTCATGCTAGCTAGCCTATACTATTGTTTTTTTCTTATGAGAAGGTAGCTCAGAGAGGGTTTCCTTGATTTCATTATCTATGAAATTCTCATCATCAATATCAATTCTAAAATGTTGCATAAGACCGTCAAAATCTCCATAGAAGGTTTCAACCAATGCTATATTAGAGTAATTGTCTTTATAGTTCTTACAAAGCAATGTGTAGAAATATTTAAGGGAATAAATGCTAGCAGAAGACAATCCTTCATACTAAGATCATGCTTTCTATTCTAAAGTTGCCATAAATATATTCATTAAATATTCCTCATGAAATTCAACCATAATTCTATGTATATGCATGTGAAACGTAAGCCAATGAAGAGCTACATCATCTTGTTTATTATCTCTGAATTTTGGCAAATAAGTTTGCCAATCAAGATGAGGCATGCGATCTAGAAAACCTAGAATAAGCATACGATTTAAAGGAGCATGCATACCTTGTAGATATAGAACTAATCTTGAGGCAGTAGAGTTGCTAGTGGAATATTCAAAGTTGAATTGTCGATCTCGTTGAAAATGGATTTGCTCGATGAATAACAAAAAGCCTTATTATGTCTGATCATTGTTCACCATCAATAATCAGATTTGAAACTTGATAGTTACTCCCCGGGTAAGATGGAAAATTTCGCTCCCCAGTAACGACACCACTACGTTACCACTTCATAATTCCGCAGGATGAGGAGAGAAACCCAAAATTAACCACAAAACCACTTTAAAGCGAGAATCTAGCCCTACCAGCTTTAGAGAGGCCTCTCTCTATATGAATCTTCAGTCACTTTGATGACTGGTTGTCTTAGGTTTTATGCTAGGTATTAAGGTCATAGAGGAATGTGTTTTAATAGTTTGATGGTAGGGAAGAGGGAAAATCCATTTGGCATGGAGTCATATTGAGTTAATTATTTTTAGTGATATGATGGGAAATTGAGGAATCCTTAGACAAGGGCAAGGTAGGAAATCATTATGGTGTCTTTGTCAAAATTTCGTTGTAGAGAGGTGAGTAGAAGAATAGTGGAATTGATAACATCTAAATAATCTAGTTGAGGACGAGTTTTAGATATTAAAATGGAGGAAAAACACTAAATGTTTAGCTACTTATAACAAAGCAGTGAAAAGTGAATTCTGAAACAAATTTTTACTTAACTAAACATTAAAGACATGAAATTTATGCATGGAAATAAAAAGAGTTAAAATCACATACACACGAGAAAACATCAGCATAAGAAACTGACACATGAATCCCTGAACAAGCAGACTTTGACATTCATCATTACCTGGAACATTTTTAAATAAAAAAATACAATGCCGAATGTATTTTCTCTTACACACTCATCAACCAACGATTTTCTCATAAATATTTATGAAATATATACAATTATATCATCCTTGGACTTAGGGGGTCGAGCTCAACCATTTCCCTAAAGATCGAGTGAGTTACATTAAATTTAGAAACTTCTCATTAGGAAAGAGGGTTTGAATTTCTAGAAAATTGAGGTCAAATATTAAATCATATCTCTTGAATCATGACAGATGTTACAAAACAGAATACGTTTTTTTTATGAGCTTGTTCTTGAGAGAAACCTCTCGTAATTTTTGAAAATTTTGGTTGAAAATAAGCATATTTGAGGGAGAAACCTACTTTACATCACATAAATCAACAATTCTTGGATGATTCAATTGACAAGACCTCCTTGGTATATATAAGAGTCCAAGCGGTCACAATAATAAGGTCCTACATAAAAATAATAATGTAAGGGCACAACAATTACAATAATAGACTTCTATGGGGAAAAAAAAGAACAATATGGGGGCTACATGGATACAACAATAACAATATGGGGTTGAGGTGGACCTCAACAAAATATTTATGGATCGTATCCTCCTGACACATAATAAGGAGTGCTAGAAACAATTTTTATATTTTGAGAACATGACCTTCTCATACCGAATATTCCAACAAAGAGGACATCCACAAAATACTTGTCCTAATGCCAAGAAAGAGCCATGAAGGAAGAAGAAACGGGGAAAGCGGCCCAAGGGATGGAAATTCCCACAATAGTTTCTTCAAGATCAAGAGGATGAAGAAAAAATGGATCCCCCTACCAACGAGGAAATACAGAATCCACCAGAGAGCGTAGAAGGGGGGGGGGGGGCGAATAACGAAGCATCAAGAATCACAGTCCCCACATCGCAGCCATAAAGTATTCCTGAAGCAAAGGAGACAGGGGGTTTCAAACCTCATCATGTATCTGAAAGTTCGGACTCAGATAAGGAAAAACCAAGAATGGATGCAGAGGTCCAACTAGAACTTGTAACGACCACTCCATCCCAAGGAGAATGGCAGAAGGTAGAAAAGAAGAAATGGAGAAAAAGGTAGCCTATTTATTTCCATTTTGGAATAGTTTATTTGTATTGACTCTATAAACACTACTCTCAACTGACATGATTGAATGCATTGCAAAAATATGCAAGATGTAATTTTGTTTTCATTAGTAAAACTATAATTATTCCTAGGAGGAAAACAATAACAATATGGGGGCTACAATAACAATAAGAGTAAGAGGGCTGCATTAGTATTATAAAGACTTAAAAAAGAATTTGTGGGATATTTCAAATGATAAATTTTGATCATATTGAAAGCAAATCTATAAAAGCATTTGGTTGGAATTTCAGGATTTGCATTTCCATACCTCTAGTGATATACAATTTGGAATTTAAAAATTATTATCGGTCCTAAAATTTATTTCAAACAATTTATATCAATATTTTTCATATATATATATATATATATATATATATATATATATATATATTCTTTTCTTTTATGATTTATTAATTAAAATTAAAATTAAAATTTAATTAACTTAAAAAAATAATGATTTTAACACATACTTTTATACTTGTTATAGACTCATTTTTATAAAAACTTACAGCAATATATTTTAAATAAAATAAATATACTAGCTTTATTTTTTTTTACCGTTGACCCTTTTGGTGATTTGTTCAACAAGTGTATATTGTTGCCAATTTATCATTATCCATTTCTCCATGTGAGAAATGCTACCAACAACTTAGTCAGCCAATTTCTGCATTTTGTATATTACTACCAATTTATAATTTTCCAATTTCTCCACGTGAGAGTTGGCGGTATCTACAACCTTCGTCGTTTTCGAATGACGAAAGAATTTTCATTCTACAATTCGTCGGAAAATGGTATCTGCAACCTTTGTCGTTTCCAAATGCTATTCGACCCCAATCACCTTTAAATGTAAATCTTACATATCAACGAGAAGTACGCAACTCAATCATCCATCATTTTCTGCACATGAAGTATATCTAAAGTTAAGGTAAAGTATTTGTTTTTTCTTCTAGATAGTTGCATCGATGCAACAAAATGCAATGTAATCTGCAAAACCCAACAAAGGCGCAACTTTTGTTGCATCGAAGCAAGATAACTCGTGCTTAGCTCTGTTCAACAATTCAACGAGGAGAAAACAGAGGAAGGCGCAACTTTTGTTGCATCGAAGCAAGATAACTCGTGCTTAGCTCTGTTCAACAATTCAACGAGGAGAAAACAGAGGAAGGCGCAACTTTTGTTGCATCGAAGCAAGATAACTCGTCCTTAGCCGTTGAATTGTTGAACAGAGCTAAGGACGAGTTATCTTGCTTCGATGCAACAAAAGTTGCGCCTTTGTTGGGTTTTTGCAGATTACATTGCTAAGGACGAGTTATCTTGGTATCTGCAACCTTTGTCGTTTCCAAAGGCAATTCGACCCCATTCACCTTTAAATGTAAATCTCACATAACAACGAGAAGTACGCAACTCAATCATCCATCATTTTCTACAGATGAAGTATATCTAAAGTTAAGGTAAAGTATTTGTGCCTTTTGTCATCTGTACGATCCAAATTTTATTCATATTTTTCTTCGTATGTTATATGCTCAGCAAGAACTTGTAATCAGTTGGTTGTTGCAAGAATTATCTTTTTTCCGACATCATTTCACGGTGTAATGACAATTTTATTTTTCCCCGCGTATAGTAGAGTGCATCATGTACGTGAAAACAGTGTGTATTGTTCTAACTATCTTAAATTTTTGCACTTTTATTGCTGTGGACGCAGGAGCTAATATATATAACAACGACATGGCTTACAGTCTTATGGCAGCTAGCTTCCATGGGATTATCCATTCCAGCAATGATACCTTTGAAGGACTTATTCAAAAGAGAATTTGCATTCGATCGAAAATTTTCCATAGAGTTTCGACTTCATCTGCGATTTCTAATGGCGGCAATTTGAAGAAAGAATTAGTGTCATGCATACATCGGGCATCATCATCTAAATCGTCGAAGATAATTGTAGGGCTTGAAGAAAGTAACAAGGTGGTTGAATTTGATTTCAATAATTACATGCGTTCAAAGGCAATCAGAGTGAATGATGCATTGGATAAGGCTATCCCACTTAATTATCCAGAGAAAATATATGAATCCATGAGGTATACGCTTCTAGCCGGAGGGAAACGGGTTCCTCCTGTTCTGTGTATCGCAGCGTGTGAGCTTGTGGGAGGGACCGAGGAGCTGGCCATGCCAACTGCTTCTTCAATGGAGATGATGAATACAATGTCTTTGATTCTTGATGACTTGCCTTGCATAGACAACGATAATTTACGGCGAGGTAAGCCTACAAACCATCTGGTCTTCGGCCAAGACACTGCTATTCTCGCAGCCGCTGCACTTCTCTCATTTGCATTTGAGCACATTGTAGTCTCCACAAGCAAAACTGTGGGTAGTGATCGGATTTTGAGGATAGTATCCGAATTGGCTAGAACGGTAGGCGCTCAAGGGATAATGGGTGGCCAAATTGTCGATATTGCGTGTGAGCGAAATACTTCTGTTGACCTTGGCACACTGGAATGGATTCATATTCACAAGACTGGAGTGCTATTGGAGTGCTCGGCTGTGTGTGGGGCGATCATAGGCGGTGCCACGGAGGATGAGATTGAAAGTATTAGAAGGTTTAGCCGTTGTGTGGGGCTTCTGTTTCAGGTTGTGGATGACATACTCGATGTCACAAAATCCTCGGAAGAATTGGGAAAAACTGCGGGAAAGGATTTGGTCACTGATAAGGCTACTTATCCCAAGCTGATGGGTTTGCAGAAAGCAGAGGATTTGATCGTTGAGTTGTTGAGTAGAGCTAAGCAGGAGCTATGTTGCTTCGATCCAACAAAAGCTGCACCTTTGTTGGGGTTTTCAGATTACATTGCATTCAGGCAGAACTGAAAAACCAGTAAAAGTATTCTATTGTATTTGGCTGTGCTTTGTCTTATAAGTCTCGTGTGGTTAGCTTTTACATCTGTCATACCTTCACAAATTATATTATATTTATAACTTCGGATTTCTTTGAATCGCCCAAATTGATAAATGAACAGAGAAACAGAATGAAACAATATTCATTGATCTAATCGGTTTAAGCTATATAGTTAAATAGAATTAGAATTGTTAAGAATAGATTCGCTAATCTTAGTTCAACTATGTGTGACTTACTCTTCATAAATTTGGACTCCATATAAATTGCTAGAAACTATAAGCTTATTGAGTGTCATTAGAAGTAGTTATCTCTAGCATCCCTCTTAATTACGAACACCACTTAGTGGTCTATGTATTTATTAGGTTTACAATATCTAAGTTTTTTCAATAAAAGTCAAATGCATTTCTTGTAATCGCTTTGTGAGCATGTTAGCTATTTGTTCTTTTCATTTACATGTTTCAAAATGGATTTCTCCCTTGTTTACAAACTCTATGATGAAGTGATATTTCATATTAATATGTTTGTTGTTTTTATGAAAACCATGCTTCTTTTATAAGGCTATTTTTATGTTGTTGTTACAATACATTGTAGTTGGTCTATCTTATTCTTGTTATAAATCACCCAATATATTATGTAACCAAACTTGTTGACAAGCTAGTGTTGTTGCTAATACATAGTTTTCCTCCACTCATTATATTACCACAATGGGCTACTTCTTAGGTGCCCATAGAATCACACCTAAACCAATATGAAAAACATATCCTGAAGTACTCTTCGTGTCATCCATGCAATTTGCAAAGTCACTATTGGTGTATCCAACTAAAAGATGACTTCTAGTTTTGGAGTATAATGTCATATCCATTTGTTCCAACAATATATCTCAAAATTATTTTTCCTACCTATAAATCTAAGTCTTTTAGAGACTCCCTCAACTTGGAAATCAAGCTAGTTACATACTTTATTTTACCCTTACTGGTAGTGTGAAATATAAAACTACCAAGTAATTTCTTGAATAGAGTTGAATCTACGTTGGATCCTATATTTGTTTTTCTAAGCTTTGTTCTTGTTACAACTGGATTTTTCTTTTGTTTACAATTAATCATCTTGAACCTCTTCAACACATGCATGGCATACTTTTCTTGAAATAAAAAAATATCTGAATATGATTGAACGAATTCAATACAAAAAAAGAATCTCATCAACCGCAAATTAGTCATTTCAAACTAATTTTTCATAGTTGGTTTAAACTTGTCCACTAATAAATTCCATGTGAAATTTATATAACTAACATACAGACAAACAATTAGAGCTCAATCATCTTTTTATACAATATAGGTTCACTGCTACTTTTTCCAAATCTACAACTAATTATACATGAACCAATTGTGCTATACCAATCTCTAGCAGCCTTATTAAACTCGTAGGCTAAGGAGGAAATGTTTTCACCCAAAAACCAATGGAAATTATTGCATGATTTTGACAAAATCTAGTGGAAATTTTTGGAAATCTAGGTTACAACTATAAGCTTTAGGGTTTTTTCTTCCCTATGGGTCTTTAATGGTGCTAAATCCATTTCCATCATCAAGGAATTGATTCACACACTCCCATGGGTCATACTTTTCGAAGGAAAAAATGATTGGATTCCAGCGAGAAATGGTCGTCTCAGTGAAATTATTGCCTTTATAGACAACATCTTTCTTGAATCCATAGAGAAGTCTCTTCAATATGTATAGCCTATTTTCACTACGCTTTATCTCATACCTTGGTGGTTGGTCCACACATACTTCTTCTTCTAAAATTACATTAGAAAATGTTAACTTTACATCCATGTGATAAATTTTCCACCTATTCTAAGTTATTATGGCTAAGATAGGGTTAACTGTATCTAACCTTGAAACTAGTGCAAAGACCTCACCATAATTCACTTCGGGCTACTGTGCAAATCATTTTTCTATCAATCTAGCCTTGTGTTACCACTTCATAATTCCTCCAGGATGAGGAGAGGAACTCAAAGGTAACCACAAAACCACTTTAAAACTGGAATCTAGACCTTCCAACTTTAGAGATGGCTCCCTCTTTATGAATCCTTAACTACTTTTATGATTGGCTGTCTTAGCCTTTAGGCTAGGTATTAAGATCAGAGAGGAATAGGATTTAACAGTTTGATGGTAGGGAAGAGGGCAAGCTCATTGGGCATGGAGTCATATTGAGCTAATTATTTTTAGTAATATGATGAGAAATTGAGGAATCCTTAGACAGGGGAAAGTAGGAAATACTTATGGTTTCTTTGTCAAAATTTCGTGGTAGAGAGGTGAGTAGAAAAATAGTGGAATTGATAACATCTAAATCATCTAGTTCAGGATGAATTTTAGATATTAAAATGGATGAAAAACAAAATGTTCAGCTACTTATAAAATAACACCGAAATGTGAATTCTGAAACAAATTATTGCTTAACTAAATATTGAAGACATGACATTTATACATAGAAATAACAAGAGATAAAATCACATACACAGGAGAAAACATCACCATAATATATTAACACATGAATCAATCAACAAGTAGACGTTGTCCTTCATCATACACTAAGACCTTTTTCTTAAAAATGTACAATTTTGAGTATATCTTTTCTTACACACTGACCAACCAACATTTTTGTCCTAAAAAATCATGAAATATGTACAATCAACTCATCCTATGACATAGGGGGTCGATCCCAACCATTTCCCCAAAGATAGAGTCAACTACATTAGATTTAGAAATTGTATGCTATGATATAGGGACCGAATTTATGGAATCTAGGGGTCAAAGATTAGATAATATCTCTTGAAGAATGACAAAAATTACAATATTGAAGGAATTTTTTGTTTAAGAGAAAACTTTAAAATCATCATATGCCTATTGGATAACATTTTTTCATACTATAAACTCCCATCCTTGAAAAACATCACCTACAACACAAGCACAATGACTGAGCGCAACAAATTTCAGTTGCATGGGTTTGACTAATTTTTTTAGTCTTTTAAAGGATAAGATGATTGATGGATGGTGTTTACAACCTCAAATACCTACTTTGAACCTCCATGCACAGAAATGAATGCCAAAAATTTGACCTTCTATAAAGTCTTAATGCCTTTGACAATAGCACAACAAAATGGAGAAGTGCAACAACAAGTTGTGGTTATAATGATATGATGAAATATCATTTCACGTGATGCCACTTAAACCAAATAAATTATGAAAAACACAAATCGATTATTATCTTCACTCATTACTTGCATGACACATTTTCCTAAACTTACTAAAACTAGGCCCCTTAGGACTTTGACAACTTGATTTTATTTACCAATCAAAATTTAATATACCCTATTGACTTGATCTTAATGATATCTTAGCAGCACCTTACAAATTTAAAAAAAATAATATAAAAGAATAAGCTTGAATTGATTACTATTTCATATGACACTAACATTGGCTCCAATGGTGATGGAATTCTCCCTGTGAGATGCCAAACAACATCATGGATTAGTATCCTGATCCATCGGGTTTCTCACAACTTGAAAACTACAAAGTGCTCTGAAACCACTGCAACTGAAACTAAAATGACAACCTCAAACTATACACTATAGGTTGCGATCAGAAAAATAACTGAAAGAACAACTTGAAAAACTGAAAATCAAACTAAGACAAGTGCTTTCCCACCAAGCTTATTGATCACACCATTTCTTACTCTAACTTGCTCAAGATAGCTATACAATCATGTGAAATGATCCTTCTAATGTAGCCATTCAAGCAAATAGCTACTCGAATGAATCTTGAATTTAGCTTCTCGAGGCATAAAGAAAGACTCAGAAAATGGCAACTCAAACTTCCAACTAAAAACCTCTTCGTGACCCATAAATAGAACAATGTTCTTTTGTTATAATAACTGTAACGTACTGCCAAAAGGGTCATATTGTAGAAATTATATACATTAAGCATGCATATTTCCTAGATTCCCCTGATCTCAAAATATTTCACTTCTTGCAAAATACAAGATCATTCCACTATTAATATTTTGCGGAAAATTAATTGCACACACATGTGAAGCATAAATAAAAATAATCGCACATAACACACTTGTTTAATGGGAAAGCCTAAATTTGTAAACCCCAACTATCATATATTATGTATCATGGAGATCATATGAAAATCCTCATACAAATCTTAGTACATCAAGCTCTCAGTACATACAATCGTCACACACTAATCAGGAAAAATCTGCAAATCCATGCACCGATCTTTTCCCTCCTGCTAGCCTGCCTCCACTGCGCAATCCCTATTGAGGAATAGCTCTAAATGAATTCGAATTACCCTTGCCTTGACTATGCAATCGTTATTGGAAACTCCAATGTGTGTGTGATGAAATCAATGCATCACTATAGTCACAACAGATAGTCCATCTTGCCCTTTCACCAATCTCTCCACTGGGTCTCCACTGGAACTACCATGCACTGTAGTTAACTGTTGTATTGTTAAGTTGATTAATGAGTTATTATTTGTGAATTAATTAACTAATTATTTCAATCCACTCTCACTAGTGTATCATTCAGTTAGACTAGATACAACTAGCTCAACTGAGTCTAACTGAGTTAAACTGAATACAACTCCATAAAATACTCTTCTAAATCTGTCATAACTTTTTCACTTCAGTTCTAACTGAGTCCTCCATTAATGAACCACCAGTTTCCCTTGGGAATTGAGTAATTCCCTCAGTCCACTGATTTTCCAAATATGCGCACTAAACTTAAGTGCTCCAAGAGAATAAGTTGTTGTTTAGAGTATGATTATTATTAAGAGCTAATAATAATTGACATGCATCTATTTTTAGATGGACGATCTTTAAATAGACTTCACCCAATATTCTAAAAATAGAATTTCATCTATTTTTCCAACTTGATCAACCATCCAAAAATAGCATCCTGCAACTTCTGAACTATGATCACCATGTCTAAAAATAGACATAGTCTAAAAATAGACCTGTGCCAAAAAAAGTCTGCGGGCCCACTTAGTTAAGGCGACTCTTTTCACTAAGCCCATCATCTTGTTGAATCTCAACACTCCCTCTCAAAAAGATAGGGATTATCTTTCACCCTAATACTGCCTCTGTGGTATTCGAATTTGCTCCTGGTGAGCACCTTCGTCATAATATTTGCATCCTGATCTTTCGTAGGAATGTACTGAAGCAACATGATCTTCCACTGCACATATTCTCTGATATGATGATACTGGATATCAATATGTTTATATCTATCATGAAACACAGGATTAACCAAGAGTTTAATGCAACTCTGATTATCACAATGTATCACTGTGGGATCTAAATGTGAACTGAACAAACCAACCAGGATCTTCCTCATCCAGGTAGCCTCACATGTAGCTTGACTTGCTACCATGTATTATGCTTCTGCTGAAATAAGTGCCACGGATCTTTGTTTCCTGCTATACCAAGAAACTGCTATAGATCTAATACTAAAATCCCTCCTGATGTGCTCTTTCTTTCTATTAGGATTCCTGCCCAATTTGCATCCGTAAAGCCATGCAAATTCCCCTCATCTGTTTGTCTGTACCATAAACCATACTTAGATGTGCCCCTGAGATATCTCAGATCATTTTTTCCTGCCTTCCAAAAGAGCTTGGTAGGCTTAACCATCGCTTGTGAAAGCTAGTTCACTACATATCATATGTCCAACATTGTATTGACTAAATACATGAGTGAACCCACCAAATGTCAATAAACAGTGGCATCCACTACCTCTGTCGATGTGGCATCCTCTTTCTTCCAATTTCCTGGAAGAGGAGTGTCGATAGGCTTGCAGCCTTGCATGTGAAACTTCTCCAATATCTCCTGGGCATACTTGCCTTGAGACACAAATAGTTCACCTTCCCGCTGCCATATTTCCAATCCAAGGAAATAATGAAGGACGCCCAGATCCTTCATCTCAAACTCCTTTGCAAGATTTTCCTTGCATGAGTGTATCAACTGCTCATCACCTGTTAGTCGTAAATCATCAACATAAATAACAATGATTAAAACCTTACCCTCCACCACAATCTGGTACAGGTTTGCATTTTCCTTACTCTTGGTGAAGTCAAGTCTAGTGAAATAGTTGTCGATCCAAGTGTACCAAGCACATGGTCCTTGTTTCAGCCCATACAGTGCTCTTTTGAGCCTGCACACTGAAGTTTTATCCTTTATGAACCTTCTATAGTACCCAACCAACCCAAGGAAGCTTCTGCCATCCGTTTGTTTCTAAGGTATTGGGACCCTTTTAATGATGGAAAATTTGTTGTGGTCAACCTATATCCCTTCCTTAGATATGGAATGGCCTAGCACATTCTTTGCATTCGTCAAAAATTCACATTTCTTGAGACTTAGCGAAATATTCACCTCAATGCATTTCTGTAAAATGTTACACAAATTGGAGAGAACTCCCTATAAATCACATCCATAAGGACTAAAGTCATCCATGTATATCTCAACAGTTTCATGAACAAGGTCAACAAAGATACTTATAACTAACCTTTGGTAGGTGGCAGAGAAATTAGACAAGCAGAATGCAAGAAATATGTAGGAAAATGTACCTCAAGGACATATGAATGTGCTCTTGTCTTGGTCCTTAGGGATGATTTGTATTTGGTTGTACCCAGTAAATCCATTTAGGAAGGAAAATAATATCTTCCATGCAAGGCCATGTAAGACTTGGTCATTGAAAGGAAAAGGGAACTGGTCCTTCTTTATAGCCTTGTTAAGCTCATGATAATCAACACAGATCCTCCACTTCACATTTTTCTTATGGACTACGATGAGGAGGGACACCAAATCAGTATTTGAAATGGGGTGTATGAACCCTACCTCCAATAATTTTTTTAATTCCTCTTTCAGAATGTCCTTAAGAGCTATATTCATCCTTATTTGGGGTTGGCACACATGCTTGCATCCCTCTTTGATGTAGATATGATGAGAAAAAACTAAGGGATACACACCTTTGATTTCCTTATAGTCCCGAGAAAAAGCATCAAGGTGTTGCTGAGGCATGTTGCATTATTGTTATTATTGTTTGGTTGAGAGAGAGGGGTTTATATTTAGAGTTAAGGATGGGATAGTTTCTACAACCTTGGAATGATCGAGATTAGGGTCAATAGAGAACATATTAATCCATGGGTTTTTCTTAGATTGTTTCATCAGTTCATTAACTAGCATTGAAGTGGGAGGTTGATTCTGTAACATATAGTCAATAAGGTCATATTCATCAAGTTTCCTCCCTCCTACAATATTGTCTAGTCTAGAGACTTGGTAAAGGGATGAATGATAAATATATTCTTCATATTCATCCTCTAACCAAAAGGGCAAGCCATGCTCAATAAAATCTTGATAAAAAGGGTATAATTTTTTTTTTTGATAGATACCCATCCTTGATGGTCATGTTCCCAACCCTGGAACTAATGTAGGCATCAACAATGACCAACCAACGTCTTCCTAGGATAAGAGGGTAACCATTAAAATTCGTTTTGTTTTGGAGGACAAGGAAATCCGAGGGGTACTCCCAGGAGTCAATGGAGACCATCACAACCTCAATAAATCCCTCAATAACTATTGTAGATCTATTTTCAAGCTACATCATTATAATTGTATTCCTCAAGACCCCTTGGAGGTTGAACTTTAACATTGTTTCCTTGGTCATCACAATGATTGAAACGATAAGGTCTATCAAGGCATTAGGAATAATAATGCTATCAATGTGCACACCCATTGCTGGGTACCAACATACAAGTACTTTGGGGAGATCACCCTCCAGGAATTAGATTGGACAATTTCCCAAAAAAATTGATAGTGGGGGTATCTCTTCTTCTACTCCTAGAAGTTTTGAAAATAACTTTATTGATAAGTTTGTTGTAAATGGGGGCATATTTGATGGCCTAGAGAAGGGGTGTTTTGACACACAAGTTCAGGATAGGGAGGTGCATTAGCTTGAGTGATAATATATTCCTTCTCTTATTAAAAATCCTCGGGCGGGGAAAGTGGGAGAGCATATAAAAATACCTTCCCACACTGATGGTTGATCTCTTGGACATCCACAACATAAGCATGATAGGATTTCTTCCCACTATAAACCTCTTAGACCTACTTATTTTTCAGTCTTAGATTGGGTTATGGAGGCATTTGAGGTTTCTTCGGTGCATTATGGTGAGGGAGTTGTGTCTGAGATTGAGGAGGAATTAAATCGTCAGGTTGAGTTCTTTGAGGCATCCATCCTTTGGAGGGGTTTCCCCATCGAGGAGGTTGAGGTGGACATGGATGGAATGGAGCGTTAATAGGACAAGGAGGATATTGAGGAGTATAACTCCAAGGAGAAGGCACTAACCATGATCGATGAGTGGAAGGGTACCGAGGCTAGAAATGTGCATTCTAATTTGGGTTGTAAGGAGGATAAAGTGCAACTTCTATTCCTTATTGATATGGTTGAGCGCCTTTGAGCCTCCTATAGTTAATAAAGCATAACTTCTCAAAACCGTTTTATGCACTCTAGTATACAAATTATAGGCATGGTAGAGACAATTATTTTTTTGTTTCACGGTTCTCTTCATAGATAGAGAAGACTTCTATGATGTTCAGTGGGAATTCATTACGAAGATGTCTCTTAGTGCATATAGGTAAAACTATAACTAGCGCCATTTTTTCTTCCTCGTGCGTCCTTTTAATATGCATAATGTCCATCTGTAGGGAAAAGGTATGCAACATTTGATTCTTGAAATCCTCCATCATGTTCCCTATCTCATGTTAAATGGTTTAGGTTGATGGATAAGAGTTAGTCAGGAATTGGATAGACCTTCCTCTCTTCCTAACACCTCTAGAATGATTTTTTAACATTGCCTTGATGTCATCATGGCTCAGCTGATAAATGTTTCCTCTAGATAACATGTTGGGAGTCTCTATTACATCCTCCCTAATCCCTTAGAGAAGTACAAGCTTGAGTGCCTCAGGGTCAAGGGTACAATTATCCATCCTATAGCTGAGTTGAAATATTTCGTCGTAATATTCTAAGGATTCACATGGCCCTAGGGTTATCCAAAAATTTTCTTCTTCTTTTTTCTTTAGACCTATAGTAATTCTTGTACTTTTCATTAAAGGCTTGCTACCTCTCTTCCCAGGCAGTGATATTGCCCCCAAGTAAGCCCATAAACTAGCACAATGCTACATCTTTGAGGGTGGATGGAAACAACTTCATCTTATGATCATCAGAGTTATAGTCATAGGTCGTACGAACAACAACAAACAAAAATACGAATGTGTCAGGGTCCTCAAAGACTAGGTCATGGACGTGTGGGAGGGTAGTAGGGCTGATATTTTGTATCTTTTATTCTCAATTAGTTTTTCTGACGGGAGAGAAATTTGTTACCTATTTCCAACCATATTTCGAAAAAGTGATATAGGTTTTTCCCTGTCCTATGGGTTGTTCAAAAATCTCAGGTTTCTCACCTAGAGGGTTGTTTAACTCCCTTATAGTCAGAGAGGGAACCTCACATTCACCAAACAAGAATGATAGTTTGCTACTTGAAGGGGTGGGGTTTTTTGGTAGGAATTTCCCTTTACTACCCCTACTCCTACAAGACATGAAAAAACTACTCTTCTTCTAGAAATTTTCTCCCTTTTTTTGAAAATTTCAAATCAATGGTACTAATGCAAAACAAAAAGAAGAAACAAAAAATTATAAGTAGAAACAAAACCTACTTTGGCACCTCCCCGGAAACAGTGCCAAAAAGTGATGAGTCATAGTATCTCACCAAGAATGTTGAGACTCCTAAGCTACCAACTTTAATTATCAATCAGGGGTTCGTACAAACTTAGAGGTGAGAGTTCTACATACATATTAGGTCAATATCTACTCATGTCACCTTTAGTCATTGAATCACATAAAGGCATACGAATATCACTCCTTCAACTAGCTTGCAAAGAAAACTTGCATGAAGAGCTAAGAATCTACTTTTAAGACATTATCTTATTTGCATGTGTCATTCATTAAATGCAAAGACTAACTACCTTTGCAGGAAGGAAAGGACTACACTAACTATAGAAATGAATCATCAGATGTAATGAATAATTACAATTGAAATAAGTAAACATCTATGCTAATTACATAAAACAACCATGTTATTCTACTTGCAAGAACCAAATCAACATTTTATTTGCAACATATAAATCACGACTCTGCTGAAATTTAATTTGTGCCTACAGTGAAGGAGGAATTGGTATGGAGTAGTCCTTGATCCTCCCCAACCACAGATTCAAGGCCTTGAGGTCATTATTCAATACAATAATGCAAATATCAAGGTTTTGTGGCAAATATAGCTGATTGTTATACGATACCCGATACTATTATAGGATTGTTAAATGATACTCAGGACTGCTACAAGATTGCCTAGTTTTGCTACATGATTAGATATGAGAACATCCTAAGGGTAGAAAATGTGTGCTATAGGTAGGAAAAGGTGGATGAAGTTGTATGGAGGATATTTGAAGCCTTTTTCCAATATTATCACCCATCAAAGGCAAATCTTGCACAAAACTATATGCCCATGGTGTCCTCCAATGACCTTAAAAATATGATCTTTATGGAAGAGTTTAGGAACAATATGAGGGATCAAGGGGGACAAGGGAAATGACAAAGTGGATGTAGGATGAAATGTGCCAGTCACTACAAATCACTAATAATTCCAATGGCCCAACAATCAACCCTTTTTTATTCTTGGAAATAATCATCAACCTAGTGGTCAAGTTGCAGTAAATACAAATCAAGATGGAAAGGATGAGTTTAATTTTATAAGAGCTATTCTAACTCACATGTATCTAACCCTTATGTAGACATGGTTGTATCTTCTAGAATGTAGAAATAGAGTATACAAGAAACCATGAACTAAATCCTATCTTCTTTCAAAGTAAAGAAAGAATGTATTTTTGGCTTTTTGTTGTAGGTTCTACATCCACACTTCCAAAAGGATAAGGGTTGCTCTAGCTTGCAACCAAAAAATTGGTATTTTAACTTTTGCTATAAAAAAAGGTAAATACTATTGTCCAAGTGATAAAATAAAATACATGAGAGAGACTAGAGCCTTTAGGTTGGGCCCTAACCCAACGGTCTCAGCCCTATAAAGTTACTCAGTTATAAACCAACAATAAACCTTTCATTAATAGAAAATAGAGTTCACATACATCACATCAAAAAGTAAATAACACCCTTGAGCACTTGGCTCTCAATATCTCTCCTAGCTCTCCAAAGTTCGAATCCTAATGAACTCTTGGGATCGTTTATTTATACAAAATATGAGTAAGGGAAATTTCCTTGAAACGAGGAGTATTTCCCTCCAAAACATCGAAATTAGTGGATCTATTCCCCTTAGGTCCTTGCATGCAATTGAGTTCATCAACTGCAAGTGGACTTCGAGTTCTTTGTGAGGAATTTCGAGAAAAAAATTTAGTTGGAGGGTTAATGCAGTGGATAAGCAACCTATATTCTCTTTATATGCCTCAACATATTAACCACATTAGGTCACCAAATATGACAAGCACCCTTTAGTCTTCCTACTAAGCACATTATGACTAGAAAATGTAAATTAATGTGGAAAAAAAAAAAGAATTTAAAGGTTGGAGGATAGCACAATGGACCTCAAAATATACCTATTGATGAGACCCATCAATATGCTAAAACCACATCTAAATGCAAATACAAATGGAAATTTTTAAAACATTGATTTTAAAACAATCCAAAATCCATGACTAAGTGTAGTTATAGGATACATAACTCAATTTTTCAAATACAAATTAATGTGTCAATAATATTTATTTCTTAAAAAAAATTCACATATATAATTTTTAAATAGATATGCCCAAATTTAAAAATATTAAATTATAATATAATATTAATTAATGAGTATATTATATTATAGATCTACAATTAACTTAAAATACGGAAAATTATTTTAAAATATTTAAAGTTTATAAAGTTTTTAATGTTTATGAACTAATCATTGGATTAACTCAAAATATTGTAATATCCGTATTAAAATAAAAATGATATATATATATATATATATATATATATATATATATATATATATATATATATATATATATATATATATTAAAATTTTTATTAAAATATTGTAACCCAGTCTAAAAATATCCATATTAGAATAACAATTATATATATATATATATATTAAAAATTTTATTATATTTTTTTTTAAATATTCATATTTCTCTTATATACTAATTTTTTTATCCTTCAATACTTTTATTTATAATTTTAAACAAAATTATGATTCTTTTTATTCTAAAATCATTATTTTAATTTTTCGAGCTTCATATTTGATTAGTTATTATAAATCAATGTTTATAAAAACTTGCTATTTGTTTTAAATAAAATAAATATACTAGTCTTATTTTTTACCTTAAACTTTTTATGTGACTTGTACAACTTTAAGAGTGAATTTTGTATATTGCTATTAATTTATTATTAACAATAGAATACATAAGGGTCAATATTTTTTGGCAGAATCAAAATTTGTAGTGTTCAGTTAAGACTAATTTGCATCAACTCACTGGTGAAATTTTGGAAAAAACCAAAAAGATGAGGAAAGAGTATGTAATTTTTGCTCGTCGGAAAAGTGGCAAGAGAAAAACATTTCATTTTTAGAATGTGAGGCCTTCAAAGATAGCAGGGAAAGTTATGCAGATATCTATCTCGTAAACTTTCTTTAGAGACAGCTGGGAAAGCTAAGCACATATGCAGATATTTTGGCATTAGCTCTTGGGATATTCTATTAAGAAAGGGATTTGCTCAGAAGGTGGAGAGTCTATTGTGAAACTTCACAGAAAAATGACATAATACAAGAGCCAGATAGAAAATAAATTTGTCTGATAGCCAGATAGAAAAGAAATTTGTCTGATAAGCTATCGTTAGAGACAGGAGAGAAAGTTCTGTAGATATTTTGGGAGTTAGCTCTTGGGATATTTTATTCAGCAAAAGCTTTGTTAAGAAAATGAGAAAGTTTATTGTGAAACTCCACAAGAAAAAGACATAATAGAAAAGCAAGATAAAAAAACAATATGGACATAATACAAGAGCCAGATTAAAAAAAATACGTTGATAAACTATCTTTGGTGTAATGTGCATTAAAATAATCTCCTACTCTTAGTCCAAATTCTCCATGTAAAAAATGTTATCGACAATCTCGTCTGCACATGCTATCAACAACCTCGTCTGCCAGTTTCTCCGAAAAATGATAGTATCTAAATGTTTTGTCGTTTTCGAATGACGAAGGGCATTCAAAGAGAGCTTCTCATTCTCCATTTTCTCCTTTCGGCAAATGGTATCTACAACCTTGGTCATTTTCGATGGCAATTCGATCCCGATCACCTTGCCAGTTTCTCCCACAAATGATGGTATCTAAATGTTTTGTCGTTTTCGAATGACGAAGGGCATTCAAAGAGAGCTTCTCATTCTCCATTTTCTCCTTTTGGCAAATGGTATCTACAACCTTTGTCGTTTTCGATGGCAATTCGATCCCAATCACCTTTAAATGTAAATCTCACATAACAACGAGAAGCATGCAAGACAATCATCCATCATTTTCTGCAAATTAAGTAAATCTAAAGGTAAAGGTAAAGTATGTGCCATCATTTTCTACAGACTAAGTATATCTAAAGGTAAGGGTAAAGTATGTGTCCCTTTTCTCAGGTGTAATATCCAAACTTTATTCATATTTTTCTTCCTATCTTATATCCTCTGCAAGAACTTGTAATCAGTTGGTTGTTGCAATAATGTTTCGTTTTTCCCGCATCAATTCACGGTGTAATGACAATCTGATTTTTCCCTGAATATAGTAGAGTGCACCATGCACGTGAAAACAGTGTGTGTTGTTCGAGTATTTTCAATTTCTGCACTTTTATCGTTGTAGAGTCTATACCCACGAGCTAATAAATATAACTACTACATGGCTTACAGTCTTAAGGCAGCTAGCTTCCAGGGCCTTATACATTCTAACAATGTTGCTTTTCAACAACTTAATCCAAAGAGAATTTGCATTCCATCGAGAATTTTCCATAGAGTTTCGACCCCATCTGGGATTTCTAATGGCGGCAATTTGAAGAAAGAATTAGTGTCATGCATACATCGGGCATCATCATCCAAATCGTCGAAGATAATTATAGGGCTTGAAGAAAGTAACAAGGTGGTTGAATTTGATTTCAATAATTACATGCATTCAAAGGCAAAGGCAGTGAATGATGCATTGGATAAGGCTATCCCACTTAATTATCCAGAGAAAATATATGAATCCATGAGGTATTCGCTTCTAGCCGGAGGGAAGCGGGTTCGTCCTGTTCTGTCTTTTGTACTGTGTGAGCTTGTGGGAGGGATCGAGGACCTCGCCATGCCAATTTCGTCTTCAATGGAGATGATGAACACAATGTTTGTGATTCTTGATGACTTACCTTGCATGGACAACGATAATTTACGGCGAGGTAAGCCTACAAACCATCTGCTCCTCAGACAAGACACTGCTATTCTTGCAGCGGCTGCACTTCTCTCATTTGCATTTGCGCACATTGTAGAATCCACAAGCAAAACTGTGGGTAGTGATCGGATTTTGAGGATAGTATCCGACTTGGCTAGAACGGTAGGCGTTCAAGGGATGATGGGTGGCCAGATTGTCAATATTGCCTGTGAGCGAAATACTTCTGTTGACCTTGGCACTCTGGAATGGAATCATATTCACAAGGCTGGAGTGCTAGTGGAGTCCCAGGCTGTGTGTGGGGCTATCATAGGCAGTACCACGGAGAATGAGATTGGGAGAATTAGAGGGATTAGTCGTTGCCTGGGCGTGGGCCTTCTGTTTCAGGTTGTGGATCACATACTCGATGTCACAAAATCCTCGGAAGAATTGAGAAAGACTGTGGGAAAGGATTTGTGTTGGAATATTTAAAATTCCAGAAAAAACAATGGAGAATAAAATTCCCCCTATTCAACACAGAGAAAATATTAAAAAAATTTCTTCACTGGAGACAGAGTTTTCACTATAAAAACTATTTCATTAAACTTCAAAAACTTGGTTACAAAATCACCTCTAACTAAGGGAATACAAAAAAACTTTGACTTCTTCAAAACACAGTTAAAAAAAAAACTCACACTCTCTAAAATTTCACTCTGGACAAATACTCTGTCTCTTCAAAAATGAATGCACTGCTGTGCCATTCAAAATTCTGTTACACTTCTACTGTGTGTAAAATTCCAACTTACAAAATCTGAACAATGCACTGCTGTGCTATATAAGTATTTTACACTGCTGTGTAAAAATAAAAAACTTACAATATATATTAGCACACAGGCCTTTTCATCTTTTTATATGCCATGACCCTTTTACAATATAAAAAAAAACTATTTTAAAATAAAACTATTTTAAAACCTTAAAAAAAATAAATAAAAAAACTACAATCAAACTATGGCCCACGACCCCTCCTTTTGCAAACGTTCAATTGATATGTATTATTGATATATATGTAAAACATATATATTCATACATTGACTGTACGCACGTTTTTTTTAAACCAAATATTAAAACAAGCTTTGACCACGCATTAAACCGGACGCCAAGAAAAAATTAAACCAGCCTGCATAAAATTTCGGGTGCCAAAAGTTGCTAGCTGACGTCACTCAATTTGTGATGCGGAATTTTTATTAAATCCGCTTCATGATTTTTCCGCGTCTGAATTTTGGGCACTTGTACGGATGAAAAATGTGATGCGAAATTTTTCGCGAATCTGCCTTAATGAAATTTCAAGTCTGGGAATTTGACTTGTGGTTTGGGACCACTGTCCTTCAGTTTGTAAACTCCTGCGCATACAAAATTAGCCGCTTTGCTGTTTAAATTTCTCTGTTTCAAAAATACAGCGCTGAGGTTGACTGCTCGATCAAAATGGCAAGCGACTACCGTTCAATGTCCTGCAGATGGAAATGGAAGGTGGCTGCCTGTACGTCAGCTGTAAGTAATTTCAACACTCCCCCTTACTTTCAGCTGCTGGGTTATCAGTCATACCCAGACATTTCCTCAAAAACTCAAAACTCTTCTGCCCCAATGGCTTGGTCAGAATGTCTGCAAAATGCTCCTGAGTTCTGCAGTGTTCCAATACAATTTCACCATTGTTTACCAATTCTCTGATGTAATGAAATTTTGTGTCAATGTGTTTCGTTCTCTTGTGAAACACAGAATTCTTCGATAATGCAATAGCTGAGCTATTGTCACAATAAATCACTGTTCCTTTGACCTGCTCTTGGCACAAACTTCTTAACATCCTCCTCATCCAAATTGCTTAACACGCTGCTGCTGTAGCTACCACATATTCTGCCTCTGCTGTAGAATATGCTACAATGGGCTGTTTTTTAGAAGCCCATGAAATTGCTCCTGAACCCATGTGAAAAACATAACCGGAAGTTCTATTTCGATCATCTACACTTCCAGCCCAATCACTGTCAGTGTATCCAACTAAATCTGAATTTTCTAAAGCAGTATATAAAATACCAAACCTTTTTGTACCTTTAACATACCTCAGAATTCTCTTCGCTGCCTGCCAATGTGCATCCTTTGGCTTCTCCATAAATCTGGAAATTAAGCTAACAGCATGCATTATGTCGGGCCTAGTTGTAGTCAAATACATGAGGCTGCCAACTATGCTCTTATACAAGCTAGGATCAAAATCCTTGCTGCTGTCCTCTCTGCTGAGTTTTAATCCCATCACTGTGGGAGTGATCGCTGCTTTGCTCTCCTGCATATTAAATCTTTCAAGCACTTCATTAACATATTTTTCCTGAGAGATAAAAATCCCATTTTCATCTTGTTCTACTTCTATTCCTAAGAAGTATTTCAACAAACCCATGTCAGTCATTTCAAATTCTTCTTTCATGACTGTTTTAAAATTTTCAATAAGGTAATCATCATTACCTGTGAAAATAACATCATCAACATATAAAACTACAATCAAAATTTTTCCATCTTTTTCTTTGATGTAGAGGGTGGGTTCTCCCTCACACTTTTCAAATCCATTTTCCAGTAGATAGGAATCTATCCTACTGTACCATGCTCTTGGTGCTTGCCTCAGCCCATAAAGAGCTTTATTCAACTTGCACACTTTGTGCTCGTGGCCTTTCTTCTCATAGCCTAGAGGTTGTTCAATGTAAACCTCTTCCATTAACACTCCATTTAGGAATGCTGACTTCACATCCATTTGGTAAAATTTCCACTTATTTTGTGCTGCTATGGATAACATTGCTCTCACGGTTTCCATTCTAGCAACCGGCGCGAAAGTTTCCTCATAATCTATCCCATGCTTTTTCTTATAGCCTTTGACGACAAGTCTTGCCTTGTGCCTCTCTATTTTGCCTTCAGCATTACTCTTGGTCTTGCAGACCCATTTAACTCCAATGATATCTTTACCTTTTGGGAGTTCAACCAAATCCCAAGTCTTGTTTCTTTCTATGCCATTAATCTCCTCATCCATAGCTTCTATCCATTTCTTATCCTTAATAGCTTCTTCGAAATGAACAGGATCATCAACATTACAATATAAAGAAAACAAAGAATTGATGCCTTCATTTGCTGCCTCTTGTGCATAAATGTCATTCAAATTTCTGAACTTCTTACCTCTTTCACTAGGTGTACAAATGCTTGAAGAAGCACTTGAATTTCCTCCTTGTGGTGTGCTTGGAGAAGAACTCTCATTTCTTCTCAAGGGTGTCTCTTGCTGTTCTTGTGTTGGTGCTGCTGTTTGGGGATGTATTTCAGCCAATTCATCATCATCTTCATCATGAGATAAACAATGTTTAACATTCACTATTTTCTCTATGCTTCCATCCCAAGCTTCCTCCTCAATAAACTGAACATCTCTGCTCACAATAAACTTCTTGGTGGATGGGTTATATAACCTGTAGGCCTTATCCAATGAAAATACATTTCTCCCCCTTGCTGTCCAACTTCTTCCTTCACTGATCCGGAATGTGTGCATAAGCCACACATCCAAAAACCTTCATATGTGCGACACTTTGCTTTGTGCCACTCCATGCCTCTTCCGACACTTTTTTCATCACTGCTTTTGTAGGGCACCTATTCAAAATGTATGCTGCACAATGTACAGCTTCAGCACAATAATCATTAGGCAAATTCTTTGCCTTTAACATACTCCTCACCATGTCCATTATGGTTCTATTCTTCCTTTCGGCTACTCCATTTTGCTGTGGAGTATATCTAGTTGTAAACTGCTTTTGAATACCATTTTCTCTACAAAAATGTAGAAAATATTTAGAGATATACTCACCTCCTCTATCAGTCCTTAGAACTTTGATGTGCAGCCCACTCTGGTTTTCCACAAGTACTTTGAAATTGCAGAAATTTTCAAACACTTCACTTTTATTTTTCAAAAAGTAAACCCAAGTTTTTCTTGTAAAATCATCTATGAATGTTAACATGTAGTGGCTGCTAGCAAGCGATGGAGTTTGCATCGGTCCACACAAATCTGAGTGGACAATCTCTAAGGGTGCCTTTGCCCTTATGCTTTTCCCAGAAGGAAAACTTTCTCTGTGTTGTTTCCCAAGAATACAACCTTCACAAAGGCTGTCCGGCTTCTCTATCAATGGTAAACCTCTTACCATTCCTTTTCTGTTCAACAAATTAAGACCTCCAAAGTTGAGATGTCCAAATATCAAGTGCCACAACCAATTTTCATCTTTTGGTTCGCTTTGGATAGCCTCTTTTGCCACTGCTGCTATCTTTTCTTCATTCTTCAAATCTGCTCTCATTCTAAGAGGGAACATCCTGTTCCTTGTCATTTTTACTTCAGCAATACATTGTTTGCTGGGTGGTTTGTCCATGATGGTACAAACATCATCCTCAAAAAACACATTGTACCCATTTTGAACAAGCTGTCAAATACTTAAGAGGTTACACTTCATTCCTGGAACATAATAGACATCTGCTATGGATTTATTTGCACCTTTTCTTGTTAGAACATTTACATTCCCTTTTCCCATAACAGACACTTTACTATCAGTCCCTAGTGTGACTTGTGACTTCACACTCTCATCTAGCATAGAAAACATTGCTAAGTTTCCTGTCATATGGTTACTGCAACCGGAGTCTAGAAACCATAAATCCTCAATTTTTTCTTCAGCCATATTACAAGCTAAAAACAAATTATCTTGGCTGATATTTTCTCTAGTGAAATTTTCACTAGTTCTACTTCCCATATCATGCTGCTTCTTTCTACATTCATTAGCATAATGACCATATTTTTTACAATAGTGACATTGGACATTGGACTTATCATACCTATGTCCTTGAGCATTCTGCTGACCACTCTGCTGGCTGCTGCCTTGGCCTTGATGCTGATTTGGATTGCTGCCCCTTCCTTGAGCATTTGCTGGACTGTTTCTTCCACCTCTGTTTTGGCTTCTGCCTCTTCCTCTTTTGTTTCCTCTGCCTTGCCCTCTTCCTCTTCCGAAAGACATTTGGGTCTTAAAGGCATGTTCCAGAGATGAGTTTTCACTCCTACCCAATCTCTGCTCATGAGTCATCAGTGATGCATGTAGCTCATCCACTGTGAACTTTGTGAGATCCTTAGTCTCCTCTATGGTGGTGACAATCACATCGAATCTTGAGGGTAGACTCCTCTAGAGTTTTTCCACAATCCTCTTCTCTTCAAGAGTCTCTCCATGAGATCTTATTTGTGTGACCATTCCAATCACATGAGTGAAGAATGAGTCAATAGTATCTGACTCTTTCATACAGAGAGTCTCAAAGTCTCTCCTCAGCAACTGAAGTTTTGCTGTCTTCAGTTTTTTCCATGCCTTGATAGGCTGTCTTGAGATTTTCCCATGCTTCTTTGGATCTCTTAGCTGCTGCTATCCTTGGAAACACACTCTCATGCACTGCTTGATACAATAAGAAGAGAGCTTTGGAGTCTTTCTTCCTATTGCTATTCAGCAACTCTTTCTCTGCCTGAGTTAAATCTGCAAACTCTTCTTCATTTGCTGGCTCTTCAAAGCCATCCTCAACAAATTCCCATAAGTCTTGGGAGACAAATAAAGTTTTCATAGTTATTGACCAGTAGTCATAATTTTTCCCATTAAACATTGGGAGATGGATATTTCCCAGACCCATACCAGTGCTGGCTCCAGCCATTCTGCACTCTTAACTATGATTCAAAAACACTTGACTGTGTATTCAAATAACTGACTGTTTTGCAATAGTAACACAAAATCTGTATAGAGAAATACCTTTGGATTCTTCTTCACTGAGTCTTCACACTGCTAGAGAAGCTGCTGCAACAAAGAATTCGTTTCCTTCAGCTTCTTTGATCTTCAAAGAGCCTGGACTAGCTCCGATACCATGTTGGAATATTTAAAATTCCAGAACAACAATGGAGAATAAAATTCCCCCTCTTCAACACAGAGAAAATATTAAAAAAATTTCTTCACTGGAGACAGAGTTTTCACTGTAAAAACTATTTCATTAAACTTCAAAAACTTGGTTACAAAATCACCTCTGACTAAGGAAATACAAAAAAACTTTGACTGCTTCAAAACACAGTTAAAACAAAATTCACAATCTCTAAAATTTCACTCTCGACAAATACTCTATCTCTTCAAAAATGAATGCACTGCTGTGCCATTCAAAATTCTGTTACACTTCTGCTGTGTGTAAAATTCCAACTTACAAAATCTGAACAATGCACTGCTGTGCTATATAAGTCTTTTACAATGCTGTGTAAAAATTAAAAACTTACAATATATATTAGCACACAGGCCTTTTCATCTTTTTATATGCCATGACCCTTTTACAATATAAAAAAAACTATTTTAAAATAAAACTATTTTAAAACCTTATAACAAAATAAATAAAAAAACTACAATCAAACTATGGCCCACGGCCTCTCCTTTTCCAAACGTTCAATTGATATGTATGATTGATATATATGTAGAACATATATATTCATACATTGATTGTACGCACGTTTTTTTAAAACCAAATATTTAAACAAGCTTTGACCACGCATTAAACCGGACGCCAAGAAAAAATTAAACCAGCCTGCATAAAATTTCGGGTGCCAAAAGTTGCCAACTGACGTCACTCAATTTGTGATGCGGAATTTTTATTAAATCTGCTTCATGATTTTTCCGCGTCCGATTTTTGGGCACCCGTACGGATGAAAAATGTAATGCAAAATTTTTCACGAATCTGCCTTAATGAAATTTCAGGTCCGGGAATTTGACTTGTGGTTTGGGACCACTGTCTTTCAGTTTGTAAACTCCCGCGCATACAAAATCAGCCGCTCTGCTGTTTAAATTTCTCTGTTTCAAAAATACAGCGCTGAGGTTGACTGCTCGATCAAAATGGCAAGTGGCTACCGTTCAATGTCCTGTAGATGGAAATGGAAGGTGGCTGCCTGTACGTCAGCTGTAAGTAATTTCAACAATTTGGTCACTGATACGGCTACTTATCCCAAGCTGATGGGTTTGGTGAAAGAAGAGGATTTAACCGTTGAGTTGTTGAGAAGAGCAAAGCACGAGCTATCTTTATTTGATCCAACAAAATCTACACCTTTGTTGGGTTTTTTAGATTACATTGCATTCGGGCATAACTCAAAAACAGTAAAAAGTATTGTATTGTATGTGGTTGTGATTTGACTTACATTTTTTTGTTGTCGCATTTTCATATCTTTTTAAATCATATTACACTACAAGGAAAAGACTTATCAAAATACTTTCTAGCAAAAGTAATATAGGAGGGTTTTAGTGTTATTAGATGGGCCAAAATTGTCAAAAAATTACATTTTCTATAACATTCGTTTTCAGTAACGGAGCTTTTCGCAGAGTTTCTAATGGAATTTCAACATAACTAAAAAAAACTGGGTACCGAGAAATTATTATGGATGTTTTTTTTTATCAGTCTGTTACTCAAGTGTCAACGCACCGGTGCGTGTCATCTAGATGGTCTGTCCGGGGAAGTTGAAGGTGCATGCACCGGGCCATAAAAATCTAAACCCACACCAGTTGCACTGTAGGTGATACAATGCACTGGGTTGTTCTAATTGGTTTTGAGATTTGTGCGGTGCCCATAGGTCATATCAACGCAACGGTTCGTATTATTATAGAAACACACTGGTGCGCAATAACACACAAACACACCGATTGTTCTAATTCGTATTGGTATTTGTGTGGTGCCCATAGTTTGTACAACCGCACCGGTGAGTAGTCTCACATAAACGCGTCATTACGCATTATCGCACAAATGCACAGAGAGTTATAAATAGCATTGGTATTTGTGCGGTGTTCATAGGTCGTAGAAACACACCGGTGCACTTTATGATACAAACGCATTGATGTACAATAACTGACACACACCGATGTTCATTTTGTATTTTTTAGAAACATCGACCTCTGACAATGCAACTATTGTGATTTTTTAAATTTCATTATTCATCAAAAGTTGACACATAACATATAACAATATTCATATTAATTAAATTTTTATTAATGCATTTGAATGTGATGTTTGGATTAATTTGTTGTACCATATCATAATTATTGTGATTTTTTAAAATTCATTATTCATAAAAAACCGATACATATCTTATAACAGTATTCGTATCAATTAAATTTTTGTTAGTGCATTTGAATGTGATGTTTGGATTAATTTGTTATATCATATCATCAGATTTCACATCTCTTCATTATAATATTTAATCATCCATAAATTTAATGAGTAGTGTTACGTTTCACAACGACAATGAACAACATAATAGAATAAATTAAAACATATTTTATTATCTATCTATCTATATATATATATATATATATATATATATATATATATATATATATATAAGAAAACATTTGTCATACGAAATGGGACAATTATTAGTATCTATTTGTCTTTTAATTGGGACACTATGTCCATTACATTAAACAAAATGTCTGATTTCACAAATAAATATTTCAAAAGATACAATGCTTTTCTTTGATATCCAAACATAATGATCATCATTCTTCGCTTTTACTGTTGTCACTGCTCGAGTTACTTCCATGACTTCAGTTATTTTGAGGAATGTTTTGTTCAGGATGTTGATTATTTTCTTCTTCTTCACCTTCCATCTACAAACATAAAAATAAACTGTAATGAGTGTATATACATTGGTGAGAATAATGAAAATTGCAATATTAAATCATATACATCAATGTAAATCGAAAAGAAATGATGTACCATAGCGACATTTGACTCATGATCTATACACATTCTTTCAATACCTAATTTCTTGTAATCTTTAAAGATCTCATCTATTAGCGTAATTCCATACCTTGTTTCCTGCAAATTTTATACCCCATAACAAATCACATATTTATTATAAATTATTTTTTTGTTCTATTAATTATAGACTAATCTAAGTAAAATAAGATCGATAGATGCTTACAAATTCCACAATTAATTTATGATATGCCAACATATACTCACAACCCATGTTTAACCCAATCTCAATCAATTCACCTGATGGTTCTTTTTTGTATGTTAGCATATGTTTGAAGACATTCAGTGATGATTGTTGTAAAACAGCTTAAAATATAAAAAAAAAATCTAGTTAAGTTGTTCTAAAGAAGTAACAATTACTCACAAACTTAGATATCAACCCATTTCTTCCTTGTCGTCCTGTTCTAAGTGGTGAATGGGTTCCATTTTCTTTTCTTTTCAGCAAGAAAATACTTGAAAATTAATATTTAATGTTAAATTGTTTATTTATTGTACTCAAAGATAAAAAAAATGATTACATATTAAATTTGAAGCACGTTGTTGTTGAGATGGCTCCTCCTGCGATGCAATTTCCTCCATTTCTTTGACCATCTCCTTGTATACCCTTTTGGACATTCCTACTAGCATATTTATGATATTAGTTAGTTCATCTTTTGAAATTTTCATAATTTTCCTAAAAATGTTACATGAAAATAAACTATTTAATTTTTATATTTATATATGAAAAGTAAATATAACAAAAGTAATATTTATAAATGATATTTATAAATAATTCTAGAAAAACATTTCCAAAAATATTATTTTTTCATTCCTTATTTTTTGTTGTTATACGTCTTTGCTATTAAAATTATGACATGTCTCATTGACCAATTCTCTAGAAACTCTTCATGTAGTTTAGATAAAATTTTGTTCTTGGAATAATTGCATTGATTTTTTTATTGTAAGTGGAAAGAACGTCTATACATTCCTTCCACTAGATCCCTCAAACTTTTGTAAAAAGTTTTCCCCTTTTCGTTAACCTCCAACACCATTTCAAATGAGCTAAGGAGAAATTCATTTTCATTTGCATGTTCTATTTATTTTTTTCTCTTATTAGAACAACATTCATTTTCTAAGTTGTTGGTCCTTGTATAACATTAAACATATGTGAGTGAATAGATTGTTTGAAATATGTTATATATTAATTTTAACTATATTATTAATGAAAATTAAAAAAAGAAACTAATATTGGATTGATAGTATTTTTTCATTCACCTCATTCATCATTTTGCAATTTTTCCATCAACCTTTTACACTCTTCTGGTCCTAGATCAGAAAAAAACTTATCGAGCTTCGTCATTTTGTTTCTCTGCATGAAACACAGTAAACAATACATATTAGTTAAACTTACATATAGTTCAAAAATAATATTTTTTGTAAATAATTTACAAAGAATTTGCATTTTTTTCTTTTCTTGATGTGTTATCAGCATTTTTGTTACTTGATCTCTTGTCAGTTATTTATTTATCGATATAAAGCATGTACCATATCATTCATTAATATATTTTATAACTAAATCATCAAATTTTCAAGTAAAAAATAAAAAATAAAAAAACCAGTGTGCTTTTAAATTCTGTACGCACCGATGTCGGTGCACCGTGTTCTTAAAAACACACCACCAAAATAGTATAAAACATTGTACGATGCTCTAAGTCAACAAGGAGCACCTGTGTGTTATATGTTAACCACTGCATTGATTAACGTAGACAAAATAATAAAAAATCATCTAATGTTATTTTTTGTAGCATATGGTGTCGTGGAGGGGCGGTGCAGCCTATTCGTATAAATTCCCCACATAAACAGGGGACCACCGTACGGTGCTCTAAGTCAAAAAGGAGACCCGGTGCGTTATATGTTATATGGTGCACCGATTAACATAAAATAATAAAAAAAAAAAAAAATCCAAACAGTACGTATGTGGTGCGCTATAATGAAATAGCGCACTTGTGCCCTATTTCACATATGGCGAACAGATTAAAAAAAAAAAAAAATTTAATTTTTTTATCAAACAATACGTGTGTGGTGTGTTGTGATAAGCCAACACATTGGTGCGCTTTGTTACGTAGGGCACACCGATTAAAAAAATCAGTTATTTAAAAATTCACGCAAGGGCCGATACGGATTGGGATCTGACTATGCCAATCGTCCATGGGTTAGATGTCATAGGCCTATATATATAGCAATGCAAATGCTATAAATCTAAAATGAAAATTCTTATTTCTAAAATCACAGAAATAAGAATAAGGAAGGGTAGAAACAAAAAGAATGAAGGGTTTAGGGTAAAATGGAATATATATATATATATATTATTTTTTATGTTTTATTTATTTATTTTTAAAATGAACAACAAATTTATATTTTTTACTTGCTGCGTAAATGTTTTTGCAGAAAATGTAAAAAGAACAATAAAATTTAATGAAATATCGCTTGAAATTCTATGCTACAGGGTTTAGATCACCAAAGATTAAGAATTCTGATTGTCTGAATAGTTCTGTTCGAAAGTATTGTGCTGCTCCACAGTGCTCTCATGCTCTCTTGCTCCTGGTATGTCTTATGTAAATCTCCGGCTGGGAAATTTTGCAAAAATAGTGAAATAATGAAATTTTTTTAATATTTAAATAATCTTTTTATCAAATTAGATTTTCAAAAAAAAAATTCCGCCCATTTTTCAATTTACCACTTTTTTTTCACTTAAAAAATAAAGTTGTTCTTTTTTATTTGCGTCTTTTCGTTACCGGTGCATCAATTAATAACACTGCACCGGTGCATCAGTTAATAACACGTCATTAATACGCAGTAACTAAAACGCACTGGTGTGGTTATCTATACATAAGCACCAATAACAATAAGTCCATTTTTATGGCACCAAAATTACTTTTAGGTGTGTGCACTAAAATTTATTATCTATTTTGCTCAAATGCATGGAGAAAATATCATAATTATATCGAATGGACAATTCTTCAAAATCCAGCTCGTTCCATAATATTTCTCAAAGTTCATCGCGGAGCTCTCCGTATCCATCTCGACACGTAATATTACTTCATATTTTATTTATATTTTCATTATCTAATTGAATTTATTTATTTTTATCCATATCAATCAGCTTAAAAAAATTTATAATGTATACAAATTTGTAGGTTCATGTAGATTTAGAATCGAGTTCAGATGCACAAAATATTCAAAGAGCTTCAAAACGTCGGAAGCTCTTATCAGGAGCAACATACCACAAGGCGCATTTGGTAGATGAAAATGGACAACCACTTTACGCTTCCAATTGTAACAATATTACATCTTCTAGCCACAATCCCAAGACAATGATGTTAGTAATAATTTTTTCTTATATTAATGTAATTATTTCAATGTCAAACAAATTAATCATGCATTGTCAACGTTCTTACTAATTGATATCATAGATTTTATACTAATCATGTTCAAATATATTTTTTGAAATTATTAGGATTCTAATGATGATGAGCCACCTAACTACCATCTTCTGTTGCACCCCACAATAATGTCAAATCGAGAGAAGGCTGAACTAAGAGAAAAAATTAGAGAGGTAAGTTACCAATAATGGTTGAATCAACCACTAATTCAATTCCTTCTACGTTCAGATTCACCAATTAGGAATTACTACAACAATAGTAGTTCTTCACAATCTGGCAATGGAGGCAATCAAATAGACTTTGGTATGGATGATTACTTAAGGGATACAACTACCATGAAGGAAATGTTGTTATATGCATTCCAAAAATATGATAAGCTAGGGGATGATTCTCATATCGCTGACACCTTTTTCGAAAGCCTTAAATTTTCTTCCACCACCCATCTCTTTGGAACTGGTAGTCAGTGAAAGTCTATCTAGTTGGGGACAATGATGTCACTGTATCTTTTCAAAGAAAATTTTGGCTTGTCGAATCCATGTTTTTCGGAAATTTTGAGGTAAGTTACCATAAAGTCCTCCCTTATATAAATTTGAGAAATATAATAATATAATGAACATTACAAATGGTCAATTTTATGAACGTTATTAATTATATCGGAATTAATGTACATTTAATGTTTTCCACGATCACCAACTACAAGTTATTTAATGATAAGGTTCTTCCGAGTGATAATATCTTGCTCGTTAGCTGTGAAGAGGCAAAGAAATTGTTGAAAATGTTGGATGTTGAGTACATATCATATCATGCATGTCCAAATGATTGTATTCAATATAGAGGAGAATATGCAGACAAGGAGACATGTCCGAAATGTGGGCATGATAGGTATGATAAATAAAAAAGAAGGGTAAATCACATGGTCCTCATTTTAAGATATTGAGGCACATGCTTATAATCCCAAGGATTCAAAGGCTCTTTCTTTGAAAATAATTAGCTATGTTGCAAAGATGGTATGCCTCACACAGAAGTGAGTTGGGAGTTATACCAATGCTAACTGATTCAACAGCCATGAAACATATAGAAGATACATGGCCCGAAAAATTCAAGGATGAAGTACGAAGTCTACGACTCAGCATAGCCATGGATGGTGTTAACCCATATTCCCTCCAGAACGCCAACTATTGTGTTTGGCCTGTAGTACTGATCAATAACAATATCCCCCCATGGTTTTCCATGAAGAATGAACATCTTATGTTGGCTCTCATAGTCCCTGGTAGACGACAAGTGAAGAATATGGATGTCTACTTACAACCACTAGTATACGAATTAAAGGAATTATAATATGGGATAAATGTATACAATGTATCAAGACCCATTGCAGCAGAGAGGATTTTTGTGTTGTATGGCATATGTGCTTACACGACACATGATTATCGAGGATTACGAATTTTCTCTTGTAAATTACATGTTTATTGATTTGTTTATATACGCAACAATATTCTTTTGCATATTATTTATTTAATTCGTTTTGATTGTTTTAATCTTCATGATATTCTTTAATGTGCCATGTATATAAATTGTATACAATAATCTCGTAGGTCTTGTAACAAAATCGTATTTCGATGTAAATGTTGTGGACCTTCTCTAAAAGCTATATGGTCCAATGACCTACGAAATTCGGTGTATGAATGCTCCAGGGTATTCCTTCCAGAAAAACACCCTTACAGAAGAGAAAAATTTGCTTTCAATGGTAAATGAGAGAGAACCCAAAGGCCTCCAATAACAACACCAGTTGAATGGCTTAGAGCATATGAGAGAGAGAAGGAGAAGGAGTTCATAAAAATGTTCGATTCAAATGGGGAGCCTATGTTCGTTGATCCAAAATTCTTTGACACCTATGTTGAGAAATTTCCCATTGGGATGAAAATGAAATCTATCTTTTATAACCTCCCATATTGGTAGAATCTTAAGATTACCCACTTATTAGAGCCCATGCATATATTTAAAAATGTTTCATATTCTTTATGGAGGCACATATAATCGAAACAAAGTGACACATTGGTTGTTAGGAAAGATCTTATTACTTCAAAAAATAAAAAGAAACATCACTCAAGATAATGAGAAATTATAGGCTCAGAGGCAGGCATTGGTCCCTCTAATTCATGGTATTTCAAATAATGTGATGCGTCATGGATTTTTAAAAAATATGATCTCTCTTTGGCAAAAGAAGTTATAATGGGTGTGATGGTGCCATCTTCATACGGGTGTTCACTACGATGCTGCTTCACCGTGGATGACAATTTTTCAGGGTTGAAATCATATGACCATTTGAATCTTCTAAGAGTACGTATAATATCAAAAGAATTATTTTATTATTTTTTATATTAATAAATTTTATCCCATGCAGGGATAATAAAACATAACTAATTTTGTTTGCACGTGTTTATAAATTTGTAGTGTCATTATCATTTTTTCGTGGGTGGGTGTGTGAAACATGAATTCCCTCAATACCTAGGACATGCCATATCAAAATTATTTGAATTTGTACATTGGATCACATCAAAGCTGATTCATGTGGCTAGCATTCCACGATGGCGTCAAGAGATAGTTGAGATTGTTTGTATGTTTGAGAAGGAACTGTCAACGAGTTTCATGGACTTGCAGTTTCATCTTCTAATCCACCTAGTAGATGAGGTTGAATTATTTGGGGTGTTTTCTTGTCGTTGTATGTTCTGCTTAGAGAGGTACATGAAGAAATTGAAAGTTTTTGTTCGACTAAGGACAAAATCCAACGATTCTATGGCAGAGGGGTACATATCGTATGAGTATTTCTATTATGCCAGTGAGTACATCAAACAGATCGACAATAGTCCAGGTGCAATGATTTGGGATGATGAAAGGGATGAAGACAAAAGAGAAGGGGAGTTTCTCCAAATGAATGGAAAAATAACGCTTGATAAAGAGTAAGAGGCTTATAATTTGTCAAATTTACACAAAGTAAATATTCATGTTGAAATTCGATATAACATATATTTTGATCTCTATGTACTATATATTGTCAATTTTATTTCATCAGTGAATGCATAAATTGAAGCAATTAGTAAATTCGTTCTTTACAATTCCAAAGTGACGCAACCGTGGGTCGTACTTTATGAACAAAAGAGGATGAAATGGGATAGTGACAGGAAAGAATTGACACGGTTGAATGGTATAAGTGTGCCTTATCCCAATCATTTAAAAGAAAACATGCCAAAAATATGCCCCAACAGTTGGGTTGCTGACCAAGTGAGAGAGAAATAAGGTGCAACCAGTTGTTACCCGCATGCTGAAGAGGATGTGCTTAACGTAGGGATTGGGTGCACAAACTCGGTAACAATATATTTAATTTATATGTATATTTGAAACTTAATAATACACCTTTCAAATGTAATTACATTTATATTTCATATTTTACTTTTTGGGTTATTATAAGACACATGACACAATGATTTTTTAACTCTTTTATAGGTGCATTTTTTCCCATCTATGTGGGAATATGGACACCATTTTCACACAGAAAATGTCGATGATGGACACATGACACAAGACTGTGGAGTGGAAGTCATGTTCAATCAATCTAGTCGATCTAGCCATCGTGATAAAAACCTAGTACGAGAGATGTTAGGTTATGTCAAAAAGATACAAAAGATAATTGAAGTGGATTTCTCTTCTTTTCAATGTGTTATTTTTAGGTGCAAGTGGTGGGACACCTTTGATCAGAATAATGTAAAGGAAGATCATGATATTAGGTTGATATGTATCAACTTTAGAAAGATGTGGGATGAATCTAAGGAGCCCTATGTTTTCCCCAAATACTGCAACAAGGACTTTTTTTACCCAGATGTGTAAGATAGGGATTGGCGTTTCATATTGAGACATGACCCTCAATCAAAACATATTTTTGAGAGCAATAGTGCTATCATGCCAAGCGAGCTGGAAGAAAATGAGGGTGATCATGAGAACCGAGAGTGATATGGTACATGTTTTATTTCATCAATACTTATACTTTTTAAGATGGTTTTTTATAAAGAAGAGGACTTAATTACCTTATAACTTATAATACTATCTTTCTCGAAGCATTATAATAGGTATTTTGAATTAATCGGTAACTTGCATTATGTTAATGTTAAAATCAATATTTCACTTGATAATTTGCAATTACGTTGTTCTAAAAAACAATGGCGTACTATATAAAGTACTTTTTTTTGTATGTAAGAGAATAATATAATAATGATAATTCTAAAGTACATGAATTTATTTGCATTATTTTCTAAACTTTATTATGTTACAAAAAATCATATTATTCTAGATTTATTATTTTACAATTATTTACAATTTTACAAATTTACAAATTTACAAATTTAAATTTTTTAATAAAATCATTTCACATTAATACAATTAAAATTTTCACATTAATGCAATTAAAATTTTACAAATATTTTACATACAATTACAATTACAATTACAATTTTAGAATTTAACATAAAATTTACAATTACAATTATAATTTTACAATTTTACATATATACCATTAGAATTACAATTTTAGAATTTTACATAAAAGTAAAATTACAATTACAATTACAATCATTTGACATTAATACAATTCAAATTTTACAAATATTTTACATACCTTTACAATTAAAATTAGAATTAGAATTAGAATTACAATTGCAACTATAATTACAATTTTACAATTTCACATACAATTACCATATTTACAATTATAATTTTATAATTGTACATACAATTACAATTACAATTACAATAATACAATTAAAATTTTAGAAATATTTTACATACAATTACAATTGCGAAAATTTCACAATATATTAAATATTACAATTACAATTAAAATTAAAACTAGCATTTGCCCCTAAACGGTGCAAAGGTACACCGAAGGAATATAAGATTTGGGAAAATCATTTAGTCTCGAATGCACAAGTGCTATGCATGAAGGGCTTGAAATAGTAATAGGAAAATAGCATAAAATTCTAAGGAGAACCATAAGCAACTTAGTTGTGGTGGATCAGGCGTAACTTATGACGTGTCCATGACTTTCAAATCTCACGTGGTTTCAAGGGATTTCATGCATTCTTTCAGATATGATCATACGGTATTTTTTTCATTTAAAGGACACTCTTAAGATTCTGTCACGAATGACAAATATGAATAGTGTCATGAATATAAACTTCATAATAAAAAGCCTTCGACTTAAAAATCAACCTTTAACCATATAATTAATTTTTTTTTGATGGTCTAAAAATTTGTTTTATTTTAATATAAAGAAACATATCATAGATTAAAAAGATATCTAAAAGCGTATTTTAGATAAATGTAAAAGAACCATGTCATGGATTTAAATAAATAAAAAATCGAAAAAATTCCTATCTAAGAGTTTTTTTAAAGTGACCAAATTTCTAGAAACAATAAATAAGGATATTGAAATAATATATATTTAATGATAATAAACAACTTACTCACAAGAGATTTTGTCACCTTCTTAAAAACAATATCAGGTTTACCAAATGAAATGCTTCAATTTCAATGTAGCTTCCTTCAAGGATCAAACATACTTGCATGCAGTATTTTCAGTTTTAGCAAATGTTTTTTTGATGTTGACTTAGATGGATTTTGTGAATATTTTAAAATTTGATAATAAAAAAATCAAACAATCTTAAGAATATTTTAAGATATAGAACTTGAAATTCATAAAAAAAAATTCCATCCAAAATGCTTATAACCTATGTTGGCTATTAGTTTGTAGTATATATGTGTATTTGAATTTGATGTTGTAAGTGAGCTTTGTTTCCTATGATTTTGTTGTTGGCTTGAAGTTCCCATAATGTAAATGCCTCAAAATGACCAATCCCCCTCGTACACAATCCAGGGAACTGTGTGGCATCCTTTAGTAATGGATACGAGTCTAGATTTTCATTATTCTCCCCGAGCATTAGCATGCTAACATGAAATACTTGATTATATTCTTTAAGAACTTTTGCATGAACAATCCTGGAAGATAATTCCATTGATTTTTTTTTCCGTAACAGCATTCCACAAATTATGTTGTCCAGACTTCCAAAGAACTTAATACTAAAAAAGTATCTCCAAAGCCGATTTCAAATGAAATGAAAAAATCGGAATGTCGGTGGTGTGTTCGAGTCACGAAGGCGTTTCAGTTCCCAAATGTAAGACTTCAATTTTTGGCATATACCAGTGGTTAGTATAATTGAATATTTCTAATTGGGAGGAATGTGTGCCTAACGTTGTCCCTCTTTGCTATTTTTGTGTGGTAGGCGCATACCCGAAATGGATCGAAGGTTCCACAAGACACTATCCAAAGACAACATGCAAAAGACACCAAAGCGCAAGATATCGAGCAATCGAAAATAGGAGATCGAGCAGTAGAAGCGAGATTTAGAGAAACGGAGCAACCATCTAAATTTGGCGGCACCTCATGTATAGTGGATTCTAGGAGAAATAAATTGCTGAAATTGATTTCGTTTGAGAGGGAGGAGAGTTCTAATGGTAGAAAAAATCGAGAGATGAAATCCACTCACATCTCAGAGCTTCTGCGCCTAGACATGAATAAAAGTACACCAAATTCCCAGCCTGAAAACCAAGGATGCAGGCAAATGATTCTGCACAAAATTCATTTAAAGTTTAGAGTTTCTACCAAAATCACTGACAGATGGAAAATTCAATGCCGCATGGTAAATTTTTATTTGTTAGAGGGACGAAGAAATTAGAATGTCGTTATTGGATATAGTGAATAGTGTGTTCATCAAAGCCCACAATAAAAAACCTTCGGTGTAATTAAAAATACAAATACAATTTTAGAATTTTACATACAATTAGAATTACAATTACAATTTTAAAATTTTACATATATATAATTACAATCATTTCACAATAAATTAAATATTACAATTACAATTAATTCTTACAAATATTTTACATACAATTACAATTCCAATTTTACAATTTTACATACATTTAAAATTAAAATTTCAATTACAATCACGACATAATATTTAATAAATGTCATGATTTAATATTAAATTAAATAAACATCACAATCATGATAACCATTGTATAAAAATCATATTTGACTAAAAAACACATTGAAATTCGCTAACATCATCTAATCACCATGATCATGATCATCTAACAAAACACAATTAGCATTGTATAACATCATCACAACACAAACATCAAATATACATCTCATGTCAAATAATTGCTATCACATACACATCTATTTGCAAGCTGCACATTGAATGAACATATCTAACATGACCTAACAATATACACATCATGATTATCACCAACATGTAAATTAAGTACAACTTCAACATGAATGTAAAACACATGGACCATATATATATAATGTCAAAAATATACAGCTGTAATATAAATGTCAAATATCAGCTGGTGGTACATCATCAATAGTAGTACTAGTCGAGCCGTGCTTGGTCAATGGTGCAGCCTCGACAAGCCCAGATAGATGCCGATCATCACGTGCCTGCTGATCTGGTGGTTCCTCATGCTGATCAGGATCAACTGTCTCTACTCATGATGACTCGACATGGATGGTCTAACCTGCTCATGATCATGAGTACTGCCGGATGTTGCAGATTGCTTATCATGATGACTCGATGTTGATGGTCCAGCCTGCTCAAGATCATGAATGCTGAATGTTGCGGGCTGAGAAGGCTGACTCGACGTGGATGGTCCAACCTACTCATGATCATGACTACTGGTCAATGCTACAGCCTACTCATCTGCGACAAGAGGTGAATGATGATCACTCCCCTGATTGTGATCATCAGATGATCCGCCGTTTCTCGACTGTCGACGTATTGTGTCTCGACCATGCCTACATCAAAGGGCCCTCCTCAACCATTTAAGTAAGCTGGTAGCTCCTAAGACATGACGCATCAGGGTGAACATGTCACACAACATGCCTCTCCACATCTGTACTAGCCTAGCATTGGCCTGTATCTCTCTCATAGTGGAGGGCCTCACTCCCACCTCCACAAATAGTGCACAAATTTGGTCTCCCAACTCCATGCTCAATCTACTGTCAGGCCTAGGCCTCACAAAAGGCAGTATCGATGCACCATGAGGACCAGGTCTGTCTACACCAGCCTAATTCTCGACATCTACCATCTCCTTATCATCATCAAGATCTACACCTGGATCATTTGGTGGTGGTGGAATCTAATCTCCATCAAATGACCCAATTTTTGTAAAAAATATATAAGTACACAACAATAATTGGACAATTTCATTAAATAGTTTAATTAAAACAAGTTAAAGAACATTCTAGAATAAATTTAAATAAAACAGTAATATTACCTCTATTATCCAGAGGCTCATCATATGTGAAGAGGATGTTGGCACACCCTCGCCAATCCAAACCACCATATGGATAGGGGACCAGAACGAAGGGATGCTCATCAACACTAGCTAGCAACTCTAGTGAATCATGTGATATCATCTTGGAAAACACTGTCTCGCCCCTTTTCGGCATCATCTGTCCCCAAATTTTCATCCGTACAGGCAATATCATCCTACGAGGCCGTCGAAAAAAAGTCGGCCTCGTCTCTAGAAACCTCTCAAAAATAAAGAAAATATCTTTGAATAAAACGGGAAGTTCACCCTCCCTTGTGCCTGAACACGACATCTATCTAAAGCTATACAGAATTTCCACAAAAAAGTGGTAGACCAGCTCAAAAGTTGTGGTGACTGTAATAAAGAATCAACATAAAATAGAAGCTGGAAACTAATGTGTTTCCCTTCGCTGGTATGGTGTGAAATGGTTGAAATCAGTAGTGACAGGCACCTCACCTCCTCTCCACCAAATGAAGCAATACGTAACTGACCTCTGAAGACTTGAAAATGTGCAGGAGACAATATATGTGCGCTAATGTATCTCTGGGAGTACACCAACTTAGTCCCTGCTACATTGCCAATGGGGACCTCCGGGAATGAGGGAAAATCCACCCCTCTCCTCAATAGGCTAGTAATGAAATAAATGTTCTCCTTAGTGGGTGCATACCACTGGTTAGGACAACCCCGAAAAGCCTGTAGGTGGGCATTCCCCTTGTAGATAAGATGTCACAAAACCCACCCTGACCCTTTAGGGATGTAGCCTCCTCATAGAACTTGAGGAGGCTTATCTCCCTTAGGATCCCTTGGGTGGCTGCTGTAATAGGGTGAGGGAATGTATCTCTCTCCCTCTCTTATGCCTCCCATAGGCGAACCATGTTATACTGGTCCTCCTGTTGTTGCTGATGTTCCCTCTCTTCTCTCCTTTGATGTCACTGAATGATTTACATATTAAATATATTTTTTTTATCAAATGATACATGTATTTTGGAATATACATATATAAATTTCTTTAAAAAAAAAAAAAAAAACCAGTCGGTGCGCCACAAAAAATAGGCATGCACCAGTAATGGTGCGACTCTTTTTGTCGCGCACCAAAGGTACCGCACGACCCTCCTAGAAATGTTACAAGGTCAATGGTGTGGTGGTATCACAGACCACACCGTTGTCTACGTAGCAGTGTCGGGAGGGCGGTGCGCTGACCAAACTATACGCCTCGGGGCGTATAGTTTAGGAAGCGCACTGCCCTCCTAACATCACTACATAGTCAATGGCGTGGTTGTTTACAAGACTGCAACATTGACTATGTCAAGTTTGGGGAAATCAGGGTGGTGCACTGACAAAATTACATGCCCCGGGGTGGATATTTCTGTCAACGCACTGCATCCCCACAATTTAACACGGTCAACGGTGCGGCTGGATAACTGACTGCACCACAATTTTTTCAATTTTAAAAAACCATTTCTCGCCATTTCGGTACTTACCCGGGAACCAGTGCAGATACCATTAGCACCGATCATGGTGCGGCCTATAAATTTACAGGTAGCACCATGAACCGGTGCGAGCCAAATGGCTCGAGTGCACCGCGCGGGATTTTTTTTTTAACTAACATGATTTTTAAGCTATTTTAGAAAAGCAATCCACTAAAAGGTATAATTATAGAAAATAAAGTAAAATAAATGTACATTTGGCCATCAAGGAGGCATATCGGCTGTAGAATTTGAGAAACTATATTTTCCCACTATTTTGCAAAATTTGAAATGGAGATGGTGAGCAATGGACAACAACAATGCATGCAATGGGACCACCGATGGTAGGGTGCCTCACACAAGGTAAATTATCACCAGTTCTTGAGAGCTTTAGAGCACTGAAAAGTGAAAAATGCGGATTTTTCGTTGTAATATTTTTTTTATTTAACCCTGTTCTAGTGCGTGTGTTTTATAGGTGCACCAGTGCATTTTCTTAAAACCACACCGAGTTGTTTCAGTTTTGGAGTGGGGTTTTAGGACGCATCAATGTGGAATATTTGTAGAGCACTGGTGCACTACAGTAATGAGACGCACCAGGTAGGTTTGTACTAAGCACATGGTCTCTCGGTGTGCGAATATTTTGTACACACCTGTGCTTTCTCTAGTTGAACTCACCGGTGCGGTTTAGAATGATAAAGACACCGGAAGAAAAACATTCAAAAAAACCTCCACCCACCAACCTCCTCTAGTAACCTCCACTACAAACATATTTATGGGTTATTTTTATAAGGGGTTCCTAAAAAAAATCCACTACAGGGTATTTTCCTTGTAGTGTTATATATATAAATTCAGATTCCCTTGAATCGTCCAATTTCGATGTGGAATATTTGTAGAGCACTAGTGGACTACAGTAATGAGACGCACCAGGTAGGTTTGTACTGAGCACATGGTCTCCCAGTGTGCCAATATTTTGTACACACCTGTGCTTTCTCTAGTTGAACTCACCGGCGCGATTTAGGATGATAAACACAACGGAAGAGAAACATTCGCAAAAACCTCCACCCGCCAACCTCCTCTAGTAACCTCCGCTACAAACATATTTCTGGGTTATTTTTATAAGGGGTTCCTAAAAAAATCCGCTCTAGGGTATTTTCCTTGTAGTGTTATATTTATAAATTCAGATTCCTTTGAATCGTCCAAATTGATAAATGAACAAAGAAATAGACTGAAACAATATTCATTTATCTAATTGGCTTAAGCTATATTATTAAATAGAATTAAAATTGTTAAGAATAGATACGCTAATCTTAGTTCACATATGTGTGACTTTCACTTCATAAATTTGGACTCTATGTAAATTTCTAGAATCCCTAAGCTTACTGAGTGTTATTAGAAGTATTTATCTCTATCATCCCTTTTAATTAAAAACACCAGTTCTTAGTGGTCTATGTATTTAATATGTTTACAATATCTAAGTTTTGTCTATAAAATTCAAATGCATTTCTTGTTAATGCCTTTGGGAATATGTTAGTTATTTTTTATTTTCATTTACGTGTTTCCAAATGGAGAATCACAAGCTCTCCAATGAAGTAATCTTTTGTATCAATATGTTTGTTTTTTAAATGAAAATCATGCTTCTTTGACAAGGCTATTTTTAAGTTTTTATCACAATACATTGCAGTTTGTCCATCCTATTCTTGTTATAAATCACCCAATATATTATGTAACCAAACTGCTTCACAAGCTAGTGTTTTTGTCACTACATACGTTGCCTCCACTAATGATATTGCCACAATGGGCTACTTATTATGTGCCCATGGAAACACACCTAAACCAATATGAAAAACATATCCTCAAGTACACTTCCTATCATCCATGCAATTTACAAAGTCACTACCAGTGTATCCAAGTAAAAGATCACTTCTAGTGTTGGAGTATAATGTCATATCCTCTTGTTCCAACAACATATCTCAAAATTATTTTATTACCTAGAAATATGAGTCTTTTAGAGACTCCATGAAATTTGAAATCAAGATAAGTACATACATAATTTTATCTGTAGTGGTAGTGCCAAACATAAAACTACCAAGTAATCTCTTGAATGGAGTTGAATCTACATTGCATCCTATATTTTTTTTGCTAAGATTTCTTCTTGTTATAATTGGATTTTTATTTTTTTTATAATTAATCACCTTGAACCTCTTCAAAACATCCATGGCATACTTTTCTTGAATTTTTTTTTTTTTGAAAATGATTGAATGAATTCAATACCAAAAAGGAATCTCATCAACCGCAAATTCCATGTGAAAATCATATAATCAACATACAAACAAACAATTATAATTTTTCCTTGATCACTCATCTTTTTATACAATATAGGTTCACTGCTACTTCTTCCAAATCTACTACTTATTAGACATGAACCAATGGTGCTATACAAATATTTAGGATCCTTCTTAAACTTGTAGTCTATGGAGGAAATGTTTTCACCCAAAAAACCATTGAAATTTTCGCATGATTTTGACAAAATATATTGGAAATATTTGGAAATCTGGGTTACAACTATAAGCTTTAGGGTTTTGGGTGCGCCATGGGTATTTAATGGTGCTAAATCCATTTCCACCATCAAGGAATTGATTCAGACACTCCCATGGTCATATTTCTTGAAGGAAAAAATTATTAGATTCTGGCGAGAAATGGTTGTCTCAGTGCAATTATTGCCTTCATATTCAACATCCTTCTTGAATCCATAGAGAATTTTCTTCAATATGTTTAACTTATTTTCAAAAACATTTATCTCATATCTTGGTGGTTGTTCAAAATATACTTCTTCTTCAAAAATTACATTAGAAATTGTTAACCTTACATCCATGTGATAAAATTTCCACCTATTCTAAGCTATTATGGCTAAGATAGGGTTAACTATATCTAACCTTGAAACTAGTGCAAAGGCCTCACCATAATTAACTTCAGGCTATTGTGCAGATAATTTTTCTATTAATATAGCCATGTGTTACCACTTTGTAATTCCTCCAGGATGAGGAGAGGAACCCAAAGGCAACCACAAAACCACTCTAAAACTGGAATATAGCCCTTCCAGCTTCAAAGATGGCTCCCTCTATATGAATCTTTAGCTACTTTGATGACTAGTTGTCTTGGGTTTTAGGCTAGGTAGTAAAGCCAAAGAGGAATAGGTTTTAATAGTTTGATGGTAGGGAAGAGGGAAAACTCATTGCGCATGGAGTCATATTGAGCTAATAATTTTTAGTGATATGATGGGAAATTGAGGAATCCTTAGATAGGGGAAAAGGTAGGAAATTATTATGGTTTCTTTGTCAAAATTTTGTTGTAGATAGGTGAGTAGAGGAATAGTGGAATTGATAACATCTAAATCATCTAGATGAGGATGAATTTTAAATATTAAAATGGAGGAAAAAGACTAAAATGTTCAACTTCTTATAAAGAGCACCAAAAAGTGAATTCTAAAACAAATTTTTTCTTAACTAAATATTGAAGACATGAAATTTATGCATGGAAATAACAATAGAGAAAATCACATACACAGGAAAAAACATCACCATAAGATACTGACACACGAATCCCTAAAAAAGAATAATTTGTCCTTCATCATTCACTAAAACCATTTTTTAATAAAAATAGACAATGATCAGTATATTTTCTCTTACACACTAACCAACCAACCTTTTTCTCATAAAAAATCATGAAACATGTACAATAAACTCATCCTTGGACTTAGGGGGTCGATTTCAACCATTTCCCCAAAGATAGAGTCAATAACATTATATTTAGAAACTGTCTACTAGGAAATAGGGATCGAATTTCTGGAATCTAGAGTTCAAAGATTAGATAATATCTCTTGAATAATGACAAAAGTCAAAAAAATGAAGGAATTTTTTGTTGAAGGAAAAACTTGAAAATCATCATACACTTATTGGATAACATGTTTTCATAATGTAAATTTCCATCCTTGAAAAACATAACCTACAACAGAACCAGAACAACTGAGTGCAAAGAATTTCACTTGCATGCGTTTGACCAAGTTTTTTAGTCTTTGAAAAGATAGGATGATTGATGGGTAGTGTTTACAATGTAAAATACCTACTTTGAACCTTCATGCACAAAAAGGAATGCCAAAACTATAACCTTATATCAAGTCTTAATGCCTTGGAGAGTAGCGCAACAAAATGGAGAAGTGTAGCAATAACTTGTGGTAATAATGATATGATGAAATATTTTATGTGAAATGAATTAAATCGAATCAATTGTGAAAAACTCAAATCCAGTATTATCTTCACTCATTACTTGAATGACACATTAAAATAGGCCCCTTAGGACTTTGAAAACTTTATTTTATTTACCAATCAAACTTTAATATACCCTATTGACTTTATCTTAATGATATCTTAGTAGCACCTTACAAATTTACAAAAATAGTCTAAATAATAAGCTTGTATTTGACTACTATTTCATAGGACACTTGCATTGGCTCCAATGGTGATGGAATATCCCTATAAGGTGTCAAAGAACACCGTAGACTAGTATCCTGATGCATTGGGTTTCTCCCAACTTGGAAACTACAACCTTCTTTGAAACCACTACAACTAAAACTAAAATGACAACCTCAAACTATACATTAAAGGCTATGATCTGAAAAATAATTGAAACAACTCCTTGAAAAACTGAGAATCAAACTAAGACAAGGGCTTTCCCAACAAGCTTATTGATCACACCATGTCCTACTCTAACCTGATCAATATGAATATACAATCATGTGAAATGATCCTTCTAATGTAGCCAATCAAGAAAATGGATACTTTAATGAATCTTTCATTTAGCATCTTGAGGCATAAAGAAAGACTAAAAAAATGGGAACATAAACTTCCCACTAAAAATCTCTTCATGATCCATAAATACAACAACGATCTTTTGTTATAATGACTGCAAAATCCTACCAAAAGGGTCATATAAATCATGAAGGGAATACCTATTTGTTCTTCATGATTTTCTACTAGCTACTTTGTTTCTGACTCAAGAGTCTTTAGACCATCTTTGAATGAGAAAGGATCCAATTGTTCATCTCTCCTATCATGCATCTTAGGGAGAAGATTTGTACATTCTCGAATAATAGCCATGGAATGTGTTTTAGGATCATCTAAACACTGTCATTCATGCACTTCAACAAAATTATCACCCTCATCTTCAAAGGAATAAAAAAGAGAAATTACTTCCTCGTTGTATTCTTGTGTTTCAAACTGAAAAGTATCATATACTATGATGTTGTTTTCTTGAAATTATATGTCATTTATTAGTTTATTGTCTAATTTTTTTGGGCATACAACTTCAGAAATCTGCCTTTATTAAATCTCTTCTTGATGCGCTAAGAGATTAGAAATTTTTTTTTTCAACACAAAAATAATCTCATTTTGGTTATTCAAAAGACCCAGAACAATAGTTTATTTTTTATATCTTCTTCTAAGATCTAAGTCATAGTTTTCATATGCACATGTCAACACTTCATTGAATCTAATTTAATTTTGTACTTGAGCAAATGAATAAGGAAAATATTGGAGAATTTCAAAATCTGATGACTTATCCAAATCATTGTTTTGATTCTTTAAAGCTTCTGAGGAATATAGAATTTCATCATCATTATGAAGGGAAAAAGTATGAATTTGAAAATCAAAATTTTGATCTATAATCAAAAGAGATTGTATTCTGGTGAAGATTTTCCTTAATGTCATGCCAACTAACCTATACTATTGTTTTTTTCTTATGAGAAGGTAGTTCAGAGACGGTTTCCTTGATTTCATTATCTATGAAATTCTCATCATCAATATCAATTCTAAAATGTTGCATAGGACCGTCAAAATCTCCATAGAAGGTTTCAACCAATGCTATATTAGTGTAATTATCTTTATAGTTCTTACAAAACAATGTATAGAAATATTTAAGGGAATAAATGCTAGCAGAAGACAATCCTTCATACTAAGATCATGTTTTTTATTCTAAAGTTGCCATAAATATATTCATTAAATAATCCTAATGAAATTCAACCATAATTCTATGTATATGCATGTGAAACATAATCAAATGAAGAGCGACATCATCTCCTTTATTATCTCTGAATTTTGGCAAATAAGTTTGCCAATCAAGATGAGGCATGCGATCTAGAAAACCTAGAATAAGCATACGATTTAAAGGAGCATGGATACCTTGTAGATATAGAACTCATCTTGAGGCAGTAGAGTTGCTAGTGGAATATTCAAAGTTGAATTATAGATCTCGTTGACAATGGATTTGCTCGATGAATAACACACAGCCTTATTATGTCTGATGATTGTTCACCATCAGCAATTAGATTTGAAACTTGATGGTTACTCCTTGGGTAAGATGGAAACTTTCGCTCCCCGGTAACGGTACCACTATGTTACCACTTCGTAATTCCCCAAGATGAGGAGAGAAACCCAAAATTAACCACAAAACCACTTTAAAGCTAGAATCAAGCCCTTCCAGCGTCAGAGAGGCCTCTCTCTATATGAATCTTCAGTCACTTTAATGAATGGTTGTCTTAGGTTTTACGCTAGGTATTAAGGTCATAGAGAAATGTGTTTTAATAGTTTGATGGTAGGGATGAGGGAAAATCCATTTGGCATGGAGTCATATTGGGTTAACCATTTTTAGTGATATGATGGGAAATTGAGGAATCCTTAGACAAGGTTAAGGTAGGAAATCATTATGGTGTCCTTTTCAAAATTTCATTGTAGAGAGGTGAGTAGAAGAATAGTGGAATTGATAACATCTAAATAATCTAGTTGAGGGTGAATTTTAGATATTAAAATGGAGGGAAAACACTAAATGTTCAGCTACTTATAACAAAGCACTGAAAAGTGAATTCTGAAACAAATTTTTACTTAACTAAACATTAAAGACATGAAATTTATGCATGGAAATAAAAAGAGTTAAAATCACATACACGCGAGAAAATATCAGCATAAGAGATTGACACATGAATCCCTGAACAAGTAAACTTCGACATTCATCATTAACTGGAACATTTTTAAATAAAGAAATACAATTCCCAATGTATTTTCTTTTACACACTCACCAACCAACAATTTTCTCATAAATGTTTATGAAATATATACAATTATATCATCCTTGGACTTAGGGGGTCGAGCTCAACCATTTCCCCAAAGATAGAGCGAGTTACATTAGATTTAGAAACTTCTCGTTAGGAAATATGGTTTGAATTTCTAGAAAATTGAGGTCAAATATTAGATCATATATCTTGAATCATGACAAATGTTACAAAATAGAATGCATTTTTTTTATGAGCTTGTTCTTGAGAGAAACCTCTCATAGTTTTCGAAAATTTTTGTTGAAAATAAGCATATTTGAGCGAGAAACCTACTTTACATCACATAAATCAACAATTCTTGGATGATTCAAATGACAAGACCTCCTTGGTATATATAAGAGTCCAAGCGGTCACAATAATAAGGTCCTACATAAAAATAATAATGTAAGGTCACAACAATAACAATAATAGACTTCTATGGGGAACAAAAAGAGCAATATGGGGGCTACATGGATACAATAATAACAATATGGGGTTGAGGTGGACCTCAACAAAAGATTTCTGGATCGTATCCTCCTGACACATAATAAGGAGTGCTAGACACAATTTCTATATTTTGAGAACATGACCTTCTCATACCAAATATGCCAACAGAGAGGACATCCACAAAATATATGTCCTAATGCCAAGAAAGAGCCATGAAGGAAGAAGAAATGGGGAAAGCGGCCCAAGGGATGGAAATTCCACAATAGCTGCTTGAAGATCAAGAGGATGAAGAAAAAATGGATCCCCCAACCAGAGAGGAAATATAGAATCCACCAGAAAGTCTAGAAAGGGGGGGGGGGGGGGGGATAATGAAGCATCAAGAATCATAGTCCCCACATCGCAGCCAGAAAGTATTCTTGAAGCAAAGGAGAAAGGGGGTTTCAAACCTCATCATGTATCTGAATGTTCGGACTCAGATAAGGAAAAACCAAGAATGGAAGCAGAAGTCCAACTAGAACTTGTAACGACCACTCTATCCCAAGGAGAATGGTGGAAGGTAGAAAAGAAGAAATGGAGAAAAGGGTAACCTATTTATTTCCATTTTGGAATAGTTTATTTGGATTGACTCTATGAACACTATTCTCGACTGACATGATTGAATGCTTTGCAAAAATCTACAAGATGTAATTTTGTTTTCATTAGTAAAACTACAATTATTCCTAGGAGGAAAACAATAACAATATGGGGGCTACAATAACAATAAGAATAAGAGGGCTGCATTAGTATTATAACGACCTAAAAAATAATTTGTGGGATATTTCAAATGATAAATTTTGATCATATTGAGAGCAAATCTATAAAAACATTTGGCTGGAATTTCAGGATTTGCATTTCCATACCTCTAATGATATAAAATTTGAAATTTAAAAATTATTATCGGTCCTAAAATTTATTTCAAACAATTTATATTAATCTTTTTCATATATATATATATATATATATATATATATATATTCTTTTCTTTTATGATTTATTAATTTAAATTAAAATTAAAATTTAATTAACTTAAAAAAAACAATGATTTTAACACATACTTTTATACTTATTATAAATTCATTTTTATAAAAACTTACAGCAATATATTTTAAATAAAATAAATATACTAGCTTTATTTTTTTTTACCGTTGACCCTTTTGTATATTGTTGGCCATTTATCATTATCCATTTCTCCATGTGAGAAATGCTATCAACAACTTAGTCAGCCAATTTCTGCATTTTGTATATTACTACCAATTTATAATTTTCCAATTTCTCCATGTGACAAATGCTATCAACAACCTCGTTTGACAATTTCTCCACGTGAGAAATGGCGGTATCTACAACCTTCGTCGTTTTCGAATGACGAAAGAATTTTCATTCTACAATTCGTCGGAAAATGGTATCTGCAACCTTTGTCGTTTCCAAAGGCAATTCGACCCCATTCACCTTTAAATGTAAATCTCACCGGAGGGAAAATATATGAATCCATGAGGTATTCGCTTGTAGCCGGAGGGAAACGGGTTCGTCCTGTTCTGTGTATCGCAGCGTGTGAGCTTGTGGGAGGGACCGAGGAGCTGGCCATGCCAACTGCTTCTTCAATGGAGATGATGAACACAATGTCTGTGATTCTTGATGACTTGCCTTGCATGGACAACGATAATTTACGGCGAGGTAAGCCTACAAACCATCTGGTCTTCGGCCAAGACACTGCTATTCTCGCAGCCGCTGCACTTCTCTCATTTGCATTTGAGCACATTGTAGTCTCCACAAGCAAAACTGTGGGTAGTGATCAGATTTTGAGGATAGTATCCGAATTGGCTAGAACGGTAGGCGCTCAAGGGATGATGGGTGGCCAAATTGTCGATATTGCGTGTGAGCGAAATACTTCTGTTGACCTTGGCACACTGGAATGGATTCATATTCACAAGGCTGGAGTGCTATTGGAGTGCTCGGCTGTGTGTGGGGCGATCATAGGCGGTGCCACGGAGGATGAGATTGAAAGTATTAGAAGGTTTAGCCGTTATGTGGGGCTTCTGTTTCAGGTTGTGGATGACATACTCGATGTCACAAAATCCTCGGAAGAATTGGGAAAAACTGCGGGAAAGGATTTGGTCACTGATAAGGCTACTTATCCCAAGCTGATGGGTTTGCAGAAAGCAGAGGATTTGATCGTTGAGTTGTTGAGTAGAGCTAAGCAGGAGCTATGTTGCTTCGATCCAACAAAAGCTGCACCTTTGTTGGGGTTTTCAGATTACATTGCATTCAGGCAGAACTGAAAAACCAGTAAAAGTATTCTATTGTATTTGGCTGTGCTTTGTCTTATATGTCCTCGTGTGGTTAGCTTTTACATCTGTCATACCTTCACAAATTATATTATATTTATAACTTCGGATTTCTTTGAATCGCCCAAATTGATAAATGAACAGAGAAACAGAATGAAACAATATTCATTGATCTAATCGGTTCAAGCTATATAGTTAAATAGAATTAGAATTGTTAAGAATAGATTCGCTAATCTTAGTTCAACTATGTGGGACTTACTCTTCATAAATTTGGACTCCATATAAATTGCTAGAAACTATAAGCTTATTGAGTGTCATTAGAAGTAGTTATCTCTAGCATCCCTCTTAATTACGAACACCACTTAGTGGTCTATGTATTTATTAGGTTTACAATATCTAAGTTTTTTCAATAAAAGTCAAATGCATTTCTTGTAATCGCTTTGTGAGCATGTTAGCTATTTGTTCTTTTCATTTACATGTTTCAAAATGGATTTCTCCCTTGTTTACAAACTCTATGATGAAGTGATATTTCATATTAATATGTTTGTTGTTTTAATGAAAACCATGCTTCTTTTATAAGGCTATTTTTATGTTGTTGTTACAATACATTGTAGTTGGTCTATCTTATTCTTGTTATAAATCACCCAATATATTATGTAACCAAACTTGTTGACAAGCTAGTGTTGTTGCTAATACATACTTTTCCTCCACTCATTATATTACCACAATGGGCTACGTCTTAGGTGCCCATAGAAAAACACCTAAACCAATATAAAAAACATATCCTGAAGTACTCTTCCTACCATTCATGCAATTTGCAAAGTCACTATTGGCGTATCCAACTAAAAGATGACTTCTAGTTTTGGAGTATAATGTCATATCCTGTTGTTCCAACAATATATCTCAAATTCTTTTTCCTACCTATAAATCTAAGTCTTTTAGAGACTCCCTCAACTTGGAAATCAAGCTAGGTACATACTTTATTTTATCTGTAGTGGTAGTAAGAAATATAAAACTACCAAGTAATTTCTTGAATAGAGTTGAATCTACGTTGCATCCTATATTTGTTTTTTTAAGCTTTGTTCTTGTTACAACTAGATTTTTCTTTTGTTTACAATTAATAATCTTCAACCTCTTCAACACATGCATGGCATACTTTTCTTGAAACAAAAAAATATCTGAATATGATTGAATGAATTCAATACAAAAAAAGAATCTCATCAACCGCAAATTAGTCATTTCAAACTAATTTCTCATAGTTGGTTTAAACGTGTCCACTAACAAATTCCATGTGAAAATTATATAATTAACATACAAACAAAAAATTAGAATTTGTCCTTGCTCACTCATCTTTTTATACAATATAGGTTCATTGCTACTTTTTCCAAATCTACAACTGATTATACATGAACCAATTGTGCTATACCAATCTCTAGGAGCCTTCTTAAACTCGTAGCCTAAGGAGGAAATGTTTTCACCCAAAAACCAATGGAAATTGTTGCATGATTTTGACAAAATATAGTGGAAATTTTTGGAAATTTGGGTTACAACTATAATCTTTAGGGTTTTTGCTTCCCCATGGGTCTTTAATGGTGCTAAATCCATTTCCATCATCAAGGAATTGATTCACACACTCCCATGGGTCATACCTTTCGAAGGAAAAAATGATTGGATTCTGGTGAGAAATCGTCGTCTCAGTGAAATTATTTCCTTTATAGACAACATCCTTCTTGAATCCATAGAGAAGTTTCTTCAATATGTATAACCTATTTTCACTAGACTTTATCTCATACCTTGGTGGTTGGTCCACACATACTTCTTCTTCTAAAATTACATTAGAAAATGTTAACTTTACATCCATGTGATAAATTTTCCACCTATTCTAAGTTATTATGGCTAAGATAGGGTTAACACTATCTAACCTCGAAACTAGTGCAAAGGCCTCACCATAATTCACTTCGGGCTACTGTGTAAATCATTTTTCTATCAATCTAGCCTTGTGTTACCACTTCGTAATTCCTCCAGGATGAGGAGAGGAACTCAAAGGTAACCACAAAACCACTTTAAAACTGGAATCTAGACCTTCCAACTTCAGAGATGGCTCCCTCTATATGAATCCTTAGCTACTTTGATGACTAGTTGTCTTAGCTTTTAGGCTAGGTAATTAAGATTAGAGAGGAATAAGATTTAACAGTTTGATGGTAGGGAAGAGGGAAAACTCATTGGGCATGGAGTCATATTGAGCTAATTATTTTTAGTGATATGATGAGAAATTGACGAATCCTTAGATAGGGGAAAGGTAGGAAATACTTATGGTGTCTTTGTCAAAATTTCATTTTAGAGATGTGAGTAGAAAAATAGTGGAATTTATAACCTCTAAATCATCTAGTTCAGGATGAATTTTAGATATTAAAATGGACGAAAAACACTAAAATGTTCAACTACTTATAAAATAGCATCGAAATGTGAATTCTGAAAAAAAAAATTTCTTAAATAAATATTGAATACATGAAATTTATGCATAGAAATAAGAAGAGAGAAAATCCCATACACAGGAAAATACATCACCATAATATATTAACACATGAATCCATAAACAAGTAGGCTTTGTCCTTCATCATTCACTAAGACCTTTTTTTAATAAAAATGTACAATTCTGAGTATATCTTTTCTTACACACTGACCAACCAACCTTTTTGTCATAAAAAATCATGAAATATGTAAAATCAACTCATCCTATGACATAGGCGGTCGATCTCAACCATTTCCCCAAAGATAGAGTCAATTACATTAGATTTAGAAATTGTATGCTAGGATATAGGGACCGAATTTATGAAATCTAGGGGTCAAAGATTAGATAATATCTCTCGAAGAATGAAAAAAATTACAATATTGAAGGAATTTTTTTTTTAAGAAAAAACTTTAAAATCCCAATATGCCTAAACATCACCTAGAATAGAAGCACAATGACTGAGCGCAACAAGTTTCACTTGCATGGGTTTGACCAAGTTTTTTAGTCTTTTATAGGATAAGATGATTGATGGATGGTGTTTACAACCTCAAATACCTACTTTGAACCTCCATGCACAAAAATGAATGCCAAAAGTTTGACCTTCTATAAAGTCTTAATGCCTTTGACAATAGCACAACAAAATGGAGAAGTGCAACAAAAACTTGTGGTTATAATGATATGATGAAAGATTATTTCACGTGATGCCACTTAAACCAAATAAATTATGAAAAACAAAAATCGATTATTATCTTCACTCATTACTTGCATGAGACATTTCCCTAAACTTACTAAAACTAGGCCCCTTAGGACTTTTATAACTTGATTTTATTTACCAATCAAAATTTAATATACCCTATTGACTTGATCTTAATGATATCTTAGCAGCACCTTACAAATTTAAAAAAATAATATAAAAGAATAAGCTTGAATTGACTACTATTTCATATAACACTAACATTGGCGCCAATGGTGATGGAATTCTCCCTGTGAGATGCCAAAGAACATCGTGGATTAGTATCTTGATCCATTGGGTTTCTCCCAACTTGAAAACTACAACATGCTTTGAAACCACTGCAACTGAAACTAAAATGACAACCTCAAACTATACACTATATGTTTCGATCAGAAAAATAACTGAAACAACAACTTGAAAAACTGAAAATGAAACTAAGACAAGTGCTTTCCCGCAAAGCTTATTGATCACACCATTTCTTACTCTAACATGCTCAAGATAGCTATACAATAATGTGAAATGATCCTTCTAATGTGGCCAATCAAGGAAATGGCTACTTGAATGAATCTTGAATTTCGCTTCTCGAGGCATAAAGAAAGACTCAAAAAATGGCAACTCAAACTTCCAACTAAAAACCTCTTCATGACCCATAAATAACAACGTTATTCTGTTATAATAACTGTAACATACTGCCAAAAGGGTCATATTGTAGAAATTATATATATTAAGCATGCATATGTCCTATATTCCCCTAATGTCACAATATTTAACTTCTTTTGCAAAATACATAATCATTCCACTGTTAATCTTTTACGGAAAATTAATTGCACACACATGTGAAGCATAAATAAAAATAATCGCACATAAAAAAGTTGTTTTACGGGAAAGCCTGAAGCTGAAAACCCCAAATATCATATATTATGTATCATGGAGATCATATGACAATCCTCATACAAAGCTTAGTACATCAATCTCTCAGTACAATACAATTGTCACACACTAATCAGGAAAAATCTACAAATACATGCATCGATCTTTGCCCTCCTGCTAGCGTGCCTCTAGTGCGCAATCCCTGCTGAAGAATAGCTCTGAATGAGTTTTAATTACCCTTGCCTTGACTAGGCAATCCTCATTGGCAACTCCAATGTGTGTGTGATGCAATCAATGCATCACTATAGTCACAACAGATAGTCCATCTTTCCCTTTCACCTATCTCTCCACTGGGTCTCCATCAACCGCTAAAAATCGTAGTTAACCATTGCATTACAACATTGAATGAGTGGGAATATTTCATGTAGTTTAGTTAATTAATAATTCACTCCACTCTCACTAGTGTATCATTCAGTTAGACTAGATACAACTAGCTCAACTGAGTCTAACTGAGTTAAACTGAATACAACTCCATAAACTACTCTTCAAACTCTGTCATAACTTTGTCACTTACATTCTAACTGAGTCCTCCATGCATGAACCACCAGTTTCCCTTGGGAATTGTGTAATTCCCTCACTCCACTGATTTTCCAAATCTGTGCACTGAACTTAAGTGCTCCAAGAGAATAAGTTGTTGTTTAGAGTCTAATTATTATTAAGAGCTAATAATAATCGACAGGCATCTATTTTTAGATTGAAGATCTATAAATAGACTTCGCCAAATATTATAAAAATAGAATTTCATCTATTTTTCCAACTTGATCAACCATCAACAAATAACATCCTGCAACTTCTAAAATATGATCACCATGTCTAAAAACAGACATAGTCTAAAAATAGAATTGCGCCAAAAATAGTCTGCGGGCCCACTTATTGAAGGTGAATCTTTTCACTAAGCTCATCATCTTGTTGAATCTCAACACTCCCTCTCAACAAGATAGGGATTATATTTCACCCCGATCTTGCCTCTATGGTATTCGAATTTGCTCCCGGTGAGCGCCTTCGTTAGAATATCTGCATCCTGATCTTCCATAGGAGTGTACTGAAGCAACATGATCTTCTGTTGCACACAATTTCTGATACGATGATACCAGATATCAATATGTTTAGATCTATCATGAAACACAGGATTAAACGAGAGTTTAATCCAACTCTGATTATCACAATGTATCAATGTGGGACCTGAATGTGAACCGAACAAATCAACCAAGATCTTCCTCATCCAGATAGCCTCACATGCAGCTTGAATTGCTTCCATGTATTTTGCTTCCGCTGAACTGAGTGCCACATATATTTGTTTCCTGATGTACCAAGAAACTGTTGTACATCCGATACTAAAAATCCCTCCTAATGTTCTCTTTCTATCTATTGGGCTTCCTACCCAATCTGCATCCGTGAAGCAATGCAACTTCACCTCATCTGTCTTTCTTTACCATAAACCATACTCAAATGTGGCCCTGAGATATCTCAGAACATGCTTGCCTGCCTTCCAAAAGAGCTTTGTAGGCTTAGCCATCGCTTTTGAAACCTGGTTCACCGCATAGCATATGTCCAATCTTGTATTGACTAAATACATGAGAAAACCCACCAACTGTCAATAAACAGTGGCATCCACTACCTTTATCGATTTAGCATCCTCTTTCTTCTAAATTCCTGGAAGAGGAGTGTCGATAGGCTTGTAGCCTTGCATATGAAACTTCTCCAGTATCTATCGGGCATAGTTGCCTTGAGACACAAACAATTCACGTTCCCGCTGCCATATTTCCAATCCAAGGAAATAAGGAAGGAGGCCCAAATCCTTCATCTCAAACTCCTTTGCAAGATCTTCCTTGCATGAGTGTATCAACTACTCATCGCCCATTAGTATTAAAACATCAACATAAAGAACAATGATTAAAATCTTACCCTCCACCACAATCTGGTACAGGTTTGCATCCGCCTCACTCTTGGTGAAGCCAAGCCTAGTGAAATAGCTATCGATCCAAGTGTACCAAGCACGTGGTGCTTGTTTCAGCCCATAAAATGTTCTTTTGAGCCTACACACTAAAGGTTGATCCTTTATGAACCTTCTATAGTACCCAACCAACCCAAGGAAGCTTCTACTATCCCTTTGTTTCTAAGGTATAGGGACCCTTTTAATGATGGAAAATTTGTTGGGGTCAACCTATATCCCTTCCTTATATATGGAATGGCCTAGCACATTCCTTGCATTCGTCAAAAATTCACATTTCTTGAGACTTAGTGAAATATTCACCTCAATGAATTTCTGTAAAACCTTACACAAATTGGAGATAGCTCCCTAGAAATCACATCCATAAGGACTGAAGTCATCCATGTATATCTCAATAGTTTCATGAACAAGGTCAACAAAGATACTTATAACTAACCTTTGGAAGGTTGCAGAGAAACTACACAAGCCAAATGCAAGAAATATATAGGAAAATGTACCCCAAGGACATGTGAATGTGCTCTTGTCTTGGTCCTTAGGGATGATTTGTATTTGGTTGTACCCAGTAAATCCATTTAGGAAGGAAAATAATATATTCCATGCAAGGCCATCTAAGACTTGGTCATTAAAAGGAAAAGGGAAGTGGTCCTTCTTTGTAGCCTTGTTAAGCTCATGATAATGAACACAGATCCTCCACTTCAGATTTTTATTATGGACTATGATGAGGAGGGACACCAAATCACTATTTGAAATGGGGTGTATGAACCCTACCTCCAATAGATTTTTTAATTCCTCTTTCAGAATGTCCTTATGAGATATATTCATCCTTATTTGGGGTTGGCACATGTGATTTCATCCCTCTTCGAAGTAGATATGATGAGTACAAATAAGGGATACACACCTTTGATTTACTTATAGTACCAAGAAAAAGCATCAAGGTGTTGCCTCGGCACAATGCGTAATTGTTATTATTGTTTGGTTGAGAGAGAGGGGTTTATATTTAGAGTTAAGGATGGGCTAGTTTCTACAACCTTGGCATGATTGAGATTAGGGTCAACAGAGAACATATTAATCCATGGGTTCCTCTTAGATTGTTTCATCAGTTCATTAACTAGCATTGAAGTGGGAGGTTGATTCTGTAAGATATAGTCAATAAGGTCATATTCATCAAGTTTCCTCCCTCCTACAATATTATCTAGTCTAGAGACTTGGTAAAGGGATGAATGATAAATATATTCTTCATCTTCGTCCTCTAACCAAAAGGGCAAGCCATGGTCAATAAAATCTTGATAAAAAGGGTATAATTTTTTTTTTTTGATAGATACCAATCCTTGATGGTCATCTTCCAAACCCTGCAACTAATGTAGGCATCAACAATGACCAGCCAACGTCTTCCTAGGATGAGAGGGTGACCATTAAAATTGGTTTTGTTTTGGAGGACAAGGAAATCCGAGGGTACTCCCAGGAGTCAATGGACACGATCAAAGCCTAAATAAATCCCTCAATAACTTTTGTAGATCTATCTGCAAGCTGCATCATTGTAATTGTCTTCCTCAAGGCCCCTTGGAGGTTGAACTTTAACATTGTTTCCTTGGTCATCACAATGATTGAAACGATAAGGTCTATCAAGGTATTAGGGACAATAGTGCTATCAATGTGCACACCCACTTCTGGGTACCAAAATTCAAGTACTTTGGGGAGATCACCCTCCCAAGAATTAGATTGGACAATTTCCCAACAAAATTGATAGTGGGGGTATCTCTTCTTCTACTCCTAGATGTTTTGAAAATAACTTTATTGATAAGTTTGTTGTAAATGGGGGCATCTTTGATGGCCTAGATAAGGGGTTTTTTGACACACAAGTTCTTCAATTCTCCTTGAGTTTCTGCCTCTTCTCGGGTGCGCTAAGTTAGGTTGGACTAACCTTTCAGG